>JAVGWX010000019.1:53712696-54185196 GCA_036924085.1 Ariolimax columbianus
ATCTATCACCTCAACCTGCTGCGCCAATGAGGACGCCTAAAGTTGTAGACCCACCAGGACGTCACTCATCGTGTCCATCTGTTATCCGGCATGCGCATCACATGAACGGCGCATCTGTTATCCGGCATGCGCATCACATGAACGGCGCATCTGTTATCCGGCATGCGCATCACATGAACGGCGCATCTGTTATTAGGCATGCGCATCACATGGACGGCGCATCTGTATTTCCAAATCAGTGCGACATCTATGAATGTCAGTGAAGGAAATTCGATGTTTCTTCTTCTTCTTCTTCTTCGTACGCAGTCAGACAGTAACCATTATTTTTTCGAAAAAAAGCGGCGGTCATCCTGAGGCTGTCGACACTGCCATAGAGTTTGTCTTGTGGTTCCACTGGTGATGGCCACATCTGCTCTCTCTGATCCTCGTATGTCGGGCAGTTCTGCGGCAGATGTTCAGCGGCCATTTTCCCGGTACCACGCGGGCATTCGTCGGTTCCACCTATCTTCAATTTGTTGAATAGGTGGTACCTCAGTCTATTGTGGCCAGTGCGAAGTCTGAAGACAACGACCTGCTCTCTTCTGTTCAACTGGTAATATGCATCGTTTTTGGTGTAACCAGTATGTTCGGTTTCCCATTTGGTCATGTATCTGGCTTTAATAAGCCGTTTTGACTCTTCGTACGTCATACTAGTATCTGTTTGTGGTAGTATTGCGCCTTCTTTTGCCAGTCTGTCTGCCTCCTCGTTGCCTTGGATGTTGCAGTGTGATGGGACCCACTGTACCACTACCCTTTTTGGTGCGGACTGCTGGCATAGTTGACAGAGTGCTGTTCTTAAGTCATTAAGCTCAGTGTTTTTCTGGCTTTTTAGCGCTGTGACTATGGCGAGAGCATCTGTAAGCAGGACTGTATGGCTTTCAATTTCTTTATGTGTCACCATTTCTTCCACTGCCGCCCTCAGTGCCTCTGCCTCCGCTTTGAAATTGCTTGTGTACTTACCAGTAGCGAATGACAGTGTTATTTTTCTGCCATTTGGTAGGTTCAGGAATGCTCATGTCCCTCCGTTCTGTGTACTGTTTGTTACAGAACCGTCGGTGTATGCATGGGTCCAGTCCATGCTTGGGTAGTTTTTCGATATAAAGCTTATGGTAGTATCTCTCCTTTCTTTTTCAGTCTGGCAGTTTTTGTTTCCAATACCTGGTATATTTTCTACCACCTCTGGAAATATATCCTGTCTCCAGGTAGGTTTTCGTACAGTAGTGAGGGGCTTTGGTGTTGTTAGTGTTATTTCTGCATAGTTTTTTAGCTTTAGTTTCCCATTTCCCAAATTGTTTAGTCTCTGGTGCATTGGATGATCAGTCAGTCTTCGGAGTTTCTCTGACTGCAGCTGGGCTCTGCAGTCTCTTCTATCGGTCATGGATTGCAGTTTTGTAATCCTTTCAAGTTCTAAAATTGGCGTTGACTTCGTGCCTCCTGTTATAACTCTCATGGCTTGGTTTTGAAGTTTGCTAACTTCGATGTTTGATATGTACGTTCCGGCTTTGGTGAGAAAGAGAAATCTTCGATATTCTTCGCTCTATCGATCGTTGGGCAACCCAGAGTCTATCTGCATCAGCTTTCTAGGTTCCTCACCTCGCAGCCATATGCCGTGGCTAGAATAACCACACTGTTAAATGTGTGAAAGTCGTATAATTCCTTGTTTGGTCGAATGTGTTCTGGTATCAAGATACTGAGCAGCGCATGAGCTGCAGTGGTCAGCGACCCATAGCTGACTGCTAGCGTCAGGGCCAGCGAACCATAGCTCCCAAGACCCTTCTACATCTCCACGCGGTGATCCTGGATAACAGGCTGCAGTAGGCAGACTGGCTAAGGAGAAGGTATCGAAGAGGGAATGCTAACCCGGTACTTAAAAAATGCTTGCTGAAGTCGGAGTGTTGGACCGAAAGGTGCAAATATCGCAACCAAGCTGTAAACTACGAGACAACGCATTCCGTTCTCTGGACTACATTCTGCTACTTACCCTTTCAAGGTTTGGTAGGGGGAGATTGAGAACGAACGAAGAAGAACAAGAGAAAGAATATGTTCTAATAGTAAAAAGGAAATCCACACATTCTTAGCCACTCTCTGGCTAATTGATTCCACAGCCTTGCGCATTGTAGTGGTTGGTTTGTGTGTATTGTAGTGGTTGGTTTGTGCGCATTGTAGTGGTTGGTTTGTGTGTATTGTAGTGGTTGGTGAGTCGATTATCTTTGTTTCTTTCTTTTTGTGTTAGTGTCTTCGTATGTTCTTTGTCGTCAAGGAAGTTCTTACCACCGTTCTTGGATGTCGTTTTGTTTGTGTCCCTGTGTTGGAGTTTAACCATTTATGTTTTTGTTGGTAATTTGTATACTTCTTCTTCTTTGTACGCTATCAGACGTCAACTACATTTGTTCAAAGAAAGCAGCGGTCATCCTGAGGATGTCGACACTGCCATTGAGCTTGTCTAGTGTTGGCACTGGTGATGACCACATGTGTTTTCTCTGGTTCTCGTATGTCGGCCAATTTTACCAAAGATGTCCAGGGGTCATTTTTCCAATACCACAGATGCATTCGTCAGTAGCACCTATCTTGAGTTTGTCGAATGGTTGGCACCTCAGTCTGTTGTGGCCTATGGGGAATCTACAGACCACCACCTGCTCTCTTCTGTTAAACTGATAATAAGCATAATTTATTGTGTAGCCAGTGTGCCCTATTTTCCATTTGTCCATGCATCTGATCCTAATAAACCATATGGACTCTTCGTATGTCAAACTTGTGTAGCCAGTGTGGCCTGTGTCCCATTTGTTTATATATCTGGCCCTAATAAACCTTTAGGACTCCTCGTAAAATATGTTTAATATAATCATGATGTCGCATTCGTGGAGCCTCTGTAAAACTTTCGCGGACCTGGGGTTTCGGGAAACATAGATTGAGAGAAACACTGTACAAAGATCACAATACAGTCATAAGCACGCGATTAATAAAGTTCGTAGGCTTTAAATGTGATTTTGATGTTACTTCAAAGGTAGATGTCAGCCGAGTGCTTTCCAATCCATGACGGAGTTCAACGTTCGCTTAACTGGACACCATAATTCAGTCCAGATTATCATTACTCAATGACATTTCTGCTCGGACTAAAGCCGACTTTCTCCTGCCCGCCCCTCCCTCCACCGGAGGTTACACGATATCTCTCCCAACCTCATATTCTCAGCACAGCAAGGGTCACGCTGACCAACAGATGGACACAGTCAGAAGCCTCGGTAGCGGGACACGGGGAAACGTGGTGTTTAAAACGGACAGACACGGTAAGCTTGACACAAACATTGATCTAACACACTCCTCGCGGCCCTCATCACAAGGATGCGGAGTACACGGCTCTACCTGGGGAGTATGTAGGGATTTCTGTCGACACACTAAGCATGAACACAGCCTCAGAAGTTGCACATGGTAGTGGTCAATCGACGCAACGGGCCTTTGACGCCTACGTCAACAATATTAATATTCTGATTAAACAGCGGCGTGTTCTTGGAATTCGTTGGTACGATCTCGTAAGAACTGTCGAGGTCACTACTAAGACTAATCTCATAACTGTACTGGAAGTCCTGGACCGTCGTCGCCTTCCCCTGTTCGGACATGTTGTTTGTCTTGATAAGGAAGTTCCAGCTCACCAGATCCTTCTCAAGGCAGTTCAAAATGTATAAGTATCCAACCAGCTGGCTGGACGCGCGGGAGAGGCCACCCCCGAAAAAGGTGACTTCAACAGATAGCAACCTTCCCCCCCTCCTCCTCCCCCGCGCGCTATAGACGAGGTCTGGCAGATCGCTGTTTTGACTGTTCATGATGGCGTTTGACCGACGCAGCGGGCCTCAGATGAATAGGCGAACATTTATTTATGCAGCGACACGGGCTCACAATGACCGACGCAATGCACTTGGCGCAAGACAAGACAACCTATCCACCTGACAACGCTCAACAGCAAAAGTGCAGAAACAACTAATAATAATAGCTGTTTATCGTTGTCGATGAGGACCGCCGACATCATCCTTGTCACAGATTTCCCTGTTGGGTGTGGGTGCGCATATGGCTGAACAGGCCAATGCGAGCACGAAAACATCTGCTTCATGTCGGGCACACGAGGTTTATAGAAGGGGATGGTGTTCCCGCTGCTCGGGATTTCCGCATCTCGCGTCTGTTCTGGGCTTTCACAACACGGTCATCTTCACCGGCAGCTACACCCGATTTGACTGCGCTTCTCCAGTCAGATCTGTTTTGCGCAAGACATTCCCAGGTGTCGATGTCAATCTGGCAACTTTTTAGTGAGTCCTTCAGACCGTCTTTAAAACGTTTCTTTGGGCGCCCTCTCTAGCGCCATCCCTCTCTCAGCTCGCCGTAGAGAAGCCTCTTTGGGAGCCGCTCGTCTGACATACGGACGAGGTGTCCGGCCCATCCTAGTCGTGCTTTTTCTAGCAGTGCATGGATGCTGGGCATGTTAGCCCTCGAGAGAACCTCGATGTCAGTGACACGATCTTGCCATCGGATGTGGAATATTCGCCTCAGGCAACCTGTGTGGAAGTGGTTTAACCTCCTTGCATGTCCAGAGTATACAGTCCAGCTTTCGCAAGCGTATAGTAGGGTTGGAATGATGGTTGCACGGTAGACTTTGAGTTTGGTCTTGACGCTGATGCCACGACGTGCCCAGACCATCGAGCGCATTCTACCAAAGGCTGTGCTGGCCTTTGCTATTCTGCTTGCCACCTCATCGTCTAGGCTGACAGATCTCGACAGCGTGCTGCCCAGATATGTGAATTTGTCTACGGCATTCAACGTCTGCCCGCTGACTGTAGTCTCTGGTTTTGTGTACGGCATGCCGAAAGAAACAACTAACAATCTACCAATATGGTCTGAGTTGGCAGCCAGTACCAGGAAGTGGTCAGTAACGTGTGAGTCATGTATATGCCAGTTATGAATGACAGTAAACCAAAAAAGAATCAAAAGGTATACATATAAATCTAAAATTATTATTAATGAAAAAAGAGCATACGCCATTCGTTTTGTTTTTGTCCCTGCTCAGTCATTGCGCCAATGTATGTTTTTCATCGTCTATTGATCGTCAGCCCTTCCGCAGCTTATTTATTTATTTATACTTTATCATCATCAGGTGCACTGCCGGTTGGCGTTGCCGATCATGTACCTCCAACCATTTCTATCACATGTGTCTTTTACCAACTCTGTTGTTGATTGTCGCTCATGCCATTCTCTCAGGCTGTCCGGCATCTTCTATCTCGGCCTTTCTCTCTCTCAGGCTGTCCGGCATCTTCTATCTCGGCCTTTCTCTGTCTCTCAGGCTGTCCGGCATCTTCTATCTCGGCCTTTCTCTCTCTCTCCGGCTGTCCGGCATCTTGTATCTCGGTCATTCTCTGTCTCTCAGGCTGTCCGGCATCTTCTCTCTCGGCCTTTCTCTGTCTCTCAGGATGTCCGGCATCTTCTCTCTCGGCCTTTCTCTGTCTCTCAGACTGTCCAACATCTTCTCTCTCGGCCTTTCTCTGTCTCTCAGGCTGTCCGGCATCTTCTCTCTCGGCCTTTCTCTGTCTCTCAGGCTGTCCGGCATCTTCTCTCTCGGCCTTTCTCTGTCTCTCAGACTGTCCAACATCTTCTCTCTCGGCCTTTCTCTGTCTCTCAGGCTGTCCGGCATCTTCTCTCTCAGCCTTTCTCTGTCTTTCAGGCTGTCCAACATCTTCTCTCTCGGCCTTTCTCTGTCTCTCAGGCTGTCCAACATCTTCTCTCTCGGCCTTTCTCTGTCTCTCAGACTGTCCAACATCTTCTCTCTCGGCCTTTCTCTGTCTCTCAGGCTGTCCGGCATCTTCTCTCTCGGCCTTTCTCTGTCTCTCAGACTGTCCAACATCTTCTCTCTCGGCCTTTCTTGGTCTCTCAGGCTGTCCGGCATCTTCTCTCTCGGCCTTTCTCTGTCTCTCAGACTGTCCAACATCTTCTCTCTCGGCCTTTCTCTGTCTCTCAGGCTGTCCGGCATCTTCTCTCTCGGCCTTTCTCTGTCTCTCAGGCTGTCCAACATCTTCTCTCTCGGCCTTTCTTTGTCTCTCAGGCTGTCCGGCATCTTCTCTCTCGGCCTTTCTCTGTCTCTCTTGCCTGCTATCTGCCCCAAGCCGCCTCTTCTCATAACATGCCCGAAAAAGGATGGCTGCCTTGTTCCTGATCCTTGCAATATTTTTTCTTTGTGTTTGTGCCTACTTTAATACTGTATCATTAGTCTTCTTTTCAGTCAATGGTATCCGGAACATTCTTTTGTAAAACCACATCTCTACCGCTTCCAAAGATCTAAGCGCTTGCTTACTAATTGTCCATGACTCACTGCCATATGTCAGTACTGGTTCCACGTATAATCCAAGGACTCTCTTTCTTAGTTCTAGCGACAAGATTTTGTTGCATATTACACATTATTCCTTTCATGGTCTGGAAGACCGATTTTGCTTGAGATGTTCTACATTTTATTTTGTAATTGCATCTTCCATCTGATGTTATGTATGTGCCCAGGTATTTAGACGTACTGTAGGACGTGACTTAACGAAACATCTTCCGAGACCAGGTCATGCGCATATTGTTGCGTTAACTCACCTCCTTCTTTAAACATCGTTGACCAGTTCTTCACTGTTGTCTTCGACACACTTTTGTCACCATACACTGCCTGCATTCTGCGATGAATGTCAACTGGTCGACATCCTTCAGCTGTTAGAAACCGAATCACCGCTCGCTGATCAACTCTGGGCGGATTTCGTATCATACCGGCTATGTTTTCAACGGTCTGCTGAGAAAACTATAAGTCGGAGGATAATGAAATTTTGCAATCTTGACGGATGGTATGTGCTGTTTACACCAGAAGTAAAGTCATTGTGCGCATTGTATGCATGTCCACTTGTTGCAGTTAAGTCCGGTTTCATTTGAACACGCCTTAAAAGTTGTTTATTTACTAGTAACAGAGTTACCGTTCCAATGTTGTTTTTTTTAAAACTAGATTCAAACTTTTTATGTGGCTGTGTGACAATTCACACTCTCTCACTGTCTGTTCTTTCTTACCAGGACAAAATGTACAAATTTTCAGCGTGGTTGGAGCGTGTCTGTATTCGGGATTTAAACCACCTACCTTTGTTTTGAACAACGAGCGATCCCAAGCTCTGCCACTCCGACGCTTGAACAGCGTGAGTCAGCTGTCGAAGAAAGCCTCAGGTTGTCAACAGAGGAATCGACGCATTGGAATGTGGAAGCCAGGGTCTAGGTAACGACGACCAAGCCTTAAGTTGTTTGAAGGTTGGGTAGTTAGAGCGAGAGGGTGATACAGGGCATGTAAGGCTGGTCGGGTCGTTGGGAGAACGGATTTAAAGTACACCAGTGATTAAGGGGGCTGTTCGAAAACAGAGAAATGTATACAAAGTCGTCGGCTACTTGTTCTTTCTTCTTCTTGTTCTTCTATTCTTCTTCTTCGTTTTCTTCGTTTTCCTTTTTTTTCTTCCTCGTTTTCTTCTTTGTATCTTCTGTTTCCCCTTTTTTTCTCATTATCTTCTTTTTGTCTTTTCTTTTTCTTCTTCTTCTCCTTCTTCTTCTTCTCCCACGTTTTCTTTTTCTGCTACTCACTCGTTTTGTTCATCTTCGTCTCCCTCGTTTTTTTCTTCTTCTTCTCCCTCGTTTTTTTCTTCTACTTTTTTCTTATTCTTATTCTTCTTTTTCCTCTACTTTTTCTTCTTCTTCTTCCTCTCCTTCTCCGTCGTTTTCTTCGTCTTACACTTTTTAACTTCTTCTTTTCCTTTTTTTTCCTTTTCTTATTTTCTTTCTTCTTCTTTTTTTTCTACTTATTCTTCTTTTTCTTCTCTTCTCTTTCTTCCGTCCTCTTCTCTATCTCCTTCGTTTTCTTTTTCTTTTTGTCTTCTTATTCTTCCTCGGAAGAGAAAAAGAGGTAGACCAAAGTAAACCCGGGGAAAAGACTGAAAATGACCTTCGGTCTCCGGACTTCAACCAGAGAGAGGCAGAAAAGGTAAGCTTATGATCAAATTGCTGTCAGTTTCCTATGCCTCCTCGTTGCCTTGGATGCTACAGTGGGATGGTACTTAACTTAACTTAACTTAACGTCTTTATACTGGTTTAGAAGACTCTGCAGAGTCTGTATACAACCAGTTACATTTACATCACCTTGCTCTTAAAGCTATGCGCATCCAAATTATTCTTAAATGCATTAACTGTCCCTGCCTTCACTACCTCCCGTGGCAATGCATTCAAAGCATTCACCACTCTCTGACTAAAAACATATTTCCTAATATCTAATCTGGACCTCTCTTTAGTTAACTTGTAGCTATGGCCTCTTGTTCTTGTGGGTGGCTGTATTTTTTAAAAAAACGTGTTATAGTCTAATTTATCTATTCCTTGGATCATCTTATAAACCTGTATTAAGTCACCTCGAATTCTTCTCTCTACTAGACACTGAAGGTCGGTTTTTTCTGAGTCTTTCCTCATAACTGTAATTCTGGAATCCCACTATCAGCTTTGTCGCTCTTTTTTGTATCCTTTCCAGCATGTTTATGTCTCCTCCACGATAAGGACTCCACACCTGTACACAGTACTCCAATCTAGGTCTAACCAATGCTTTATACAGTTTGACTATCACTTCCTTGCTTCTATGTTTAATATTTCTTTTTATCATACCTAACATTGCATTTGCCTTTTTCTCTGCTACCTTAACTTGCTCATGCACCTGTAGTACCCCCTGTACTACGACTCTTCTGGGCGTGGACTGCTGGCATAATTGACAGAGTCCTGCGCTTAGGTCATTTAGGTCTGTGTTTTGTTGGCTCTTTAGGGCTGTACCGGTTTATCTGTACATTCAAGTACATGGCGATTCCGTGGCGAAGTGGTTAAGCCCTCGGCCTCGTAATCATGTAGTGTGGGTTCGACTCCGGACTCCGCCGTCTTTTTCACAAGTGCTTGATGCGGAGTCTTCTGCATCTCGTAGGCCCCCCCCCTAGTCGTCTTGTTCTTGACTTGCCACTGGGGTCGGGCGGTTCGAGACGAGAGAGTGAGGATAAAAAGTAGCGCAGTTAATCCTTACTAAGAATAGCGATAGCAAAATTAATTATTCCATCATCGTCTACGATGGACGTGACCTTTGCCTTTGCCTGCCAAGTACATACAAATGAAGTGCCTTTACACCCCAAGGTGTAGAAGAAGAATAACAGAGAGATAGCAATAAATGATAATAACATAACAAGCATTGTTCAGGTAACGAGCAAGATTTGATACAAAATCTAAACATGCGTTTCAGCCACAAGATCTTCGTCAGAGACAAAGGACAAAATAAATTAAATTACGTAACAAAGATTACCATAGACTATATGATCTAGCGGCGACCACTTGCAAGGAAGAGGTTTCATAATAATAATACAAATAATTTTTTTTTTATTTTTTGCCTTCGCGTTATTTCTCTAATCCCCAAGACGGTGTGTGGTGCACTGTGGTTTTTATTTTACGCCTGTCGGCCCAATGCATCCGACTTCCTCCTGCATTTTCTAATGGTCTGCTTCCCCGGAGTAACGGCCGGTGCTGTGATGGGGATCGAACCCAGAACCTTCTGGTTGTGAGCCGTATCACTAAACCACTAGCCCACGCCGTCCCCTGAATAATACTAATAACAACATCAACAATATTAAATAATAATAATTATAGTAATAGCAATATAATTGCTCAGAATCGAGCTATCTGGAGGCGGTCAGTTGAAGGGGACATAGTGACTTCTGACGGTCGTAGAGGTCTTCTGGCTGCAGAGAAAAGAGAAAGGCTGAAGAGATCAAGGAACAGACAGGCATGCCAACCTCCTCAGTATGGTTGTACGATCTGTGACAGGAACTGTTACTCGCGGATCGGCCTTTACAGTTATAGCAAACAGTGTCGAAATACAGGCAACAGAGCTGGACAAAACTTACAGGGCGCCCTACGCATGGTCTATAGATACTGAGACACCTATGATGATGATGATGAATAACTATAATCATTTCAAAACAATAGGGGACGGCGTGGCCTAGTGGTTAAGTGGCACGGCTCACGACCCGAAGGTGCTGGGTTCGATCCCCATCACAGCACCGGCCGTTACCCGGGGAAGCAAACCCTTAGAAAATGCAGGAGGAAGCAGACCCTTACATAAAATGCATGCTGAAGTCGGATGCACTGGGCCGACAGGCGCAAAATAAAAACCACAGTGTAACGCACACACGCCTTGGGGAATAGATAAATAAGGCGAACGCAAAAAAAAAACAAAAAAAAAACAAAACAAAACATTTCAAAACAATAATATTTTTCCTATAAAAATAATAACAATAACAATATTAAAATAATAGGTATAATAATAGTAATAAGAATAATACTAACAATAATATTATTCAGTTCAAGTGCCATCTCCGCATCTAAAGTTGGCTGCAATGGATCTCCAGCGTACTCTATCTCTTGCCACAATGGTGCAATCTGAGAGGCTTTTTCCAGTCCATCTCCTGATGTTACCACTCAATTAAACTGTCTCCCTTTTGAACGACTGCCTTCTACCTTACCCTCCAGTATGGTCTTCACCAAGGAGATATGTTTTGTTATATTACTAAAATAACGTATTTATCGCAACTGTCTAACCCTTTCGGTCAAGAAATTAAAATAACATTTATAATTTACTTTTAATACTAACATTTAAAATAACAATAAAACTTAACTAGAGAAGAGCAAGTCATCATCTACAGACTGAGAACTGGTCATAACAGACTCAATGGTCATCTTTACAACAAAATGAGGATTGGGACAGATGACAGGTGCCCATGTGGGGAGCATACCATGACCGTGGAACACATCCTGCAAAGCTGCACGCTCACGCAGGAAAAGAGAGAACAATACTGGCCTCGTGAGACAGATATGAGACAAAAGCTGTATGGAGATAAAACAGCCTTACAAACAACGGTGTCCTTTGTAAGAGAAACCGAAACCTTGATCGAGGATGAACGAAGAAGAAGAAGAAAAAGAAGAAGAGGAAGAAAAAGAAGAAGAAGAAGAAGAAGAAGAAATGACAATAATGATAAAATAATAATAATAAAAATAGATTCACTTATATCATGATTTTCTTCGATTTGTCAAGATCGACTTACAAATTTCAATTGCGCCAATTTTTCTAAGAATATTGAACAGTTTGTTTGGACAGTTCGCAAAGCTTGGACACTTCTACAAATACGACACGATACAAACCTTTTGTCTTGACACTAGTTCATGCAAATCTCCCGGAACTGGGGATGGTATGTTTTGTACATTTTGAGCTTAGTTCGTGAGAGTATTCTCCTTCTTCTTGTCGAAGTATCGCTACCTGCAAAGCATAGGCCCATCGCTTACGAACTGGTATTACCAAAAAGAAGGGAGCGACGGGTAATCATGGTCAGGTGAAACATACTGACTAAGATTCTTCTCAGCTCAGGGCCAGGTGAGACATATTGATCAAGATCATATCCCAGCCTAGGTCCAGGTGAGACATATTGATCAAGATCCTATCTCAGCCTAGAGCCAGGGAAGACACATTGATCAAGATCATATCTCAGCCTAGGCCAGGTGAGACATATTGATCAAGATCCTATCTCAGCCTAGGGCCAGGTGAGACATATTGATCAAGATCCTATCTCAGCCTAGGGCCAGGTGAGACATATTGATCAAGATCCTATCTCAGCCTAGGGCCAGGTGAGACATATTGATCAAGATCCTATCTCAGCCTAGGGCCAGGTGAGACATATTGATCAAGATCCTATCTCAGCCTAGGGCCAGGTGAGAAATATTGATCAAGATGACTCACATGGCCAGTGTGGTAGTTGTGTTGTCGTTTTCGGGTACTAGTTTATCCAGATGTAAATGTGGGACTAACTTACAGCTACGAAGGACAAGGCAGCGTGAAAGAGAGCTGGTCACTCTATCTCACAATATCTCAAACTGGACACTTCTTCTTCGTCCTGAAAAGGACGTTGTGATGTTGTGTCGTAGTTTACAGTGAAGCTGCGATATCTGCCAGACAAATCTGATTTCAGCTGTATGTTTTAGGGGTACTTGGTTTGCCTTCCAATTGCGAACCCTATTCCCTAAACGAGGCTACACCAGTGCATCCTGTTTCCAGAGCCGTCGTTTGAAGGCGGGATTGGTTCGTACCCTCAATTCCTGCGATTATGCAGATCTAATATTGGACACGTCAGCACAGAATAGAAGCAGGTCGTGGTCTTCAGAAACCGCACAGGCCACAACAGACTATTCAATAAACTGAAGATAGGTGGCACTGACGAATGCAACTGTGGTACGGGGAAAATGACCGCTGAACATCTGCTGCAAAACTGCCCGACATACGAGGACCAGAGAAAGCACATGTGGCCATCACCAGTGGCAACACTAGACAAGCTCTATGGCAGTGTCGACAGCCTCAGGATGACCGCTGCTTTTTTCGAAAAAATACAGGTTGACGTTTGACAGCGTACGAAGAAGAAGAAGAAGAAGGAGTCGTCAGCCATCTTCGCATCCATCCACAACCCCGACTCACATAATACTCAACTGCAAGGACTGGTTGTACAAAAGGAGAAAAGATCTTCCTCACCCGTGATAGACGAACAACAACAAGTTTTTAGTAAACTCAGGTTCACTGACCATGACGCAAGTGCCACTTATGTGTCGCTGGGTGCTGTCAGCTCACTTGCTGTTGAATCTTCAGCCCCGAACCGTCATACAATAACACTAACACTTCATTCCCAACAGCAACCTACCATATGGGACTAATTCAATATTTTGCAGCTTTACAAAGAATTCGTAAGCCGGTGTAAAAGTGACGAATGCTAAAATTAACCATTACAAACACGTATTGTAAGTTTTAGAACAAAGTCAACACTGCCAGACAGTCACGAAAGAAGAAATCTAGGATTTCATTCCTAGATTGGGTGAATTCAAAGGAACCGGATGACACAAAATGGTGGTGGTTTTGGGGGTTGGGAAGGATTGTCGTAAATTTACCACAACATTGAGGAAATTATACCAGGTAGAGTTTTTTATGAGTCACCGTTTCAAAAAAGTGTGAGTAAATATTTGAATCAACACAAAGAAAGAGTAACACAGTCTGAATATTAAGTAACCACGTTTTCTAGAAAGGATAAAAGACTGAACAAGTTGACATGTTCTACCACTGCGTCTCTTCTCTGTCTGGGGGTAACTCAGACTAAAGTATTACCAGTAAAGACTGTATATTGATATCGAAAACAATTTACAACTTTCGTTTAAAGTTCGCGAAAAGGTTCTGCCAAACATAAGATTTCGTTTAATCCTTTCTAATTCTTATTTTAAATATTTTGTAAACTTAGCCAGTACTTCTTTACAAAGGAAAATTTGTTGAATTTGTTTTATTTTGTCGCGTTGCTTGTTTAATTGCAGTTTTATTTTGTATAATTTGAAGTCAAGACGGAAGTTACTGTAAGGTTTGACTGCTGTAAATACAAGTTTGTTGTGTCTTTTGTTTCGTTGTCACAACTTTTTAGGTGAGATAAAAATAGAATAGTATATATTTATTCGTATATCTATTTATTTATATTTCTATGTATCTATTTTCTATCTATCTATCTATCTATCTATCTATCTATCTATCTATCTATTTATATATATATATATATATATATATATATATAAATATATATATATATATATATATATATATATTTATCTATCTATCTGTCTATTTATTTATGTATCTATCTATCTAAATAAATATATATATATATATATATATATATATATATATATATATATATATATATATATATATATATATATATAGTGCTCAGCATCTTGATCACAATTTAAATCAATTTCCTAGTTATCGATACGGATATCAGGTCAGTTCAGGCGACATCTACTCAACAGAAGTCAGCTGAATGGGTCTTCTATGCTCTGTCTTTTGCCTTGATGATACATGGTCTACTAGGAGAGAAGACTATCGTCTGGTCAGGTAAAATATACTGATCAGACATGTTAGTCAGGTTCAGACAAAATATACTGATCAGACATGTTGGTCAGGGTCAGGCAAAACATACTGACCAGACATGTCGGTCAGTAGTGAATATACTGACTAAGACCCTCTCCTCGACTTCCTCTCAGTTCTTCCTTGAGATGGGATGAGTTTCTTGTTCGCCTGGATAGCAATGTGGGGAATCTACGTTAGGTATGTAATAGTGAGCGACACGGAGATGAAGCCAAGCATAGCTCAACCATATGGAGGACCCGATCCCCCTTCATAAGCTCGTTCGAAATGTGAAAAAAAGTTATTGCAATTTTTTTTAGGGCACGCAAAAGAGTAAACTTATTTATTGGGGATATTCACATAATCAATAACTGTTCATCTCTAAATGTTATCCTACCACAAACCAACAATTGTTCATCTCTAAATGTTATCCTACCATAAACCAACAATTGTTCATCTCTAAATGTTATCCTACCACAAACCAACAATTGTTCATCTCTAAATGTTATCCTACCACAAACCAACAATTGTTCATCTCTAAATGTTATCCTACCACAAACCAACAACTGTTCGTCTCTAAATGTTATCCTACCACAAACCAACAATTGTTCATCTCTAAATGTTATCCTACCACAAACCAACAATTGTTCGTCTCTAAATGTTATCCTACCACAAACCAACAATTGTTCATCTCTAAATGTTATCCTACCACAAACCAACAATTGTTCATCTCTAAATGTTATCCTACCACAAACCAACAATTGTTCGTCTCTAAATGTTATCCTACCACAAACCAACAATTGTTCATCTCTAAATGTTATCCTACCACAAACCAACAATTGTTCGTCTCTAAATGTTATCCTACCACAAACCAACAATTGTTCGTCTCTAAATGTTATCCTACCACAAACCAACAATTGTTCATCTCTAAATGTTATCCTACCACAAACCAACAATTGTTCATCTCTAAATGTTATCCTACCACAAACCAACAATTGTTCGTCTCTAAATGTTATCCTACCACAAACCAACAATTGTTCGTCTCTAAATGTTATCCTACCACAAACCAACAATTGTTCATCTCTAAATGTTATCCTACCACAAACCAACAATTGTTCGTCTCTAAATGTTATCCTACCACTAACCAACAATTGTTCATCTCTAAATGTTATCCTACCACAAACCAACAATTGTTCGTCTCTAAATGTTATCCTACCACAAACCAACAATTGTTCATCTCTACATGTTATCCTACCACAAACCAACAATTGTTCATCTCTAAATGTTATCCTACCACAAACCAACAATTGTTCATCTCTAAATGTTATCCTACCACAAACCAACAATTGTTCGTCTCTAAATGTTATCCTACCACAAACCAACAATTGTTCATCTCTAAATGTTATCCTACCACAAACCAACAATTGTTCATCTCTAAATGTTATCCTACCACAAACCAACAATTGTTCATCTCTAAATGTTATCCTACCACAAACCAACAATTGTTCATCTCTAAATGTTATCCTACCAC
Source organism: Ariolimax columbianus (assembly GCA_036924085.1). Taxonomy (NCBI): domain Eukaryota; kingdom Metazoa; phylum Mollusca; class Gastropoda; order Stylommatophora; family Arionidae; genus Ariolimax; species Ariolimax columbianus. The sequence continues at coordinate 53,728,302 of JAVGWX010000019.1, forward strand.
AAACCAACAATTGTTCGTCTCTAAATGTTATCCTACCACAAACCAACAATTGTTCGTCTCTAAATGTTATCCTACCACAAACCAACAATTGTTCATCTCTAAATGTTATCCTACCACTAACCAACAATTGTTCATCTCTAAATGTTATCCTACCACAAACCAACAATTGTTCATCTCTAAATGTTATCCTACCACAAACCAACAATTGTTCATCTCTAAATGTTATCCTACCACAAACCAACAATTGTTCGTCTCTAAATATTATCCATCCATTTACAGTATTATTTACATCTAGCACGTTTATCCTCGACCTTTCTTTCAATATCTTTTTAGAAAGATGTTATTATGTCTTTTTCGGTCCCCAAAATAACTTAAGTGTCGGACTCTGGTTTCGTTTATACATTCTGTCTGCATTAAATTTCTCAAAGGCACCTTATTTCTTGTATTTTCTGAAAACAGAATGCACAAAATGTAACTATATATTCACATTTCAAAAGCATTCGTTCTTTCTCCCAATCGTTCGTTCATTGTTTTTGTGTCTACGCCGTAATGTAAGGACGCGTATACTTACCACATTTTCAGTCTAAGTTTTAATTTGTGAGTTTGGTTGTTTTTTTAATGTTGATATATGACTATTTTTCGGGAAGATGGCGCTCGAAAGCCTAGGCAGGCATTTCATCTAGGAGAAGGAAAACTCTGATTTTAAACCACCTGAAGCCTTCCAGATAAGATACTGTCGTATCGTGTCGGGTTTTGTCATATATGGCTGTGGAACCTGTGTTCTAATAACTCTGAAAGTTGGTCAGAGTCTACCAAACCTGACAACCGACGATGGGGAAAAGAGCACACACAAGAGGAGACAATGCCTTATCCTAGAGCGAGGAAAGGCAACCTCAGCTGAGTGTTGTGGCAGGGCAGACCAGGCCCTTAGCCTTGGTTGGCGGATGGTCTAGGAGTGAAGCTCTGACAGACGAACAGATAGAGCATTGCTCTGCTGATTCGGCAGCTTCTGCAGCTTGCCCTGTTCCAAATGTTTTGGTATCACCTTTCCCTTGGAGCAAACAAGGCAGACCGAGAGAGGGACCATACTGCATGGGCAACACATGGTCTCTATATTTCTGCCCAGGCGTTGTGCTAAAAGCACAATTACTATCGTCTGACAAGACGAAAAGAGCCAACGATAGGACTATTGTTTCTTTTAAACATATTTGGCCATCCCAATGTTGTTTTTTATTTTCACCTCACATCTTCCTTCTTCTTCTTCTTCTTCTTCTCCTTCTTCTTCTTCTTCTTCTTCTTCTTCTTCTTCTTCTTCTTCTTCTTCTTCTTCTTCTTCTTCGTTCGTTCTCAATCTCCCACTACCAAACCCTGAAAGGGCTTAAGTAGCAGAATGTAGTCCAGAGAACTGAATGCGTTGTGTTGTAGTTTACAGCTTGACTACGATATTTGCACTTTTCGGTCCAACACATCCGACTTCAGCAAGCATTTTTTTTAGTACTGGGTTAGCATTCCCTCTTCGATCCCTTCTCCTTAGTAAGTCTGCGTGCTGCAGCCTGTTATCTAGGATCACCGCGTGGAGGTGTAGAAGGGTCTTGGCAGCTCTAGTTCGCTGGCCCTGACGCTAGCAGTCAGCTATGGGTCGCTGACCACTGCAGCTCATGCGCTGCTCAGCTCTAGTTCGCTGGCCTAGACGCTAGCAGTCAGCTATGGGTCGCTGACCACTGCAGCTCATGCGCTGCTCAGCTCTAGTTCGCTGGCCCTGACGCTAGCAGTCAGCTATGGGTCGCTGACCACTGCAGCTCATGCGCTGCTCAGCTCTGGTTCGCTGGCCCAGACGCTAGCAGTCAGCTATGGGTCGCTGACCCCTGCAGCTCATGCGCTGCTCAGCTCTAGTTCGCTGGCCCAGACGCTAGCAGTCAGCTATGGGTCGCTGACCACTGCAGTTCATGCGCTGCTCAGCTCTGGTTCGCTGGCCCTGACGCTAGCAGTCAGCTATGGGTCGCTGACCACTGCAGCTCATGCGCTGCTCCGCGTCTTGACCCCCTCGCATCTCCCATTTTTCGTTATTACATTTTTCAAGGTAGAAGAAGCTCTTGATCTTCTTCAGTATTTTTTGGCAGTTTAATTTTATCCGTAGTGCCAATCTCGAGTCTCCGCTGCTAATAATTTGAACAGTTTTGGCTTTCCCAATGTCCTTTGCTTGAATCACCAATTTGAGTAGTTCGTGTTATCTTGCAGCCAGTAGAACTTTATCATCTATATTTAATATCATGCTGATATTAGATCACTAAATAATATCGAGTCATTTTTTTCAGACCACATAACATGACGAGAGCATCTTACTTGCTGGCCGCCATATTGGTAGCCTACTTACCAGTATACACGCATGCGCACGGGCGTTTACTGCGACCATCATCCAGAATGTCCGGTTACCTGCAGGGGCTAGCAATGCCTCCCAATTACAACGACCACGAAATGAACTGTGGAGGGCGAGAGGTAAGTTGGTTAGTTTTTCTAATGTTGCATGCAAGGAATTTTGCCGAAGATGCAGTGCATTGAATGAGCTGGCAGCAGTCGACAACTCATAGTTTGCTGTTTGCATCAGGGTCATCGAAATACAGCTCATCAAGATCCTATTCAATTTCGTTCTCCAGTGGCGGCCCTGGAAAAATGGATCGAAGATATAAGTCAAACGTGGTTATAAAGATATTAAGCTGAAACTAGACGTTTCTGGTTTCCCAGAAGAGCAGGAAAGAGTAACTTAATCATTTATTTCTCCATTTCTTTATCAACATCATTATGTGCCATGCCGGTTGGCGTTGGCGATCATGGAATTCCATCCGCTTCTATTACGTCTGTCGTTTACCAACTCTGTTGTTGGTTATCGCCCGTACCATTCTCTCAGGCTGTCCAGCATCTTCTCTCTCGGCCTTCCTCTGTCTCTCAGGCTGTCCAGCATCTTCTCTCTCTGCCTTCCTTTGTCTCTCGGGCTGTCCAACATCTTCTCTCTCGGCCTTCCTCTGTCTCTCAGACTGTCCAGCATCTTCTCACTCGGCCTTCCTCTGTCTCTCAGGCTGTCCAACATCTTCTCCGCAGCATCCTTCTGTAAGAAGACATCTCCATTGCTTCTAAAGAAATATGCGCTTGCTTGCTGTGTGTCCATGATTCACTGCCATATATCAATACTGGTTCCACGAAGAATCCAAGTTCATTCTCTCCCTGTATTTCATTTCCGACGACAATGTTTTGTTGCACAATATTTCTTTCATGGTCTGGAAGACCGATTTTACTTGGGCTTTTCTACATTGTATTTCGTAATTTTATCTTCCATCTGAGGTTATGTATGTGGCGATATATTTAAACGTGTTAAATTGTCTCAAAAAAATAAGCAGGAAAAGAAAGATGGAGGTATACCGCTCGACCTATGTGCCTGTCCTGACATATGGATGTGAGTCGTGAGCAATGACTACAGCCCAAGAAAGGCAAACTTCAGAAATGGGGTACATAAGAAAGGCGGTTCAGATGACGAAAAGGGGCAAGATCCGCAACCAGACAATACGAAGCAATCTCGAAGTTCAACCCCTGCAGACACGAGTGGAGCAGTCCCAACTACAGTGGTTTGGCCATGTCTGTAGAATGGAAGAAGATCGGATACCAAAGCGGTCATGGGAGATAGAAAGTCAAGGACGCAAACCCCCAGGACGTCCCAAAGTACGTTGGGAAGACAACATACGAAAGTCCCTAAGTGATAGAGGGCTGGATTGGAAAGAGGCCAGGAAAAAGACGGCGGATCGAGCAGTATGGCGTTCTCTTTGGAAACCTCTACACCTCAAGGTAGAAGAGGAGCGACTAAGTAAGTAAGTCTTCTCAATTCGGTTCCATTCGCATTGACGCATCATTTTGAAGTGTCTGGTTTCTTAGTCACTACCATCACCTCCGGTTTATTTTTATTTAAACTGCGGCTATAAGAATTGACAATGAAGTGGGATCATATAAATAGATGGCATGGAACATGCGGCACGGGTGAGTTCTATCCCCTGAACTGTTCTCTCTGTACAGCGAGTTTATCTTGAGGGACATACAGACAATGTCAGGAATATCAATTGACGGACAGAATATAAACAATCTATGCTGATGATATTGTATTGACAGCACAGAATCAAACCGACTTAACGTCTTTTTACTGATTTAGAAGATTATGTAGAGTCTGTATACAACCAGTTAAATGGTAAACATAGTAGTTCTTCAAAGGGAAAACAAAGACCTCAGTTTAAATTTCTTGTATATTATTGTAATTTAAGAAAACGTGTTGGATGGATTTCATGTTTTCTTGTGTTCCAAATCCATGTCAGAAAACGCGTTTGAAGAATTTCATGTTTTCTTGTGTTCCATATCCATGTAAGAAAACGCGTTTGATGGATTTCATGTTTTTTTGTGTTCCATATCCATGTCAGAAAACGCGTTGGATGGATTTCATGTTGTCTTGTGTTCCATATTCATGTAAGAAAACGCGTTGGATGGATTTCATGTTTTCTTGTGTTCCATATCTATGTTAGGTTCAATGGGATGAAAGTGGAGGGAAATGTGGCATATGCGGAGAACCTTGGCCAGGACCTAAGAACTACGAGAGGCCAAACGGAATAATGGTTCAACACCAGATTAAGACAGCAACCTACCTAGAAAACCAGGTCTTCGTACTCCGTTTGCAAATCACAGTAACTCACAAGGTAGGCGCTTGGAATGTGACAAGGTATATGTGTCTGTGCTTGTAGACTAGGATGATGTATGTTTGGTTAATGATCGTAAAATATGAGAATAAATTGAGACAGTTTAATCTAGCTCTGAGACGGTTGTGCTGTTTCTTCTCTATTCCGCATCTCCTCATCTTGGCTAAAGCCATTACCGAGGACCGCCGACATCACTCTCATCCAAAACCACACATATCATATTGGTTATATTGGTGATATGTGGCTGATAAGGTCGGTCTGAGCATGAAATAATCTGCCACACGATTGGCCCACTTTTTCTGCTGTTACTATGTGTACGCGTGCAAGCTCTGCGCGTGGGCCGTTGGGATTGGTCGGCTGATCAGTGCTGCATTTCTTGCTGGTCGTCGTACCACAAGTTTGAACGCACTTGTTGAAGTGAAGTAATGCGGGCTCAATCTCTGTTTTCGGCCATCTCCATTTGATCCTGCTGTAAATAGATACCTAGTTCGCTGTTAGCAAAGGAAACACAGTGATGAAAGTAACTGGCTCCTCCGCATCATAAAAAAACTGAGGTCTAGCCCATTGATGTTTCTGACACTTCATCCCCGACAGCAGTGCTGCTCGTGATAGGTGTGCAATTATTGTACTTTTATCAACCCATGAACGATCCGTCCCCCAAGACGTCACATTTGAATACAATCTACAAAAGTTGTGCACCACTTAGACCGAATCCTGATTGCGTGACGAGCCCAGATATGTCATTAAAATATCTGACCGTATTTCACATTTAAATTGTTGAACGCGATAAATTCAGTGAAGTCATAATTAACATTTCTAATACTGTCCATGCAGATGCTTTAAAAAAAAATGGTCTACACTTCTTTGTAGCGCTTTGGCTCAAACGTAGACTAAATTCTTATAGGGAACAAAATGGGACTTTAATGTCAACTTTGAGAAAACTGGAACCCGACGTGTGGGCGTGCGTGAGCAACATACGTATTTTTACTTTACGAACATAGACCTACATAATTGTAGGTATTCATTCATGCATTCATTTATAGGCGTCTCAGTCTTTGCAGACCATAGGCGTGGCACCCTGTGAGTAGCTGAGCGCTGAATATGACGACGCTGGGCTGCCCAAACTACAGGATCCCCTCCCCATCGGCCTCGCTGGTGTAATCAAAAGGAACGCAAAGCTTGACAATTTGGCACCAGCTCAGCTGCAGGAGCTGCCGGAATGAGTTCGCAATTTTGAAACCATCTGTCTTAGGTGCTACTACTCCGGATTTTCTGTCTGGGATTACTCCCGGAGCCCTACCCTCTCTCAAGGTTTCCACGAGGCAGTGGAGTATTGCCCGCAGACGCTAGTTACTCGAGATATCCGATGATACTCTCATCGTCTCAAGACTAGCCAGCACTCTCTGGGACGTGGGTTTACAATCAGAGTTCCCTCTCTCCTAGGCAAACTGCCTGAACGGGCTAATGAGCTTCGTCTACCCGGCTTTAGAGTCAAGAGTCTACCTTCTCTTAGATTGACTGCCAAGCAAGGTTAATGAACCCAATCTGCCCACCAAGTTATACCGCCGGGTACTCGGTCGCGCCCCACAGCAGGCTCTGTAAGGAACAGGGGCCCCTCACGAAGGTGCTGCTTGGGACAGAATAATGTAGGAGAGGCCATTGGCATAGAAACTCCTGATCGGCAAGCCAAACAGTGAATCCAGCGGCGATCACACATAGCGAATTCGTTACTTGCGTCTTAATTCACCCCAAACAAAATAAATATATATTTTTAGCACCGAATGTGAGATACAGACGTCACATAATAATTCATTTTTTTGTTGTTGTAGTCATTGTTGTATAAAACATTCTGCAAGAATAGCCGAGAATTTCTCCTGCTGCTTATTTCTGTCGTCTTATAAATTTCTTGAATCTGTTATTGTTAGTCCATCATAAGGAGAGTAGCAGTCAGTTTCTACAGTAGCATATCTTTATCCGTGATGTCCGATGATGTAATAACAACCACGTTATCTAACCTTAAACCTAACCCTAAACTTAATCCTAACCCTAAACTTAATCCTAACCTTAAACCTAACCCTAAACTTAATCCTAACCCTAACCCTAACCTTCGCAAAACTGAATATAATCATATTGTGTACGCTTTTATCTTGCTTATTTATTTAAAATACAATTATATCGACCTGCTCGGCCCTTAACCAGAAACGGAACGTCCCGTGATGTACAATGGGAATCCAGGGAACTCTGTGGTGAATTGAGACGCAAGTACCACGAACGATATAGCCTTCTGCCCCTGTAGAAGCACGTACCACGAACGCTTTAGCCCTGTGCCCCTGTAGACACACGTACCACGAACGCTATAGCCCTGTGCCCCTGTAGACGCACGTACCGCGAACGCTATAGCCCTATGCCCTTGTAGACGCACGTACCACGAACACCTTAGCCATGTGCCCCTGTAGACGCACGTACCACGAACACCTTAGCCTTGTGCCCCTGTAGACGCACGTACCACAAACGCCTTAGCCTTGTGCCCCTGTAGACGCACGTACCACGAACGCTTTAGCCCTGTGCCCCTGTAGACGCACGTACCACGAACGCTATAGCCCCTGCTTCTGTTGCCCTACACCTTTCTTCCCATTATGATTTTCATTACATATTACAATGAACTTTATTTTTCTTCAGGGTTGGCACGAGTTTCGTATCTGCAACGTGGCAACCTCTGGAGGCGTAGAGGCAACCCAAAAATGTCTGGACAGAACCCTGTTAGCGGACGAGAACGGACAGACAAGGTTTTATAATGGCACAACGACACCTGGTTATTTCGATTTTTACCTGGTCTTGCCAGAAGGATTGACATGTAACCATTGCGTCATTCAATGGAAGTGGAAGTGTGGTGCGTTGCTATGGTGATGTGTATTGTTGTTGTTAAGCTATAAGTTAGCCTTCTTTTTTGCGAGAGCATCTTGCCTTTATGCATGTGAGTAGCGGAGTGGTAGAACGGAAACGCCACGGGGTTTGATCCAAGTTATAGACAAGATTGGGCCACAGCCTACTGTAGATACAGGCCTTCTTACTCACTGGGAAATCCCTTTGAAACGTCGCATTCCAAGCCTGACTCGCATGTGTCAACGACGAGTTGAACTGTTGATATATGTTTACCATATAATAAGACACACCACGTTGGTTAAGCCCATACTAGGAGGTAAGGCGGAAGGCAGTCGCCCAAGAGGCAGACAATGTAATAAGTGGTCGGACATTATCAAGAGATGGACTGGACGGACTGTCAGATTGCACCATCGGTAGAAGAGATCAAGTTTCTTGGAGATCCTATGAAGGCGTCCTTGGTTTGTGAATGTACGTAAGTCGCATGTTTTTTACGGAATGTCGCTTCTTAGAACCGCCAACCTATTTGATTGTTATAGTTTCTTGACAGGTGTGCAGTACCGTAGGTCGCCATTACTTTCCGTACGCGGAGGAGCGATTGTACCATGAAAAATACCCCGTGTCTGCCAAACTGGACACGAGCGTAACTCGAACCGTGTGCGTTGGAGTTGTGAAACGGACGTTTCACGCCTAGGCCTCGCAGGATATGACATCCTAAACTGAACTGATCGACATGCTCCAATCTAACCAGCTTAAAATGGTTACCTAGCTTACTGGAAGGACGGGCAGCAAGGACTTGATCTGGGTACAACACGTCTTTAATATTTAAGCATTGGTACAATGACGTCTCTTACACTTCATCCCTGATAGCAGTGTCTTCTACAGGACTACCTTTTAAAAAGCTTCTTCTACTGGTGGACCTGGAAGGTTTGCAATCTCAAAATATAGGGGTCAATCTGTAATGGTCAGAAAAGGTCGTACCTTTATTCGAGGGGACGTCAACTGATAAGCTTAATATGGCATCTATCTTATAGATTCTGAATTGCCCATCTGTATTTCACCGTTTGCATGGTAAGAATTGATTAATGGATCGAATAACATGATGTCATCATAGGTGGGTCAAAGTGACGCTTGGTGCGAGTTACTACAGCAGGATTGGGGGGGGGGGGGGGGGGATAAGTATGAAATAATGCCGCTGAAAAAACACGACGGATCTGAATTAGAAAGTATCGTAGATGGCGGAACGAGGGTGATGTAAAAAGATGGATTGTGGTCTAATATGCGTTCAACTCGACGCTTGGCGCGAGAAAATTGAATGTCCTCTACAAATGGCTATATTCATGTTCCAGGCCTCAATGACTTTTGGAGACCAGTGATGAATTTATCACCAACGTATAAATGTTAATTTTTTTGTTTGAACGGTTATGTAGTGGCCCCAGTAGATTGCTTTGCCCAGATGTCTACAATGCTGTTAAGACAAGACGGCCCTGGTCTTGGTCAATATATTTCCCCTGGTCCTGAAGTCATCGACCAGCCCTCTGTTCTTTTTTTTTCTTCTTCTTCTTCTTCTTCTTCTTCTTCTTCTTCTTCGACATTCGTCTTGAAAAGGCTATGCGTGATGTTGTGCAGTAGTTTATGACTAGGCTGCGATTTCTGCGCCTTTCGGTCCGACATATCCGATTTCAGCATGCATTTTTGGGACTCGTTTTGCCTTCCTTCTTCGATCCTAAATCTCTTCGTCGAACTAAATGGTTGCTGTCTGTTTCCAGCTATTAGTCGCCGCTGCATCTTGAGTCCCAGCCCTTCAGTTGGTTCTATTCTGTATCGGAGGACTCTAAAAACAAGAACCAGACCATCTGATATTCTTCTTTCTTTTATCCTAATGACCTTATCATTGGTCCTGTCAATAGTCCACTATGCTTGTAAGACATGGACAGTTACAGCTGACCTTCAGCAAAGGATACATGCATTGAAGATGAGACGTTTCCGAAGACTTTTAAACGTCTCGTATAAAGATCGAGTTACAAATGAGGAAATACGAGATAGAATTACAACAGCAATAGAGCCTTTTGAAGACCTCTTGGCAACTGTCAAAAGAAGGAAGCTCGCTTGGTACGGACACGTATCGAGATCAAATGGTCTTGAAAATACGATTCCTCACGGAAAGGTCCAAGGCAGACGGTGAAGAGTCCGCCCCAAAAAGAGGTGGGAGGACAACGTAAAAGAATGGACCAATCTCCGACCAGAAGATGCACAGGCAACGGCCGCTGACAGAGAAGGGTGGCGTGGGGTTGTGAGGATGTCTTCATGTGTGCCCCAACAACCTCACCGGTTACGGGATGACCTGACATGACCTGACATGACCTGACATGACCTGACCCTTATCAATAGGTTTCGCAGAGAGGCTATGTGGGTAGATTTCTTGCTATCGCCAAGTGAGAGGCTTGTGCTGTTGTTAGGTGTAACTTCCTGAGAGTGTCAGAGACCCTCAATCCACCGTCGTCGTGATCTACCTCTAGCCCGAGAACCAGAAACATGTATATGAAATGCTTTTGCTGCAGGGTGGTCATAATGTATTCTGACTTAATGGCTTGGCTTGGCTTGACTTCGTTCGTTCTCAATCTCCCGCTACCAAACCCTAAATGGACTTAAGTTAGAGAATGTAGTCCAGAGAACGGAATGCGTTGTGTCGTAGTTTACAGCTTGACTGTGATATGTGCACCTTTCGGTCCAACACATCCGACTTCAGCAACCATTTTTTTAGTACCGGGTTAGCATTCCCTCTTCGATCCCTTCTCCTTAGCCAGTCTGCCCAGGATCATCGCGTGGAGGTGTAGAAGGGTCTTGGCAGCTCTGTTTCGCTGACCCTGACGCTAGCAGCCAGCTATGGGTCGCTGACCGCTGCAGCTCATGCGCTGCTCAGCATCTTGATCCCTTCTGACTAAATGACCAAACCACTTAATTTTTGGGAGTCAATGTAGGCACTAACTGGGTTTGTCCCCACTGTCTGCCTCATCGTGGTGTTGCGGATTCGGTCACGGATTGTCTTTCCGGCTGCACTTCTCACACAGCGGGTCTCCCAGCTCTGGATCTTACTCTTATGTGTTTCTAGAAAGGACCAAGATTGACATTGGTAATACAATGTAGGAATAAATAGTGTATTTATCAGCATCCTCTTAGTTGTAAGAAGCACTCTAGCGTATTTCAGAAGCTCAATGTTTACTGACGACGGCAGAGTGAACAGAGAGATCACCTGATGATCTGCCTAAACTTTCTGGAAATATGCAATATATATGACATGTTGAGAGGGAACCAGAAGGCAATCCACGGGGCTGACCATTGAAAACATGACGTCTGACGTAGTACACATACCAGGGGAAGTAAGTAAGTATTTGGTCCTGATGCTAAGTTTGGCTCCAACACTAAGAATGTTTTGTTCCTTTGTTCAGGTAATGACTGGGGCTGTGAGAATAACGGACGATGCTGCGTTGGATGCGGGGAGAGACAGGAAGAGTTTTACGGATGCTCTGACGTGACAATCAACTCACGAAACACTCGCTTCACAACCACACAACCGACCACAAGGACCACAAGACGGCTAACAACTTGGCGCTACCCCTACACTAGCCCCAGCACCACAAGAAGGCTAACAACTTGGCGCTACCCCTACACTAGCCCCAGCACCACACGTCGGCCAATAACATATTCAACCCGATATCCATGGGTAACATCAAGTACACGAGCACCCACAATTAGACCCACACTACGACCCACAACACGACCCACAACACGACCCACAACACGACGAACAACACGACCCACCCCCACAGTTAGAACAACATCACGATACACCACTACAACAGCAGTAACAAAACCAACATTCTCTAACTACAACTACAATATCCTTTACGATTACTGGAGGCGAAACCCCAAAAATATTCCTTATAACATCATTAACAAACTGCCTGGTCCTAACACTAACTATAACCCGCCAACTAGCAGCAGCAGAAGTGCTGAAGACACCTACATGAACATGATTCTTGGCCGAAATGTAATTGTTGTCAATACAGATGGTCTCTCTATACCAGTACCTATGATCAAAAACACACCTACGGACTCTACCACAAACATTACGAGTGATTACATCCGCTTGAATCGGTATTGTGCGTTTTGTCAGTATTACTGCATTGATCAGTGCCACTTTTACTGCGCTGATGCTTGTATCCTTAGCCAAGTTAGAACCACGTACATTTGATTAGCTGCGATACATAATTGAGGTCATGTAGAGCTGGGTCAATAGATGAATTGCAAGCTTTTCATGAACAAATTAGCGACAACAGTTGGAAAGAGAATCATATGCTAAACCAGGGGTTATCAACCTCTTAAGATTGCGAGCACCGTTCACGAGTAACATCTAGTGCGAGCCCCATGCAATATAATGGGTTTCATTTTTGAAAAACAATAAATTTTGAAAACACTCAGTTATTGGCATCCTTGAGCTTGAAAGCCATTCAGAAGTTCGGGGATGTCCAAGTAAAAGTCGCTTGTAGCTACACATCAGAAGTTCAGGGATGTCCAAGTAGAAGTCGCTTATAGCTACATGTCAGAATTCCAGAGATGTCCAAGTAGAAGTCGCTTGTAGCTACATGTCAGAAGTCCAGTGATGTCCAAGTAGATGCCGCTTGTAGCTACACGACAGAAGTCCAGTGATGTCCAAGTAGATGTCGCTTGTAGCTACACGTAACAGAACTTGCATATCTGAATCGGTTAATCATGGCCGTGCTGTGTTATTGATGTATTTTATAATCGAGAAAGCTTTTTCGCAGAGGTAGGTCGTCCCAAACATTTGAGAATCAAAGTCAGCAGTGCGAAATATTTCAGAACATAGAGCGGTAAATACGTTTACTGGCAGCAAATGCGCAACTTAACAGCTTTCCGGTCGCCTATAATATAACGGGTGGATAGCAACATAATTTGTTTGGGTTTGCAAAACAAAATTTGAATTGAAGGACCAGCCTCATGAGAGTTGGTATTTACAAGCACTTTCCTACTTGAATGACGCGAGCACTTTTCTACTTGCATGACGTGAGCACTTTTCTACTTGCATGATGCGAGCACTTTTCTACTTGCATGACGCGAGCACTTTTCTACTTGCATGACGCGAGCACTTTTCTACTTGCATGACGCGAGCACCAAATGCCATTAAAAGAGCACAGTAGGTGATAGCGAGCACAAGGTTGAGAGCGCCTGTGCTAAGCTTTCACAATAAATAAGACAATAAAGTCAAATATTAGTACCTGTATTCTAGAAAAGACCTACTCAAATCTATGTGAAAAATACGTCTGTCCAACAAAGTTATTGTTTTTAAACAAAAGATGGTAAGACAGATGTCTCATCTCGTAGTTTAGAACTAGAGACGGTCTTTTTTTTGTGTGTACAATGCCAGGTCAAATTAAAAACCTAGCACTACACCTCGTGGCTACTGCAAAGATAAGCGGTTTTTATTTCTCTGCCCTATAATTTTCCCGGTCGACCCCTACCAATGGGAATTAAATGCTGTAAATATTTCTTTATTTTTGTTGTTTATGAAGAAGAAATGATCATGTTATATTACGTTGCTGTTGTCAGGTGAGTTCTTGGACATGTGGTCACGTGATTTGTTTCGTGATCACGAGCTGATAGGCTATCTATCTATCTATCTATCTATCTATCTATCTATCTATCTATCTATCTATCTATCTATCTATCTATCTATCTATCTATCTATCTATCTATCTATCTATCTATTTATCTATTTATTTAACTATCTATCTATCTATCTTTCCATCCATCAATCCATCCATCTATAAATCTATCTATCTATCTATCTATCCATCCATCCATCCATCCATCTATCCATCTATCTATCTATCTATCTATCCATCTATCCATCTATCCATCTATCTATCTATCTATCTATCTATCTATCTATATATCTATCTATCTATCTATCTATCTATCTATCTATCTATATATCTATCCATCCAGCCATCCATCCATCTATCTATCTATCTATCTATCCATCTATCCATCTATCTATCTATCTATCTATCTATCTATCTATCTATCCATCCATCCATCTATCCATCTATCCATCTATCTATCTATCTATCTATCTATCTATCTATCTATCTATATATCTATCTATCTATATATCTATCTATCTATACTTACCTACCTACCTACCTACCTACCTACATATCTACCAATCTATGTCTCTCTCTCTCTCTATATATATACATATATATATTCTATTTATTTATCTATCTACCTACCTAGTCTTCTTCTTCTTTCTGTTTATATTTCTGTAACCATCTCTTCTATTATTATCGATCATGGGACCTTCCGATCTACCCATTTTTCTCTTCCCCTGCCGATTCAAATCTAGCGCAAGTATAGTTATATTCCTAAGTATCTTCACCGTTATCGCAATGTTGTATACGTTCACAGGGTTTACCGTATATTGTAGTTTACATTACATTACAAATTATACCTTTTGTTGGCGTATATTTGTATCTAGTTTAGCTGCGCTTGGTTTGGACATGTTTTTTTTACAAGAAATGTATGGCTGTGTTGTTGTTGTTATTGTTGTTGTTGTTGTTATTGTTTCCGAATGCCCACAATGAGTTGGCTACTCTTTTGTGCCCCCTGAAAATGGCGTTAAGTGACGGGTTGCAGCAGCTTTTCTCACATCATGAGCATGCTGATGAAGGTGGACCGGAGTCCTCCAGGTGGTGGCTTCAACTGCTTGTCACTCACTACGACGGGGATCACGTCGATCCCTCACCTTGTTAGCCAGGCTGCCATGAAAACAACCCGTTTCCAGGGACAGCTACTAGGAAGCCAATGTGAGGGTTTTGGTCAGTATGTTTTGCCTGACCCGGACTAACATGTCTGATCAGTATATTTTGCCTGACCCTGACTAACATGTCTGATCAGTATATTTTGCCTGACCCTGACTAACATGTCTGATCAGTATATTTTGCCTGACCCTGACTAACATGTCTGATCAGTATATTTTGCCTGACCCTGACTAACATGTCTGATCAGTATATTTTGCCTGACCCTGACTAACATGTCTGATCAGTATATTTTGCCTGACCCTGACTAACATGTCTGATCAGTATATTTTGCCTGACCCTGACTAACATGTCTGATCAGTATATTTTGCCTGACCCTGACTAACATGTCTGATCAGTATATTTTGCCTGACCCTGACTAACATGTCTGATCAGTATATTTTGCCTGACCCTGACTAACATGTCTGATCAGTATATTTTGCCTGACCCTGACAAACATGTCTGATCAGTATATTTTACCTGACCCTGACTAACATGTCTGATCGGTATATTTTGCCTGACCAGACGTTAGTCTTCCTCCCCATGGCTCTGTAATAAATATATATTTGAAAAAGATAAAGACGAGGCAGACACTGATGTTTGTGATGACGGGAATAATAACGTCATAGTACAAGACACGGACGTTTTTCTGTGGATGGGGGTCAGTTGTCTTCCTCGCTGCATTTCCTAACAGCAGGCAGTATCCATTTACAGCTGGGTTGACTGGAGCATGTTGATAATAGGAACTGAACCAAGAGTTGCCTCTAGAATGCACAGTATAAGCGTCTAATTTGTTGTTGCTTAGATGTTTGCCTCACTAGTTTCTACTGGCGGAGGCGCGCCATTTTCCACTCCAGACCGTAGTCCATTGGGCGATATCAGGACGCATAAGCCAGTGCTTGGATGCATGTGTGCGTCTGTATGTACCTATGCTAGGCTTGTGCGGCCTCAGAAGCTAGCCCAACCAAAGTGCAATGGAAGGGCCTCACCATGAGGGCGCGTGTGAAAGTTGTGCAAGGGTGTGACTGTAGGACAGAGTCAAACGAAACAGAGTGAGGTGAGGAGAGAGAGGAAGGGGAGCCAGCCCAGAGGAGACTCCTGCAGAAAGTCTAAGCGTCTAATTAATAATTATTATCTTAATCAACTCATCTGTCTACGTGTATCGTTAGATGTCATCAAATGTCGTCAAATGTCGTTAGATGTCAAATGTCGTTAGATGTCGTCAAATGTCGTTAGATGTCAAATGTCGTTAGATGTCGTCAAATGTCGTTAGATGTCGTCAAATGTCGTTAGATGTCAAATGTCGTTAGATGTCGTCAAATGTCGTTAGATGTCAAATGTCGTTAGATGTCGTCAAATGTCGTTAGATGTCGTCAAATGTCGTTAGATGTCGTCAAAAGTCGTTAGATGTCGCTAGACTTTGTCGTGATGCATTATATTTTTGCATATGTCATCAAGATGGGCGTTTCTATCTTTCAATACATGCCTCAATGATCTTTCTTACGTACTTACATAGTCGCTTATCTTCTAGCCTGTGGGGCAGAGGTTTGCCAGAAGTACCGCCAGACCCTACCATCCAAGACTTCCCTCTTGGTATGGTTCCAGTATTGACATTTGTCTCCAACGCATTATCTCGGGAATATTTTGATCTTCTGGGCACAATATATATTTGAAATGTAAAACTCTTGGCAGGAAGTATAAGTGCATTTATAAATTTGAGAAAATTTGTATTTAGAAACTTTCAAATATAAGAATGGACAATAGCTCGTCGGCTCTGTAGTACTGCAAGAAAGTTTGCAAGCCGAAATATCGGCTCTAGAGTGAATACGTTAAAGATGGTCTTATAACATGTTGTCACGAAGCAGACACGGTGTCGTTCTCTGGGTCTCGATCCCTTGCTCGATCATTGCTTCTCATGCCTGCGTGGAAGCAGATCTTCTGTCATTCTTTAGACATGGCCAAACCTCCAGGGTTGAAATTGTTCCACTCGAGTCTGGTAGGACTAGCTTACGAAACCTTGTCATACCGTCTGGTTGTAGAAATGATCTCTTTTTTGTTACTTAGACAACCTTTCTACAATATATCATCTCTGAAGCTTGAGGCTTATTGAGTTGTGGTCATTGTCTATGATTCATACATGTAAATTAAGACTAGTACATAGGTGGAGTGCTACCTTTATTTTCTTACTTTTTACCATTTGATACAATCCCAGTAAGTCCATCTGTTTTTTTATCCCAGCAATGCCTTGATACAATCTGAGCTTTTTTACAACTGTTGTACTTTGTGAATCTAATGAATAAATATAATCTGAATAAAATGAAATTGTTGTCTTCATTGCAGATTTTTAAAAATTCCTTCAATATTTTATTACAAAACATATATACATATATATCAGCTAAGTTCAGTTTATCCCGTAACTTATGATGTCCTTGGGGCACACTTGAAGACACTTTCACAAACCCACGCCATTTCTCTCTCTGTCCGCTGACGGCAGTCGTGCCTCACCTGAAGAAAGGTTTGACCAGTCAGTGATGGTGTCAACCCTGCCCTCTGTTTATTGGTACGGAACCATGCAGTGTCGAATTTGTAATTCCACTGGACCTTTTGACGTGCCCATACTACGCTATCTTTCGCCTTTTGATAGCTGTGAACAGATTCTCAAAAGGCCCAATTGCGTTTTCCACTCTTCGTCGTATTTCTACGTTCGTGACACGATCCTTATATGTAACATTTAAGAATTTGTAAAGCACCTCAATTCCATTGCATATATATATTTCCACAAGCCACTTTACACACCTGTTCACCGAAAAGTACGACAAAGAGATTCCATCTCCCCAAAACTGTTCACAGATGCTGTTGAAGAAATGTTAAGGTCTCTAAACTGCTAAAACAAGGCCACCTTCCAATTTCAGAAATACTTGACCGCAGTCGAGATCCTATGTTCGGCCATGTTGTACGGTTGCGCCAGACAACCCCGGCCCACAAGATACTACACAAGTCGTTCTTCAACGTCAAAAGTCTTCCCCCGATCGGCTGGAGGCGCAGAAGTGACCGTCCCTCCACATTACGACTCCAGCAGATAGCAGCCATCACCTCCGCTCTGGACGAGGCCTGAAACCAATCCGCAGCAGTAAATCAAGGATGTGTCGACCGAAGCAACAAGCCTTAGACGCCTAAGCGAACATTATTATTATTATTAAGCTAGCAGGATCGAGACCTCAACATAGAATGCGAGATGCTCTCCCATCTACGTTTTGCGGACGACATTGTGATTTTCAGTCCACAGAATTGCGGAAGCCGAACAAAGCCTAAACGAGCTGAACGAAGCAGACAGGACGTTTGGCCTGAGCATAAATAGACAGAAGGCTCAGTGTCTTTTTTCCCAACGGGAGAGAACTACGATTGAAAGATGAGATCATTGAGAATGTTCATTCTTACGTCTAATTAGGTCAGGAAATCAACAAGAACCACAACATTGATAAGGAGATCCTCTTCTTCTTTTTCTTCGTACGCCTTACGGAGATTTACGTTGCACTGTTTCGTTAAGCATGTGGCCCAGTGCATCTGATTTCAACAGGCGTTTCTGTAGGGTTGCCTTCATTAGCCCTTGGCTGTCCCCAGCCCATCTGCAAAGCAGCAGTTGTTTGAGGTCAGAGTTGTCTCTCTTAGGAAAGTTGTCTTGCAGGACTATCGAGTCTTCCCCACCCGGTTTTCTTTCAGGTGTCCCATCCTTTAGGTGTGCTATCCACCAGTACTGTCACGCTCCTCCTGTCAGGTTTTCCATCCTTTAGGTGGGCTATCCACCAGTACTGTCATGCTCCTCCTGTCAGGTTTTCCATCCTTTAGGTGTGCTATCCACCAGTACTGTCACGCTCCTCCTGTCAGGTTTTCCATCCTTTAGGTGTGCTATCCACCAGTACTGTCATGCTCCTCCTGTCAGGTTTTCCATCCTTTAGGTGTGCTATCCACCAGTACTGTCATGCTCCTCCTGTCAGGTTTTCCATCCTTTAGGTGTGCTATCCACCAGTACTGTCATGCTCCTCCTGTCAGGTTTTCCATCCTTTAGGTGTGCTATCCACCAGTACTGTCACGCTCCTCCTGTCAGGTTTTCCATCCTTTAGGTGTGCTATCCACCAGTACTGTCACGCTCCTCCTGTCAGGTTTTCCATCCTTTAGGTGTGCTATCCACCAGTACTGTCATGCTCCTCCTGTCAGGTTTTCCATCCTTTAGGTGTGCTATCCACCAGTACTGTCATGCTCCTCCTGTCAGGTTTTCCATCCTTTAGGTGTGCTATCCACCAGTACTGTCATGCTCCTCCTGTCAGGTTTTCCATCCTTTAGGTGTGCTATCCACCAGTACTGTCATGCTCCTCCTGTCAGGTTTTCCATCCTTTAGGTGGGCTATCCACCAGTACTGTCATGCTCCTCCTGTCAGGTTTTCCATCCTTTAGGTGGGCTATCCACCAGTACTGTCATGCTCCTCCTGTCAGGTGCCCCATCCTTTAGGTGGGCTATCCACCAGTACTGTCATGCTCCTCCTGTCAGGTTTTCCATCCTTTAGGTGGGCTATCCACCAGTACTGTCATGCTCCTCCTGTCAGGTGCCCCATCCTTTAGGTGGGCTATCCACCAGTACTGTCATGCTCCTCCTGTCAGGTTTTCCATCCTTTAGGTGGGCTATCCACCAGTACTGTCATGCTCCTCCTGTCAGGTGCCCCATCCTTTAGGTGGGCTATCCACCAGTACTGTCATGCTCCTCCTGTCAGGTTTTCCATCCTTTAGGTGGGCTATCCACCAGTACTGTCATGCTCCTCCTGTCAGGTGCCCCATCCTTTAGGTGGGCTATCCACCAGTACTGTCATGCTCCTCCTGTCAGGTGCCCCATCCTTTAGGTGTGCTATCCACCAGTACTGTCATGCTCCTCCTGTCAGGTTGTCCATCCTTTAGGTGTGCTATCCACCAGTACTGTCATGCTCCTCCTTCCACGATTTGCTCCCTGGTTTTTCCACCGCGTTTGCTCACGTAGTTTAGCCAGCCAGTCAAAGCTGTTTCCCGGGGGGGGGGGGTGTCGCTTGGAGCCATACGTGAGTTAGGCAGGAGTGGGGAAACCAAATAGGATCCAGGCCATCCTATGCTACTAGGAAGGGACTGCCTCTCACCGTGAGGTATTATCCCTTACGCACTTCTGCCCTACAACCGATAAGGAGATCCGACACAGGAGAGCGGCGGGTTGGCTCAGCTTCAACCGCATTAAGTCGATGCTCCGGCAGATGACCGACGTCAGGTCAGGTCTCATTCCTTCTTCAAGGTTATCCTTGCATTTCTATACGGGTGTGAGGTTTGGTGTGAGGTTTGGTGTGAGGTTTGGTGTGAGGTTTGGTGTGAGGTTTGGTGTGAGGTTTGGTGTGAGGTTTGGTGTGAGGTTTGGTGTGAGGTTTGGTGTGAGGTTTAGTGTGAGGTTTGGTGTGAGGTTTGGTGTGAGGTTTGGTGTGAGGTTTGGAGTGAGGTTTGGTGTGAGGTTTAGTGTGAGGTTTGGTGTGAGGTTTGGAGTGAGGTTTGGTGTGAGGTTTGGTGTGAGGTTTAGTGTGAGGTTTGGTGTGAGGTTTGGTGTGAGGTTTGGTGTGAGGTTTGGTGTGAGGTTTAGTGTGAGGTTTGGTGTGAGGTTTGGTGTGAGGTTTGGTATGAGGTTTGGTGTGAGGTTTGGTGTGAGGTTTGGTGTGAGGTTTAGTGTGAGGTTTGGTGTGTGGTTTGGTGTGAGGTTTGGTATGAGGTTTGGTGAGGTTTGGAGTGAGGTTTGGAGTGAGGTTTGGTGTGAGGTTTGGTGTGAGGTTTGAAGTGAGGTTTGGTGTGAGGTTTGGTGCGAGGTTTGAAGTGAGGTTTGGAGTCTACGCAAATCAGACGCAGAGAAGCTCAGAAGAATTACAGAAATAACAACGGAGCGAAGAATCCTAAATATTTCCCTAAGAGACCATATCTGAAATATCGACATCCGCGACCAAACATCCTGGGACCAAACACCCACAACCAAACATCTGCGACCAAACATCGCGACCAAACATCTGCGACCAAACATCTGCGACCAAACATCTGCGACCAAACATCTGCGACCATACATCTGCGACCAAACATCTGCGACCAAACATCCGCGACCAAACTGTTTAGGGATGTGGTCGACTCTGGGTCAATGTGAAAGTACAGATGGGCCGACCATGTGGTTCGCATGGCTGATAACAGATGGACGATGAGGGTGTCTTTCTGGTGGCCATACATCTGCAACCGCCCAAGTGCTTCCCGCCAAAAAGACGGAGAGATAACCTGCACCACACCATTGGACTACCATAGTACTCCAGGTCTAAGGACACACATAAATGCAATCAGCTTTTGGCTAACTGGCATCATGCAACCTTGCCTGATTGAGTACCAGGATTTAAGTATTCAAGTAAGTAAGTATATATATGTACATATATATGTTATATTTAAGCTATTGTATGTACGCCTAATTGTTTTTATAAACATACTCTAATCATCCAAGTCTGCTAATCAGTATGTCCCTAAAAGATTATAGTAATCATCCGAATCTATCGATTCAAAGAGGTTGATAATTGTTTCTGGCTGGACAAATTGTAATCCATCTCATTGCCAGTACTGTACTTTTTCCCGGAGCACATGTTCAACACACTTCTTTCAGAACTGAATGTCTATTTCTGCAAGGTACTCACGTGTCAGCACTTCTTCTTCTTCTTCTTCTTCTTCTTCTTCTTACGCTGTCAGACGTCGACTTTTATTTTTTCGAAAAAAAAGCAGCGGTCATTCTGAGGCTGTCGACACTGCCGTAGAGCTTGTCTAGTGTTGCCACTGGTGATGGCCACATCTGCTCTCTCTGATCCTCGTATGTCGGGCAGTTTTGCAGCAAATGTTCAGCGGTCATTTTCCCGGTACCACACGGGCATTCGTCAGTGCCACCTATCTTTAATTTGTTGAATAGGTGGTACCTCAGTCTATTGTGGCCTGTGCGAAGTCTGAAGACCACGACCTGCTCTCTTCTGTTCAACTGGTAATAGGCATCGTATTTTGTGTAGCCAGTATGTTCTGTTTCCCATTTGGTCCTGTAACTAGCTCTAATAAGCCGTTTTGACTCTTCGTATGTCACACTGGTATCTGGTTGTGGTAGTCTTGCACCTTCTTTTGTCAGTCTGTCTGCCTCCTCGTTGCCTTGGATCTTGCAGTGGGATGGGACCCACTGTACCACTACTCTTTTTGGTGCGGACTGCTGGCATAGTTGACAGAGTACTGCTCTTAAATCATGTAGTTCAGTATTTTTCTGGCTTTTTAGTGCTGTGACTACGGCCAGGGCATCTGTAAGCAGGACTATATAGCTTTCATTCCTGGTGTCAGCACTTCAACATCAAACATTGTAAATGTCCTGTTCTGTTCGGCAACCCGTCCTTTGACTTTAGCTCACACAAGCTCTAATGTTAATTTTAGTTTCCGGAGAGTAACAAGTTGATTTTTTGTAAACAGTTTCAATATCTCCCGTTTTATGACGTCTCTGTCGAAATCGTCTAATTTCCTTTTCATTCCTTGTTTGACATGAGTGCGCTCCCTGTCCAATCCAACGGTTAAAGGATGATCAATTCAAAACAAACTCCAATTGTGTCCGCTTCTTTGGGTCATGAATATCGCAAAATAACTTAGATTCCCTGGGGAAGAACTGTTATAGTAAAACGGTAACCTTCTGCATTGTTATAAATGTACACTTCAAACTCATTAAAAAATTGATATCAATGTAAGTTTTGACAAATCAACTATGTGCCACAATAACTAAACCTCAAACTATTCATGTATATTGATTTGCATCCTGTCAGTCTCTAGTGACAATGGACTACGCTAGAGAGGGGGCAGTAAGTTGGTGTCCTTCCTTTTGCCGCATACGTTTGGAGTCTTCATCTTGACGCATCGTGTCTTCTCCTGCCTGCAGACCAATACATTAGGCTTATCTCCAGCCAGGCTTGTCTTTAGCAAGTTCCTCCCAGTTGGAGGTGTTCATATTCAACGCCTTCAGGTCACGCTTGCAAACATCTTTGTTGCGGAGAAAAGTTCTACCTATTTTACGTTTGCCCGTGATCAGCTATCTGTATATGATATCTTTTGGTATTCGCCCATCCTCCATTCTGCACACGAGACCAAGTCACCGCAAGCGGCGCTGGCGGAGGATCGTAACTAAGCTGGCAATGTTTGCACAGTCCAACACATCACTGTTAGTCACTATGTCACTCCATGAAATTCCAAGTATGAGCCTCAGGCTGCTCATATGAAAAGCATGTAGCCTTCTTTCATTAGAGACATACAGTGTCCACGTTTCGCTGTCATAGAGCAGTGTACTAATAACACATGATCTGTACACATCAACCTTTGTGGAGATGGTCAGCATATTGTTATCCCACCCTCTCTGTGGGAGCCTGGCAAGTGCTGATGAGGTCATTCCTAATCGCTGCTGCAGCTCTGCCTCCAGTTTGTTTGTTTTTTTTGCTTAGATGTTTGCCTCACTAGTTTCTACTGGCGGAGGCGCGCCATTTTCCACCCCAGACCGTAGTCAATTGGGCGATATCAGGACGCATAAACCAGTGCTTGGATGCATGTGTGCATCTGTATGTACCTATGCTAGGTTTGTGCGCCCTCAAAAGCTAGCCCAACCAAAGTGCAATGGAAGGGCTTTACCACGAGGGCGCGTGTGAAAGTTGTGCAAGGGTGTGACTGTTGGACAGAGTCAAATGAAACAGAGTGAGGTAAGAAGATGGAGAAGAGTTGCCCCCAGGGTAGAAGACCTCTGCCTCCAGTGAAAGGTTGTCTGTGATGATAGATCCGAGGTAGTTAAAGTGATTTACTACTTCCAGATTTATCGTTTAAGACAATGTCTGGAGGATCTGCCCCCTGAGCCATTACGTTTGTTCTTCTGTGCGTTGATGGTGAGTCCAAACAGATCACAAGATTTTGTCAACCTATTAAGGAGGATCTGTAGTTCGTCTTCCGCATGGGCGACCAGGTCAGCATCGCCTGCGAGCAGGATATCCCGGATGATAGTCTCCCTTCTCTTACTTTTTGCTCGCAGTCTGGTTAACTGGAATAGTCTCCCATCTGACCTAGAATGCAGAAAGACCCCCTCTGTGGCAGTTCCAAAGGCGTGTCCAAGCACGATGGTAATTAAAATGCGGAATAGAATCGCAGCCAGGACACAACTTTGTTTCTTCTTCTTCTTCGTACGCTGTCAGACGTCAACTTGAACTTGTTCGAAGAAAGCAGCTGTCATCCTGAGACTCTCGACACTGCCATAGAACTTGTCTAGTGTTACCACTGGTGATGGCCACATGTGCTTTCTCTGATCCTCGTATGTCGGGCAATTTTGCAGCAGATGTTCAGCGATCATTTTCCCTGTACCACAAGTGCATTCGTCAGTGCCACCTATCTTCAGTTTATTGAATAGATGGTACCTCAGTCTGTTGGGGCCTGTGCGGAGTCTGAAGACCACGACCTGCTCTCTTCTGTTCAACTGGTAATAGGCATCATTTTTTGTGTAGCCAGTATGCTCTGTTTCCCATTTGGCCATGTATCTGGCCCTAATAAACCTTTTGGGCTCTTCGTAGGTCACACTAGAATCTGGTTGTGGTAGTCTTGCACCTTCTTTTGGCAGTCTGTCTGCCTCCTCGTTGCCTTGGATGTTACAGTGGGATGGAACCCACTGTACCACTACTCTTTTTGATGCGGACTGCTGGTAGAATTGACAGAGTACCGTTCTTAAAACATTAAGTTCTGTATTTTTCTGGCTTTTTAATGCTGTAACCACGGACAGGGCATCTGTAAACAGGACTATCTGGCTTTCATTGCTTTCGCCTGTCAGCATTGCTTCTACTGCAGCCTTCAGTGCCTCTGCCTCAGCTCTGAAATTGCTTGAGAATTTTCCAGTTGCCACTGACAGTGTTGTTTTTCTTCCGTTTGTTAGGCTCGGGGATACCCCTCCCCCTCCATTCTGTGTTGTGTTTGTTACAGAAACGTCGGTAAATGCATGGCTCCAATCCATCCATGGGTAGTTTTTCGCTATTTACCTCAGGGTTATGTCTCTTCTTTCTTATTCAGTCTGGCTGTTCTTGTTTCCAATACCTGGTATATTTTCTACCACCTCTGGAATGATATGCTGCTTCCAGGTGGGTTTGCGTACGGTAGGGTTGGGCTTTGGTGTTGTTATGGTGTTCATAGGGTCTTCGCTCATCTTTGCTTTGGCTATTTCTGCAAAGTTTCTCCGCTTTAGTTTCCCTTTTCCAAATCTATTTAGTCTCTGATGCATTGGATGGTCTTCAGTCTTCTTAGTTTCTCTGCTTGCTGCTGTGTTCTGCTGTCTCTTCTGTCGGTCATGGATTGCAAATTTGCAATCTTTTCAAGTTCTACAATTGGCGTTTACTTCATGCCTCCTGTTATAACTCTCATGGCTTGGTTTTGAAGTTTGTTAATTTTATCAAAGTTCGCCTTTGCCGCAATGCCATACTCGAGAACTGGTCTCACTCTTCCAGTGTACAGTTTCTTCAGTATTCTGTCGTCTGCTCCCCAGCTTGTGCCAGCAAGTTTCCTCATGATTACTTATTTTGATGTTCCGTGATTTGTTTGAAAGGGAGAATATCGTACGTGTTGTTTTTTTCTTCATTTATTTTGACCAGCCATGATTTCGCCCACTCCTCCAATAATGATAGGGCCTGCTGTATCCGATTGTTTGCTACGGTGAGATTTTCTTCAGAGGTCCACATAGCCAGATCGTCTGCAAACATGGAGCTGTGGACTCTTCTTGGTATATTCTCTATGATGTTTATATACACCAGAAAAAGTGTGGGTGACAGTACTCCCCCTTGGGGTACTTCTTGCTTCAGTGTCACTTTTTTTGCTCATCTGCCCTTGTACTTGAACTCTGGCTGTTCTGTTTTCGAGGTAGTGGCTGATCCATCTGTACATTTTTCCACAAACTTCACTTCTTCGTAGCTTGACTTAAAGTCCCTCTTTCCACACCTTGTCAAATACCTTCTCTAGATCCACCCAAACCACTACTGTATGCTTTTTCTCTTGGTAAGCATCCTCTATTTCCTGCGCTATGAGAGTGATCTGGTCCTCGGTGGATCTGTGTTGTCTAAATCCTGCTTGCTGTGGAATTAATATGTGTTTTGCTTCCAGGTGCCACATCAGTCTGGTGTTTATCATACGCTCCATCAGTTTACCTACACAGCTCAGTAGACTGATAGGCCTGTATCCATTTGGATCTGTTCTCTCTTTTTCTTTCTTTCGTACTGGTATAAGTACAGCATCTTTCCATGTCTGCGGTACAATTCCCTTTCCAAGCTTTGGTTCAGTACTGACAGTAACTACCTCTTTTCTGTTTGGCCCAACCCTATCAGCATTTCATTTGTTACCCCATCTTTTCCGGTCGATTTCTTTTTCTTTAAAGTTCTCATGGCCTCATTCATTTAATTCATGGTTAGTTTTGCCATTATGTGCTCCTCTATGCCATCTTGATGTTGTCGTAGCGCTTTTGTTCTTCAACTTTGTTGAACTCCTCTGTTAATGTAGAAGACCTCAGATTCCTGAATGTCAAGCAGCACTGTACATTTCAGGCACACATGAAAGACCTAATTATGCTCATTAGTTTAGGTTGGCAGCCAACTTTAGACAATACCTAAATAAGACCCTCTCTGTTTACCAGTTCAAATGCCTTGGTGAGGTCGATTAATGCAAGAAATAGTGGTGTGTTCTCTGCATTTAAAAAAAAAAAAATATGTTTTTAAAATTGAACTTAAGTTCTGTTAATTTCCATAAGTTTTGTAATTATAGAAATATATCTGTATGGCAGGTTACAGTATTTTATTACTCTTTGTTCCCCTCTTTGACCCCGGCAATATGTGTGTGGTGATTAACTTCAGTAAACTTTCACACGCGCCCTCAGTGTGAGACCCTTCCATTGCACTTTGGTTGGGCTGGCTTATGAGAGTGCACAAACCTAGCATCGGTACATACAGACGCACACATACATCCAAGCACTGGTTTATGCGTCTTAATATCGCCCATTTGACTACTGTCTAGGCTGGAATAGACGCGCCTCCGTCAGTAGAAACTAGTGAGGCAAACACGTCAAATTAAAAAAAAATTAATACAAAAAATAAAATTAAATACCGAATAACTAATTTTCCGTAATCTTTGTTCTAGGGGAAGATCATTCTAGTTTATAAATTACGCCCCTTTCCACCTGCCGGATGAACTCTGAACTCGCCTTTCATGTCTTTACAATCTTATCTGGAAAATCGTCAGAATTGTTATTAATATTTGTTTAATGGACGCGGTAATCTGGTAGGTTTTGAAGGACAAGAAAGACGTCAGCTTGATTTAACTAGCAAAACACTGGCAGCTTGTGGTGTTTCAAATTAAACTATGTCAGCGATCGTTGAAATCTGACTGACAGTCTCAGAGTCCCAAAGACTCTCATGACGACACTGACGACAGTAAAATGAAAATCAAAATGGTTCATTGAACTGATTTCATTGCTGTTGTTCCACCTGGACCCCCTGTGCTCAGTCCCTTTCATTACTGAAAGTGTCGATGACAGAATACTTACTTCGTAGCTACCGTGTTGACTCAGAAATGTTCCCCTGATTTAGTCAGGTACCCATTTACAGCTGGGTCGACTGCAAGACGCGCTTACTTATTATACTTGGAAAAACCCAACTATATATGCCCGATCTGTGAACTGAGCACAGCGTGATTCGAACCAGATGCTTTGGGATTGTAAACCAAGTTCTCAACCCCTAGACCACCGAATCCCTGGCCAAAGGGGACAGCTGTCACGGAACAAGTGACAACATTCAAGTTAAAAATCTAACCAAGTTATTTGTACCTTCTCCCAGATGGTTTGTTAAGAGCAGCTATAGATGGCGTCTAACAAGCTGTGGGTCTACTTAGCTTTAGTGTTTGGGTCTATTAAGATGGACTCGGACATCAGTTAAACCACCCTCCAAGAAACTGGTTGTATACAGACTCTGTAGAGTCTTCTAAACCAGAATAAAGATGTTACGTGCGGAGTGGAGAGAGACATCTGGTTAGGTGAAACATACTGATCATACTATGTTAGTCAGGGTCGGTGAAACATGCTGATCAGACTATGTTAGTCAGAGTCAGGAGAAACATGCTGATCAGACTATGTTAGTCAGAGTCAGGAGAAACATGCTGATCAGACTATGTTAGTCAGAGTCAAGCAAAACATGCTGATCAGACTATATTAGTCAGGGTTAAGCAAAACATGCTGATCAGACTATATTAGTCAGGGTCAAGCAAAGCATGCTGATCAGACTATGTTAAGTCAGGGTTAGGAGAACCATGCTGATCAGACTATGTTAGTCAGGGTCATACAAAACAGACTGGCCAAGACCCTCACCTCAGCCTACTCGTAGCCCTCTCTGGAAACGGGCTGTTCTCATGGCAGCCTGGCTAACAAGGTGAAGGCTCAATGTGATCCCCGTAGTAGTGAGCGACACACAGATGAAGTCAAGCATAACACAACTGTCTGTAAGATCCCAGTTCTCTTCATCAGCATGCTCGGGATGTAAGGAAAGCTACTGCAACCCGCCACTAAATGTCCTTTTCAGGACATATAAAAGAGTAAACCTACTCATTGTGGGCATTCAAAACAACAACCTCAAGGTCCACTTATTCTCACATATTCTTAAACATTTTATCTATCAGTTATCTTCTTTGCGTTTAGAAGACTCTGCAGTCTGTAGACAACCTATGTGAAAAGGTAAATGATTGCAAATTCTTTAAAAGGGGCCAGTTGCTATGGTGGTCTATGCTTCATATTGGAGCAAAAATGGGAATGATATAGTTTTTGTATAATTAATTTCCACATGTGCTAGTATTTGATAGTGGTTCTTCTACCTTCTCACTCTTCACTTTCCTGTGGGTTCCAATCCAGGATATGTCTGGCTATATTGTTAAAGTTCTTTCTGAGGATGTGTCCTACCTTTCTCTACTTTCTCTCCCCAATCTCCTGCTGTAATGGTTATTTTGGTGTTCTTTGTCACAGGTCTGTGCTTGTTATTACATTTAGTCAGTTAATTTGACAACGAAGACTGCAATGGCTTGGTGATGTTTGTTGCATGGAAGACGGTCGCATCCCCCAAAGCTATTCTCTATGGGTATCTGGCATGTGGTAAAAGAACAGCCGACCGACCACAGCTGATGTTCAAGTACGCAAGTAGGTGGGACATGAAGGCTCTGGATATGGATCTGATATCTTGGGAAGACATAGCTGCAGATCGATCCAAATAGAGCACTAACCTGAAGAGCCACCTCAGGCTGGACGAAAATAAGCTCATTCAACACAGGGAAGTAAAAAGACAACGCCGAAAGGAAAAGGAAAACCAAAAATCAGTAGAGAGTTGCTACTCCAAGGTCGCATCAACCTATAGTCAGACATGACTGAGAAGGGGCTACTTACTTACATCATTTAATTTAAAGTATGCAGCAGAGATGTCTGTTGGTGAAGGTCTGTAATTTAGTCAATACAGCAATATTTGAGATGAGATCTAGTCCAATATATCCCATTATCAGAATAGCATCACCTCAGATACGAAGAACTGTTGTGTCAGGAATTGAAAAAGAGAAACAGGCAAACAATCTTAGGCACCCGATGCTCGGACATCAGGTGCAGGGCACAGGACTGAAATTTAGACAAAGTTTCCTACAGACTAGTCCCAGGAAATGCTGCATTGAAAAATGGAATGAACTGACGCAGATCTCCTGTATTTTTTATTTTTATTTTTTGCAGTCGCCTAATTTCTCTGGTCAGGAACTCGAAGTTGTTGACCGTCTTAAATATCTGGGGTCGATTGTCAGTGATGAAGGATCAAAATGTGAGGTGTTGGCCAGAATAGCACAGACAATAGCGCCGTTTGCACGGCTTAAGACAATCTGGCAAGATAAACGGTTAGCACTATGCACGAAAATCAGATTAATGCATACACTGGTCCTGTCAATATTCCTCTATGCTTGTGAGACATGGACAGTTACAGCTGACCTTCAGTGAAGGATACAGGCCTTGGAGATGAGATGTTTCTGAAGACTTTTAAACGTCACGTACAAAGATTGAGTTACAAATGAGGAAATACAAGATAGAATTACAACAGCAATAGGGCCTTTTGAAAACCTCTTAGCAACTATCAAAAGAAGGAAATTTGCTTGGTACGGTCACATATCGAGATCAAATGGTCTGGCAAATACGATCCTTCATGGAAAGGTGCAAGGTAGACGACAAATAGGCTGGCCCAAAAAGAGGTTGGAGGACAACATGAAAGAATGAACCAATCTCCGACTAGAAGAGGTACAAGCAGCGGCCGCTGACAGAGAAGGGTGGCGTGGTGTTGTAAGGATGTCTTCATGTGTGCCCCAGCGACCTCACCGGTTACGGGATGACCTGACCTAATTTCTCTATTCCCCAAGGCGGTGTGCGTCGCACTGCGGTTTTTATTTTTTCGCCTGTCAGCCCAGTGCATCCGACTTCGGCATGCATTTTATCTAATGGTCTGCTTCCTCCTGCATTTTCTAAGAGTTTGCTTTCCCTGGGTAATGATGGGGTTCGAACCCAGCACCTTCGGATTGTGAGCCGTGTCACTTAACCACTAGCTCACGCTGTCCCCTCTCCTGTTTCAAACTGGGAGGAATCTGCGCCTGGACACTACTTGTCTTAAACAACATGGAGGTCACTAAATATATTCCGAGCAGGTGTATCACAATGCAGGAAGAACTTAAAAAGATGGGGATACAGGGATGAGGAGACATGAGGCTATGGAGCAACCCAAGACCCAGACCACCTGATGATCTGCCCAAACTTTCTGGAAACATGCAATATGGATAACATGTTGAATTGGAGCGACAAAGCAATACACATGAACGAACATTAGAAACATGATGTCCGACATGGTGCACAGGATACAGAAAGTTACTAAGTTGTGATACTTTTAGTTACAGACCGAGTTGACAGGTCGTAGGTCAGGTACTAGATGACCTTTGAACATTCTACTTCTTTTTTCCTTTACAGAGTGACCGAGGAAAATGAACATTTACAGAATTGGGACCATCCAACGCAGCAAGTTGCTGTTACCCTGTCAGAATGCCAGCATGATCCCAGGCATGAGACTTAGCTTACAATATCTCCTACGCTCCAGACAATCTAGAATCTGTGGGCTTTATGGTTATGTATGCTCATCACTTTGTAACAGAGGCTACCAACGACCTGCCGACCCTCTTTCTGATTCATTGATAAAAGACCAGTTCAAATTACTGCCTCTATCATCAGTATTATATCCAGCTAGGTGGCGCCACGTAACAAGTTCATTAAATCCATCATTAATATCACTAAGACCCACACTGTTTACCTTTTCAAACAAGAACTCCCAGTATGAAGGTCGCATTAAGCTGAAGAGTTTTAGATATGGTCATACAAATGAGAGCAAGTATCGAACTCTGCTCACTCACCTCACAAGCCTTCTAACCAGTCTAGGCCTTTCCTACTTAACCTATAAAGTTGTGACCCACATGTACGAAGACTTTGACGTGCTACCAACAGCCAGATGTTTGTCCCGTGAATCTTGCCCGAACAAATCAGCAAAACTCCAAACAGACCGTGTACAACATCCCTCATCTAAGGCAATCCTTGTGGATTCAGTTCAGAGGAAAGTTAATGGGGATAGGAATAGTTCTGGCAGGATTTCACTTCTGGCAGCAGTTGAGGAAGCTCGGAAGCTGTGTCAAAGAAGAAAGGTAATATATTGTTTTATCCTGTAAGACATTTTACGCTGAACTCTGGTTTATATACGTTGGGGCTTCAAGTGAAAACATTAAAAGTTGGATAGAAATAAGAAAAACTATGTCTTTGTATTGTATCTTGTTAATATGGTTGCTAAGGGTCTAAAGAGTGTCCTGCACATGATATGCCATTACGGTGCAGATGAACAACATGACGTCATAATTGTAGTTAAAAGATGGGCAGCCCATTTTTGACATGCACCAAAGAGAATCAGCATTCTGTTATCTTTTTTATGAGCAGTGAAGGGTTGAAACCTATAGAAATTTATCAGCAAATGAATGAACATTTTAATGAGCAGTGAAGGGTTGAAACCTATAGAAATTTATCAGCAAATGAATGAACATTTTTATGTTCAGTTTTTGCGTTATAACTGCAGTCCCCATGCTCTTACTCAGATTATACTAGTACAGCTTTTCTCAGGCCTCTTCCCCCAAGCCCACCCCCAGGATGCGGGATGCTGTACAGGGTCTGCTTTGAGCTTTGCTGATTTGTTCAGACAAGGTTCGTGGGACAAACATCTGGCTGTTGGTAGCACGTCAAAGTCTTCGTACATGTGGAATAGCATCTTGGTCAGCTTTGGTTCACTGACCCAGATGCAAGCAGCCACTGTTCTGTAACTTTGGCGCTAGCTATACAGTAGGTTCACTCATCTGGTGTTGAAGACGCAGCGAATGAGATGAAAGCAGTCAACGACTTAAAGCTGGCAGCTTGCATCAGGGTCACTGACCCAGAGCTGATCAAGACGCTATTCCACCTTCAAGTGGTGGCCCTAGAAACAGATACAGCCTGACTGACAGAATCAGGAATTGACGAGGGAAGATAAACCCAGTCCCAAAAATGTCCCATGTTGAAACCAGATATGTCAGGTCAAAAGATACAGATATCACAGCCTTGCTGTAAACTACTGCACAACGAAACAAAACTCTTTAAAAGGATGTAAGAAGAAATCCCTCAAATTGTTCTGAGGGCACCAAAGGGGATTGTAGAATAGTTCGGATGTAACCTACCAGGCATGATATTCTATAGGTTTCACCCCTTCGCTGCTAAAAAAATCAGATAACGGAACGCTGCATATCTTTGGTGCATGTCAATAGTAGGGTGGCCATCTTTTAACTGTAATTATGATGTATTGTTGTTTGTCTGCACCGTGATGGCATGTGCAGGACACTAGCAAAAATATTAACAAATTACATTACAAAGACATGGTTTTTCTCATTTCTATCCCACTTTTAAGGTTTCCATTTAAAGCCCCCTTGTAAAAATAACACTTTTATTTCATTGCTGTCTTTGTGTTCATGTAAAACTGACACTTTTATTTTGTTGTTGGTGTCTTTGTGTCCATGTAAAACTGACTTTTATTTTGTTCTTGGTGTCTTTGTGTTCATGTAAAACTACTTTTTATTTGTTGTTGTCTTTGTGTTTATGTAAAACTGACACATTTATTTTGTTGTTGTTTTTGTGTTCATGTAAAACTGACATTTATTTTGTTGTTGTCTTTGTGTTAATGTAAAACTGACACTTTTATTTTGCTCTTTGTGTCTATGTAAAACTGACACTTTTATTTTGCTTTTTGTGTTCATGTAAAACTGACACTTTTATTTTGCTCTTTGTGTCCATGTGAAACTGACACTTTTATTTTGTTCATGTCCTTGTATCTATGTAAAACTGACACTTTTATTTTGCTCTTTGTGTCCATGTAAAACTGACACTTTTATTTTGCTCTTTGTGTCCACGTAAAACTGACACTTTTATTTTGCTCTTTGTGTCCATGTGAAACTGACACTTTTATTTTGCTCTTTGTGTCCATGTAAAACTGACACTTTTATTTTGCTCTTTGTGTCCATGTGAAACTGACACTTTTATTTTGCTCTTTGTGTCCACGTAAAACTGACACTTTTATTTTGCTCTTTGTGTCCATGTGAAACTGACACTTTTATTTTGCTCTTTGTGTCCATGTAAAACTGACATTTTATTTTGTTCATGTCTTTGTGTCTATGTAAAACATAATTTTATTTATATGTTCTTGTTTACTTGTGACGAATGACTACCTCTGCCTTTCTTTATGCCTTTCAAATGGAATATTATTACAACAGATTTCTGTTTACAGGAAGAAGTTGGGAGCCCAGGAATTGTGGTCTGTGTGAGTGTAGATGGGAAGCAGGTTTATGCAGAAGGTACACCAACATCTGGCTGTTTGTGTTGTTGTCATGAGCAGTAATGTACAAAACCATCCAGTAGTGTCATATCTAAAGCAGAAGTAGATATAAATGAAGTCAGATTTAGATAACAACCGAGAATGGTCTGTGAACTCGCAAATGGAGTTTAATGTAGATAAATGTACAGTCATCCACATGGGTGAATCCAATATGGAACATAATTATAGAATGGGTGAGAACGATATTAAAATGATAGGAAAGGAAAGGTACATAGGGCATAGCTACAAATTAATTAAAGAAAGGTCCAGATTAGATATTAGGAAATGTTTTTTAAGTCAGATAGTGGTGAATGCTCGGAATGCATTGCCACAAGAAGTAGTGAAGGCAAGGACTAGTAACGCATTTAAGAATAGATTGGATGTGCATAGCTTTTAGAGCGAGGAAATGTAAATTAAACTGGTTGTATACAGACTCTGCAGTCGTCTAAACCAGTATAAAGATGTTACGTTAAGTAAGATTATAAATAGATCCAAGCTACAAGACATAAACAAATTACTTTCTTATAGCCATTGATTTTTTTCTAAATTTCTGATATTCTTCTTCTTCGTTCGTTCTCAATCTCCCACTACCAAATTCTGAAAGGGCTTAAGTAGCAGAATGTAGTCCAGAGAACGGAATGCGTTGTTTCGTAGTTTACAGCTTGGCTGCGATATTTGCGCCTTTTGGTCCAACACATCCAACTTCAGCAAGCATTTTTTGAGTACCGGGTCAGCATTCCCTCTTCGATCCCTTCTCCTTAGCCAGTCTGCCCTGCTGCAGCCTGTTATCCAGGATCACTGCGTGGAGGTGTAGAAGAGTCTTGGCAGCTATGGTTCGCTGGCCCTGACGCTGATATGAAATAGGAGAGTGAATACATTATTGGTATTCAATTAGGCAGATCAGTGCCCGATGACAGAAAGCCAAAAAAATTGTATTTCGTTCTGTAAGTCTATCTGGCCGAGTCTTAGAAGGTACCTTCCCATGCCTTCTCTGGTTTGTTTTTCGGACCCACTTTTTTTTTATTGCATTCGCCTTATTTATCTATTCCCCAAGGAGGTGTGCGTTGCACTGTGGTTTTTATTTTGCACCTGTCGGCCCAGTGCATCCGACTTCAGCATGCATTTAATGAAAGGGTCTGCTTCCTCCTGCATTTTCTAAGGGTTTGCTTCCCCGGGGTAACGACCGGTGCTGTGATGGGGATCGAACCCAGCACCTTCGGTTGTGAGATAGCCCACGCCAACCCTGGACTCACATTTGATTAATAGAGTGAGTTTGTGGGTGGTGTTCTTCTTGAAGCTTACTCGGCTGCTGCAGATGCCGTTTTGGGGTGTCTGGCCTCCAGACTTTTTCCTGTAGACATTTAGTCTGCGCGACAGTATCAGGTCTGCACTCTGCCTTTGTCGATTCGGTGCTGGTAACTAATAAGCTTATTGTTTCAGATCTTGCTACTGCACATTTTCAACTATCAACTACCAGGAAACTAATGGGTTCAAAATACTTGCTCAACAATGAGAGGATTTCGGATGGTCTCCTTTTGCATTTCTCTAAATAGTTTCCTATCATTCAATCAATCAATCGATCAACAACCTGTTTACCCCTTGTGAAGCATGGATCTTCAACCAACCATCACCAAGTTTTTCTATCCAGTGTCATCTTTCCTAGATCCAACAACGGTCATTGACCACATAAATGGAAATTAACAGAAATTGATAAAAAAACTCCATGATTTTGACAAAATAACTGAAATTCAATAGAATTTGACAAAACAGCTCGACGATTTAGACCAGTGTTTCCCAACCTTTTTATACTCTCTGACCGGTGAAAATAGAGTTTTGTCCAGCTCTGGCTTCTGTATTTCGACACTGTCTACTATGGCTGTAAAGGCTGATCCACAAGTGACAGTCCCTGCCACAGATCGCACAATTATACTGAGGAGGGTGGCTTACCTGGCTGTTCCTTGATCTCTTCAGTCTTTCTCTTTTCTCTGCAGCCAGAAGGCCTCTACGAGCATCAGCAGTCACTGTGCCCCCTTCGACTGACTGTCTCCAGATACCTGGATCCTGAGCTATTTCTTCCTGGCCCTCAGATGGGATGTTGAATGACTTCATGTTTCTCTTGCATACATCCTTGAATCGCAGTGTGGAATAACATCGACCAAAATAACTAGTTTTTTTTACGTTTCAATCTAGTTCTCATGTCAAATGTCTTTGTCAACCTCTATATCTCTTGCCCTGAGGGGTCCAAAACATAGATTGTCTTGTAATGTTATCATTGTTGATTGTGATTGAATGTTGCTTGATCTTATCTTCACAGGTTTTGGCTATGCCGATGTGGAAAACCAGATTCCACTGAAGCCAAACTCTGTTCTTCGGATAGCCAGCATCAGTAAGGCTATCACTGCCATAATTGTTGCCAAGGCCTGGGAAAAGGAACAGCTTGATATAGAGAAAGCTGTCCAACATTATGTCCCTACTTTCCCACTCAAAGAGTTTATGGGTGAAAAGGTAAGCTTGCAGCACAGAAGAGGAGACAGCTTGACTTGACTTGACATCTCTTATTCTGTTTATCAAGCTGAGATGTAAGACGATCGTCTCTCAAGAAGTGAACGAAAGCATGAAATTGTGCTTGAATCCTCCAAAGTTTCAAGCATCCCTTTAACTTAAGAGAGGTGAAATTGAGCTGCATAGTCATATCGGAGACTGACGATAAACTAAGAGGTTTCTCTCAAGGTGGCATAGAATTCCAGTAGTGCCATCACTACAGATGGGCTGGCTGACCCGGATGTGTGCGCATCCCTGGCAAAAGGGAACGATCCTGGAATAACAACACACCTAGGACTACCACCCTTCAGGGCATCTCGAAAGATGCGTTCATATTCCCCCAACGCAATCATGATGCATCACGAACATGAGATATAAGCACTTCTCGTTCTCAAGACAACAGCCGACGAAGACATTTGCTTTTGTCCAGGATGCATTGGGCTGTCCCTAGCTCACAGAACACAGGTAAAGGGGTTAAATCATCATCATCATTTATAATAGCCCTCAGAAACCATAAAAACAACAAACTGGACAGAATGTCAGGACAATAGAGTTGATAATTAATGTATATACAGATGGCTCAGCTAAAGAAGCCACATCCAACGGAGGTGGAGGGGTCTATTACTATTACAGACTAAGGAACGGAGAAGAAAAACTGTAGTACTAATAACAGGATCATCATGTAGCATAGGGGACTGTGTAGGCTAGTGGTTAAGTGACACGGCTCACAACCAGAAGATGCTGGGTTCGATCCCCATCACAGGACCGGCCGTTACCTTGGGGAAGCAAACCCTTAAAAAATGCAGGAGGAAGCAGGCCCTTACATAAAATGCATGCTGAAGTCGGATGCACTGGTCCGACAGGCGCAAAATAAAAACCACAGTGCAACGCACACCACCTTGGGGAATAGAGAAATAAGGCGAACGCTAAAGAAAAAAAAAATATTAAATCATGTAGCATGTCCTTTGCAGAACGTTGCTCTCATGACAGCCTGTCTGTAGGAAACTCATGCGGAAGCAGAGGCACTGAAGGCCGCATATAAGCCTGTAATCCAAATTAAAGATGTCCACTGGGAAAACATAGTACTTCTGAATGATGCCACGTCAGTATTAGCAGCGTTAAAACAATACTAAAATCAAGATCTTGTGCAATGTATGTTCTCCCTGACATAGCTCTCAGTAGAACACCCAAGTTTAGTTATTCAGTGGATCCCTTCACACTACAATATTGAAGACAATGAAGCTGCAAACTAGCAAAGTGTGGAGTAACTTCTCCACAAATTGACATGAGCATCGTGTAACATGAGGCCAAGACCATAATTAAAGCCAACGTCAGGGGAAAATAGCCTGATCGACACCCGACGTCCGAAAAGAAGACAGCTTCTATAATTTAACTTAATAAGAACAATTCATCATCTTCAGATTCACAACTGGGAGATTCACAACTGGGAATAATACTCACAGAGTCATCTTTACAACATAAGGATTGGGACATGTCCATGTGGGGAGCATACCATGATCGTGGAACACACCCTACAAAGATGCATGCTCACACAAAAAGAACACTGGCCCATGAGACAGATATGAGGCAAAAGCTGTTTGAAGGTCAGGTCAGGTCATCCCGTAACCGGTGAGGTCATTGGGGCACACATGAGGACATCCTTACAACACCATGCCACCCTTCTCTGTCAGCGGTCGCTGCATGTGCCTTTTCTGGTCGGAGATTGGTCCATTCTTTTATGTTGTCCTCCCACCTCTTTTTGGGCCGGCCTCTTCGTCATCTACCTTGCACCTTTCCGTGCAGGATCGTATTTGCAAGATCATTTGATCTCGATATGTGACCGTACCAAACGAGTTTCCTTCTTTTGACAGTTGCCAAGAGGTCTTCAAAAGGCCCTATTGCTGTTGTAATTCTATCTCGTATTTCCTCATTTGTAACCCGATCTTTGTACGTGATGTTTAAAAGTTTTCGGAAACATCTCATCTCCAAGGCCTGTATCCTTCACTGAAGGTCAGCTGTAACTGTCCATGTCTCACACGCATAGAGGAATATTGACAGGACCAGTGTACGCATTAATCTGATTTTCGTGCATAGTGTTAACCGTTTATCTTGCCAGATTTTGTTAAGCCGTGCAAGCGGCGCTATTGTCTGTGCTATTCTAGCCAGTTTGAAGATAAAACAGAATTACAAACAACGGTGTCCATTGTAAGAAAAACCAGGACCTTGATCTGAGGATGAATGACGAAAAAGAAGACCCACAATCACCTTCACCAATCAAGATGGAAGATCAAATTAAATGAACAGGGGACGGCGTGGCCTTGTGGTTAAGTGACACGGCTCACAACCCAAAGGTGCTGGGTTCGATCCCCATCACAGCACCGGCCGTTACCCCAGGGAAGCAAACCCTTAGAAAATGCAGGAGGAAGCAGACCCTTACATAAAATGCATGCAGAAGTCGGATGCATTAGGCCGACAGGCGCAAAATAAAAACCACAGTGCAACGTACACCACCTTGGGGAATAGAGAAATAAGGCGAATGCAAAAAAAAAAAAAAAAAATTTAATTAAATGAACTCTGTTCTCATTTCAGCATTAATTTTGCTCACCATTATTGATGTCTCAGGTGGAGATAACAGTCAAGCAGTTGCTGAGCCATTTCTCCGGGATTCGACACTACAAATCCAAAGATGATCCAGTCTATGCTTTCGATCGGCCCATTGCTGATCTGGTTGGTATTTTGAAAGATGCCAGTATGCTGCCTTTTTATAAGACGGTAATTCTATATGTTTTTTGTGTGTTTATAAATCTGTTGCAGTGAATATACGTCAACTTGTAATAAATGCAAATCTGTACGCTGGGTAAAAGTGAATAGGAATAAAATGGAATATCCTTGTCCCTGTAAGGGAAGCAATGACTAACTTAACTTAACTTAACGTCTTTATACTGGTTTAGAAAACTGCAGAGTCGTTATACAACCAGTTTCTTTTACATTTCCTTGGTCTAAAAACTGTGCGCATCCAATCCATTCTTGAATGCATTAATTGACTCAGCCTCCACTATTTCCCGTGGCAATGCATTCTAAGCATTTAGCACTCTCTGACTAAAAAAATATTGCCTAATGTCTAATCTAGACCTTAGTGTGTTTGTGTAGTAACTTGACCCTGTCGGCTGTAGTGTGTTTGGGTAGTAGCTTGTCCCTGTCGACTGTAGTGTGTTTGTGTAGTAGCTTGTCCCTGTCAGCTGTAGTGTGTTTGTGTAGTAACTTGACCCTGTCGGCTGTAGTGTGTTTGGGTAGTAACTTGACCCTGTCGGCTGTAGTATGTTTGGGTAGTAGCTTGTCACTTTTAAAATAAAACCTGGGTTGTGAGTGAGAGTTGGAAGAGGGGCCCATTTATTTTCTATGTTTAGGGCACCAAGTGTAATTAATTCAGCCCTAGGTTTCAATTGATTTATTTGCAATAATCATTTTTTTGTATACATATCTGATCACCAGGGCCTCGTTGGAAAACTAAGGTCATCGGGAGATTTAAATAGAGAAAATGAAGCTGACAATAGCAAACTAAAAAAGGCAGAAGTGTCTGAGATGGAGCGGAACGAATACTATTTGACCAAACATTTTTCTACAACAGCGGAATCTTTGGCTCTTTTTGCTGACGACCCATTGGTGGCACGTCCAGGTAGAGAGATAGATAGAAGAAGACAGTTCAGTGCACACTGATGGATGGATGTGTTCTTGTGAAAAGGATAGAACGATTAGATGAATGAGAGAAGTGAAATAATGGTAGAAAGAGAAGAATACAAAATTATAGAGATGATTATAATCATCATCATCATGAGTCCCGTAACCTGAAAGGTCATTGGGGCGCCAATACTGCAGATTGTTGGACCAGTTCCCACCAGTCCACTCAGTTTTCTGCCAGGATATCGAATCGTCTGTCTAGACGAGTTAACCTCATTGTTGTGTATTGAGACAGGTGGCGCATGTCTGATTTTTTTCAATTCTGTCTGCAAAATCTGTGTCTTGGACCGTTGTGCACCTGGTGCAGTCCATCCCTCTCCAGGCAACGTGACCCTCCACATTGTGAATTTTTCTATGATCTTCCTGTCTACTCAAGCATGGCGTCACAGGTTCACTCTGAAGGTTATGCCTTTCCGTATTTTTTTCCAGCCTTGTTTTCATCTTGGCCGTTTGCTTTTAATCGCAGTTGTGTATTCTGTGTTCGCTATATCTTATAATACGTCGATTGAAACACATCTCGGCACTTTGACGGGCACAAGTCCAATTGTAAAAACACACTTGTGTGACATTTTGAAATCAATCAATGACCGCCTGCTAGATGAGGACACAACAATAGATGAAGCAGAAATCCACAGACTGCAAAGTTTCTACATTAAACGAGGTTCGAGCGGAGTATGGCACATTGGAGGACGGAGCAGGAGAGTGTACAACCAGCGAGCTACAGGGACCATCAGCATCCATACCTTTTGCGATTTGATGAGAAAGAATGAGCACCTATGGGTATGCCCGGAGTGCAGTGACATCGATTCTCAGAAACAGGACAGACCCAAAGATCACAGAAAAACACACATGATTCAGGAGCGAATCAGTTCAGCAGCCATGTTGGCGCTAGACCCGGAACAACACTATTATAATAACAAGGCAAAGGCCGTCGTCCATCGTAGTCGATAATGACATAATTAATTTTGCTAGCGCTATTTTTAGAAAGGATTAACTGCGCTACTTTTTATCCTCACTCTCTCGTCTTGAACCGCCCGACCCCAGTGGCAAGTCACGGACAAGAAGACAGACCAGGGGACAACTACGAGATGCAGGGGACTCCGCATCAAGCACTCGTGAAAAAGACAGCGGAGTCTGGAGTCGGACCCACACCACCTGATC
The DNA here is from genome assembly GCA_036924085.1 of Ariolimax columbianus. Taxonomy (NCBI): domain Eukaryota; kingdom Metazoa; phylum Mollusca; class Gastropoda; order Stylommatophora; family Arionidae; genus Ariolimax; species Ariolimax columbianus. Next base: position 53,769,308 of record JAVGWX010000019.1, read on the forward strand.
ACGAGGCCTACGGCTTAACCACTTCGCCATAATAAAACGATTAATAAATAGAGGGAGGGAGGGAAACTGAGAGAGAAGGATAGAATGAGATGAAGTTAAAATTGAATCCATCACCCGTATGTACATGCGAAGAAGTTGCACATCCAGCGGAACATATCCTGCAAGGTTGTTGTATGTTTAGGCAATTGTGTATTGAGCACTGGCCCCCACGGAGACGAACCGCCACAAAAATCTATTTTGGAATCTTGAATCTTCACCGCAGCAATCTTTATTCAGAGAACTGGACTTCCTGTATAGACGTAATAAAAAACATGGCGAACAAGGAGAAGAAGGAGAAGAAGAGATGAAGCTAAGGTTAGACAGATATTGAAGGGGAAAAGATACAGTTATGAGTACATGAGATAGAGAGAGGAAGGATGAGATGAAACGAGAGACCTATATTGAAAAGGGAAAGAAATGTTATGGGGAAAGAGAGGGGAGAAAGGAGGGAACCTGAGAGACAAATAGAGAGTGTGAAGGAGAGAAAGAGTCACAAAGAGAGGGAAGGGACCTGAGAGATAGAGAATGAAATAAAATAAGGGAGAGACAAATATTGAAGGGGACAAGAAACAGTGGGAGGGAAAATGGGAAAGGATTTGTAAGACACTGAAAATAATGAGGGAAAATGGGAAGGGATATGTAAGACACTGAAAATAATGAGGGAATATGGGAAAGGATGTGTAAGACACTGAAAATAATGAGGGAAAATGGGAAGGGATATGTAAGACACTGAAAATAATGAGGGAATATGGGAAAGGATGTGTAAGACACTGAAAATAATGAGGGAAAATGGGAAGGGATATGTAAGACACTGAAAATAATGAGGGAATATGGGAAAGGATTTGTAAGACACTGAAAATAATGAGGGAAAAGGGGAAGGGATATGTAAGACACTGAAAATAATGAGGGAATATGGGAAAGGATGTGTAAGACACTGAAAATAATGAGGGAATATGGGAAAGGATGTGTAAGACACTGAAAATAATGAGGGAATACGGGAAAGGATGTGTAAGACACTGAAAATAATGTAACATGAGTTATATCTTTACTTAACATCTTTGTAATGGTTTAGAAGACTCAGTAGAATCTGTGTACAACCAGTTTCATTTACATTTCCTTGCTCTAAAAGCTATGCGCATCCAATCTATTCTTAAAAGCATTAATTGTCCTTGCCTCCACTACTTCCTGTGGCAATGCATTCCAAGCATTCATCACTCTCTGACAAAAAACAATATTTCCTGATTCCTGATATGGACTTTTCTTTAGTTAATTTGTAGCTGTGCCCTCTAATTCATAAAAAAGGGGACACAAAAAGACCTTGAGAACTACCATCCGATATATTTGCTATCATCCCTGTACAAGCTTTTCACGAGAGAAATTATGAGCAGACTAGAAAAACAACAATGAGAATCAGCCAAGAGAGCATGCGGGTTTCAGGAAGGGCTGCTCCACCATTGACCACCTCTACACTCTCCACCAGCAAATGGAGAGCAAGTGAAGTGCGTATGCCCCTATGCCGAGTATTCGTGGACTATGGAAAAGCCTTCCATAGCATTGAAGTAAATGCAGTCACAAATGCCCTACAAAATCAAGGTACTGAAGAACAATACGCGGGACTTATAGCAGATCTAAACAAGGGTTGCTCAACAAATATCACCCTTTCCTACCGGCCAATTAACGTACAACGTGAACATGGCGTACGACAGGGTGATACAATTTCTCCCAAACTTTTCATGGCAGCCATTGCGGAAGTCTTCCGCACTAAATTGGGATGACTGGGGAATTAACATAGGCAGAGAAATGCTCAACACTTCCGGTTTGCGGATGACATAGTCATCATCAGCCACAGCATCAAAGAAACTAACCAATGCCTGAATGAACTCAACGATGCAAGCGAGGCAGTTGATCTAAAAATAAATTAGCTAACGATATAATGCATGCTGAATAGTTTCTGTCCCTGTGAGGAAATACGGCTTAGATTCTCTCAATAACTTTAATTCGTACATCTACTTGGGCCAAGAAATTACGAACTCCCATGACTTGCATAAAAAGATCTCCCGAAGGTTAACTGCAGATTGGTTTAGCTTCAACGGCATCAAGACTGTACTTCAACAGATGAAAAACAACAAAGCAAGAGCTTACATCTTCAACGGCCTGGTCATTCCAGCCAAGATATATTGCTGCGAGGTGGGAACCTACTAAAAAGTGACATGGCGCTGCTTCAAGCTACTCAACGAGCGATGGAGCATAGAACACTGTCACTACAAGACCACATCCGCAACACCGCCATCAAGATTCAAACCTGCTCCAATGACGTCACAAATACAGTGTTGATAAGAAAGTACAGGTTGGCAGGCCCCATGGTACGCATGCCTGACAATAAATGGACAAGTAAAGTGACGTCAAGATGGCTCTACACCTATAATCGTCGCCCCCGGACGTCCACCAATGAGATGGAGGGATGGCCTATGACAGGACCTTAGTACAGCATGGTGCTTAATGGCAAAGGACAGAGATGAGTTTAGACGACATTTGGCTACCTGGCATAGGGTACAAAATGTGCCTGAGTGAACGCCAGGATTACAGTAGCCCTCTTGTTCTTGTCGGGGGCTGTATTTTGAAAAACGTGTTATACTCTTATTCAGCCTTTCCTTTGATCATCTTATAAACCTGTATTAAATCACCTCGAATTCTTCTCATTTCTAGACACCGTGGGCCGGTTTTTCTGAGCCATTCCTCATAACTATAATTCTGGAATCCCACTATCAGCTTTGTCGCTCTTCTTTGTATCCTTTCCAGCATGTTTATATCTCCTCTATGATAAGGACTCCACACATATACACAATACTCAAATCTAGGTCTAACTAACGCTTTATACAGACTATCACTTCCTTGCTTATATGTTTAACATTACTTGTTATCATACCTAACATTGCATTTGATTTTTTTACTGCTACCTGGTCCTGCTCACTCACCTTACCTGTGTGATCTATTATAACCCCGAGGAGCCTTTCTTTTTCTATCTGTCTAATATTGTTCTCTCCCATTCTGTAATCATGTTCCATATTGGATCTACCCATGTGGATGACTGTACATTTATCTACATTAAACTCCATTTGCCAGCTCACAGACCATTCTCGAATGTTATCTAAATCCAATCTCAATATATCCACTTCTGCTTTAGATGAGCCACTACCGTAGAGTTTTGTGTCATCCAGTGTGCAATCATGGATCCTATATCAATGTCCAAATCGTTTATATATATCAAGAACAAAATTTGTCACAAAACTGAACCCTGTGGCACTCCACTTTTTACACTCAGAGTACTCCTTATTTATGCATACTCTCTGCCTGATAATTCCCATATTTGTATATTGAACAAAATATTATAGTTTAGATATTTGTATATTGAACAAAATATTATAGTTTTGATATATTACTGACTTAGCCACTTCTCTTTTGACCTTTTTTCTGTACAGCTCACTCTAATAGCACACAATGTCTTTTCATTCTTGTTGTTTAGCCCCTGTTTCAGAGCCGTGCAATCCTGTGTGCCTGATATGTGTTGTGATTATTCTTGTCCGAAGCTCAATATTGATGTTAATTGTTTGCTAGAAGTTTTTGTTTCCCACAGAATGTCTGTTTTGCTACTGCAGTACAAGTTATAATTTCAACCTCACACTGGATATTCTCAGTAATAATTTGTCAGAAATATGAAAACCTCGGTACGTGTTCTATGAGCTGTCCATCGATGCTCATATCTTTGGGTTTGTTTGGCGATTACCAACGCTTTTGTTTTACTAGCTCCAAGTTCAATGTCCGTCGTTCCTCTCGGTGCAAAGGCCATTGACAACATCCCGCCAGCATACACAGTCCTGGACTGCTCGTTTTGCCTCTCTCCAGGTGTAATCATTTAATCTTAGTTCCTTCTGTCTCTCTCCAGGTGTAATCATTTAATCTTAGTTCCTTCTGTCTCTCTCCAAGTGTAATCATTTAGTCTTAGTTCCTTCTGTCTCTCTCCAGGTGTAATCATTTAATCTTAGTTCCTTCTGTCTCTCTCTGTGTGTAATCTTTTAATCTTAGTTCCTTCTGTCTCTCTCCAGGTGTAATCATTTAATCTTAGTTCCTTCTGTCTCTCTCCAAGTGTAATCATTTAATCTTAGTTCCTTCTGTCTCTCTCCAGGTGTAATCATTTAATCTTAGTTCCTTCTGTCTCTCTCCAAGTGTAATCATTTAATCTTAGTTCCTTCTGTCTCTCTCCAGGTGTAATCATTTAATCTTAGTTCCTTCTGTCTCTCTCCAGGTGTAATCATTTAATCTTAGTTCCTTCTGTCTCTCTCCAGGTGTAATCATTTAATCTTAGTTCCTTCTGTCTCTCTCCAGATGTAATCATTTAATTTTAGTTCCTTCTGTCTCTCTCCAGGTGTAATCATTTAATCTTAGTTCCTTCTGTCTCTCTCCAGATGTAATCATTTAATTTTAGTTCCTTCTGTCTCTCTCCAGGTGTAATCATTTAATCTTAGTTCCTTCTGTCTCTCTCCAGGTGTAATCATTTAATCTTAGTTCCTTCTGTCTCTCTCCAGGTGTAATCATTTAATCTTAGTTCCTTCTGTCTCTCTCCAGGTGTAATCATTTAATCTTAGTTCCTTCTGTCTCTCTCCAGATGTAATCATTTAATTTTAGTTCCTTCTGTCTCTCTCCAGGTGTAATCATTTAATCTTAGTTCCTTCTGTCTCTCTCCAGATGTAATCATTTAATTTTAGTTCCTTCTGTCTCTCTCCAGGTGTAATCATTTAATCTTAGTTCCTTCTGTCTCTCTCCAGGTGTAATCATTTAATCTTAGTTCCTTCTGTCTCTCTCCAGGTGTAATCATTTAATCTTAGTTCCTTCTGTCTCTCTCCAGGTGTAATCATTTAATCTTAGTTCCTTCTGTCTCTCTCCAGATGTAATCATTTAATTTTAGTTCCTTCTGTCTCTCTCCAGGTGTAATCATTTAATCTTAGTTCTTTCTGTCTCTCTCCAGATGTAATCATTTAATTTTAGTTCCTTCTGTCTCTCTCCAGGTGTAATCATTTAATCTTAGTTCCTTCTGTCTCTCTCCAGGTGTAATCATTTAATCTTAGTTCCTTCTGTCTCTCTCCAGGTGTAATCATTTAATCTTAGTTCCTTCTGTCTCTCTCCAGGTGTAATCATTTAATCTTAGTTCCTTCTGTCTCTCTCCAGATGTAATCATTTAATTTTAGTTCCTTCTCACATTCTCTTCTCCGTGTATTTGTGATCTACCACTCTCTCTTTCTTTGAGAATTCAATGTAAGAGCCTGTCTGGCGCCTTCCACAGCATATTTCCCTTCAATGCTATGGGCCAGATGTGTGTGGTAATTATTCTTATCCGAAGCTCAAAATTGATGTTATTTGTTAGAAGTTTTTGTCTCACACAGAATTCTATAATTCCGATATTTGTACATATGAAATGTTACTATTCACAGGAACGAAATATGTATACACCACATTTGCATACATCCTCCTGGCAGCGGTTATTGAGTCGGCATTGAAAAAACCTTTCACAGACATAGTGAAACAGACACTTTGGGGAATGGGTCTAAAGGAAACCTACCTGGATCTGAATAACCCAGTTATATACAACAGAGCACGGTAAGCCTCCTCTACGTGTGTCTTGTTATAACTACTCGTAACAGTCCGTCATACAACAAATGAGAACATAACACATACAATCAGAACAGAGCTAAATGCCATAAAAAAGATCTAAAAGTTCACACTCCGGTGGCTCCCTTCTCATTGTGGAATTACGAGAAACGAGAGAGCCGATGCACTAGTCAAAGCAGGTGGGAAAATGGAATAATACACCCATATAAGGCAAAGGCCATCGTCCATCATAGACAATGATGTCATAATTTATTTTGCTGATGCTATTTTTAGTAAGGATTAACTGCACTACTTTTAATCCTCACTCTCTTGTCTTGTGCCGCCCGACCGCAGTGACAAGTCAAGGACAAGACGACTAGGGGGGGACTACGAGATGAAGGGAACTCCGCATCAAGCACCCGTGAAAAAGACACCGGAGTCCAGAGTCGAACCCACACCACCCGATCACAAGGCCGTCAGCTTAACCACTTCGCCACAGAATCCCCAAATACACCCATATAAACAGGCTAAAACTATCATCCGCAGCCAGTATGAAATGGAAGAGAATAATAGTTCAGACCCAATAGACCAGCTACAAAGACACCAGCAAACTGCAATTTATCTTCCGCCGATAACGGGTCACTACTGGGCCACCTATATCGGCTCAAAATCTCCCAAACAAATGAATGTCCATGTGGGACAGGAGCGCGGACCCCTGAACACGTACTTCAAAAATGCCCGGCCCACGAAGAACTCTAAGATGCTATATCTGACGAGATGGAGCAGAACTGAGGAAAAAATTATGAGGTCAGAAAGCTCAGACCTGGAAAGGACTGTGGACTTTATCCTGGTGATAGGACTGTGGACTTCATTCTGGTGATAGGACTGTGGACTTCATCCTGGCGATAGGTCTCGACTTCATTCTGGCAATAGGACTGAAGATTTAGCGTGATCAGAAAACCCAATTGCAGAAAATAAGAAGGCTAGGTGTACATGTCTTGTTCTGTAGTTACATTTCTCATCCCAAGCTAAGGATCTTCAATGTCAAGTCAATCCTTTTAAATTGCACTGCTGGGGACGGCATGGCCTAGTGGTTAAGTGGCACGGCTCACAACCAGAAGGTGCTGGGTTCTTCTTCTTCTTCGTATGCTGTCAGACATCAACCTGTATTTTTTCGAAAAAAGCAGTGGTCATACTGAAGCTGTCGACACTGCCATAGAGCTTGTCTAGTGTTGGCACTGGTGATGGCCACATGTGCTTTCTCTGATCCTCGTATTTTTGCAGTATTTTCGTAGTTTTGCAGCAGATGTTCAGCGGTCATTTTCCCGGTACCACAAGTGCATTCGTCAGTGCCACATATCTTCAGTTTATTGAATAGGTGGTACCTCAGTCTGTTGTGGCCTGTGCGGAGTCTGAAGACGACGACCTGCTCTCTTCTGTTCAACTGGTAATAAGCATTGTTTTTTGTGTAGCCAGTATGTTCGGTTTCCCATTTGGCCATGTATCTGGCCCTAATAAACCTTTTGGACTCTGCGTATGTCACACTAGAATCTGGTTGTGGTAGTCTTGCACCTTCTTTACCAGTCTGTCTGCCTCCTCGTTACCTTGGATGTTACAGTGGGATGGAACCCACTGTACCACTACTCTTTTTGGTGTGGACTGCTGGCATAGTTGACATTAAGTTCAGTATTTTTCTGGCTTTTTAGTGCTGTGACTACAGCCAGGGCATCTGTAAACAGGACTATCTGGCTTTCATTGCTTTTGCATGTCACCATTTCTTCTACTGCCGCCCTCAGTGCCTCTGCCTCCGCTCTGAAATTGCTTGAGAATTTTCCAGTTGCCACTGACAGTGTTATTTTTCTACCATTTGGTAGGCTCAGAAATACCCCTGCCCCTCCATTCTGTGTTGTGTTTGTTACAGAACCATCAGTGTATGCATGGGTCCATTCCATGCTTGGGTAGTTTTCCGTTATGTACCTTAGGGTTATGTCTCTTCTTTCTTTTTCAGTCTGGCTGTTCTTGTTTCCAATACCTGGTATATTTTCTACCACCTCCGGAATGATATGCTGCTTCCAGGTAGGGTTGCGTACAGTAGGGATGGGCTTTGGTATTGTTACGGTGTTCATAGGGTCTTCGTTCATCTTTGCTTTGGCTATTTCTGCAAAGTTGCTCTGCTTTAGTTTCCCATTTCCAAATCTATTTAGTCTATGATGCATTGGATGGTCTGTCAGTCTTCTTAGTTTCTCTGCTTGCTTTTTCTACCATTTGGTAGGCTCAGGAATACATCTGCCCCTACATTCTGTGTTGTGCTTGTTTCAGAACCGTCGGTGTATGCATGGGTCCAGTCCATGCTTGAGTAGTTTTTCGTTATCTGGCTGTTCTGTTTTCGAGGTAGTGGCTGATCCATCTGTACATTTTCCCACATACTTCACTTCTTCGTAGCTTGACTTTAAGTCCCTCTTTCCACACCTTGTCAAATGCCTTCTCTAGATCCACCCAAACCACTACTGTATGCTTTTTCTCTTGGTAAGCATCCTCTATTTCCTGTGCTATGAGAGTGATCTGGTCCTCAGTGGATCTGTGTTGTCTAAATCCTGCTTGCTATGGAATTAGTATGTGTTTTTCTTCCAGATGCCACATCAGTCTGGTGTTTATCATACGCTCCATCAGTTTACCTACACAGCTCAGTAGACTGATGGGCCTGTATCCATTTGGATCTGTTCTCTCTTTTTCTTTCTTTGGTACTGGTATAGGTACAGCATCTTTCCATGCCAGCGGTACAATTCCCCTTTTCCAGCTTTGGTTCAGGACTGATAGTAACTTCCTCTTTGCTGTTTGGCCCAACCCCATCAGCATTTCGTTCGATCCCCATCACAGCACCAGCCGTTACCCCGGGGAAGCAAACCCTTAGAAAATGCAGGAGGAAGAGGACCCTTACATAAAAATGCATGCTGAAGTCGGATGCACTGGGCCGACAGGCGCAAAATAAAAACCACAGTGTAACGCACACCGGCCTTGGGGAATAGAGAAATAAGGCGAACGCCAAAAAAAAAAAATTGCAAGTCAGGGATCAAGGTGCTGAGCGGTGCATGATCTGCAGCAGACAGCGACCCAATGCTGACTCAAGAATCAGGGCCAGTGAACCAAAGCTGCCAAGACCCTTCTACACCCCCGCGCAGTGATCCTGGATAACAGGCTGCAATAGAGCGGACTGAATAGAGAGAAGGGGTTAAAGATCAATGGTTAATCTGGAACCCAAAAATGCCTGCCTGCTGAAGTCGGATGTGGCAGACCGAAAAGTGCAAATATTGCCATCAAGCTGTAAACTACGAAACAACGCATTCCGATCTTCGGACTACAACCTGTTACTTGCAAAGCCCTTTTCAGGACTTGGTAGCGGGAGTTTAAGAACAAACGATTTTGTCAGCCTGACCAAGGCCTTCAACATCGTCAACAGAGAAGGGCTTCCTCTCTCTGTGTGCGTGGGCTGGTGTGTGGGCGGATAGATTTGGGTGGGTGTAGTTTTTTGTTGTTGTTTATTTTAGTTTTCTTTGTGTTTTTTAGGGTGTTTGTATTATTTATATTCTTTACTTATTTTAGTTTTTCTGTAATCAAATAAAAGCTTGGAGACTGCAGATCTGATTTAGACAGTGGACATTATTCTATTTTCAGATATTATGTCAAAGATGCGAAAGGTCACCTAGCTAATGCCCCTTACGTGGACAACTCGTACAAGTGGGCTGGTGGCGGAATCTTATCTACGGCTGAGGATCTGGTCAAGTTTGGCAACATACTTCTTTACTCGGCTCAGCATCAGGATGGAGGTATTGCAGTTTTTTTATTGAGGCTACTTGTGTTGAGTTCCTGCTTGACAAGCTATCTCCCATAGCAGGTTACAGTGGCTGTTCCTGTATCCTATGGCGTTACCCATATCCGTGGAATGAGAATGGTTCATATGACCGACTTCGTTACACGTATGTATCTCCGTATGTGTTTATTTCATTGTTGAAAGTGCCGACGGCAGCTCTGAAACTTTCCCCTGACTTTGTCAGGTACCCATTTAGAGCTGGGTCAACTGGATGAAGCGATCATACCATGAAAAAAACCCACAACATACGTGGGTTTTTCAAACTGAGCACGACAGGATTCGAACCGAGTATGTTGGGGTTGTAAACCAAGTTCACAACCCATAGGTCACCGAATATCCTTCCCATATCCAATGCTCATTGGATATACAGACCATCCTTAATAAAATAACATTGTAATGTTTTTGTTGTTTCATTGGCCTGCAAGTTTACAATCTCTGACGACCCGACTTTGAGTGAGAGAGCGACCGAATGTGTGGTGAGTGTGTGATTTTATCAAATATATGATTGAAATGGTAAATATGCGAATTATAGAAAATGTATAATAGAAATAGTTAGTAAACATATAAATTATAGAGAAAAGTGATATAAATGATAACAAATGTGAATTATATAGAAAAATGATTAATATGTGAATTATATAGAAACATGATTAATATGTGAATTATATGCAAAGCAAAAGGCAAAGTGCTATTTTTAGTAAGTATTAACTGCGCTTCTTTTTATCCTCACTCTCTTGTCTCGAACCACCCGACCCCAGTGGCAAGTCAAGGACAAGATGACTAGGGGGCGACTACGAGATGCAGGGCACTCCGCATCAAGCACCCGTGAAAAAGACGGCAGAGTCCGGGGTCGAACCCACACCACCTGATCATGAGGCCGACGGCTTAACCACTTCACCATGGAATCCCCCGGAATTATATAGAAAAATGATAAATATGTGAATTATATAGAAAAATGATTAATATGTGAATTACTGTAACATTTTCCACTTGTGCCGTTGATTGTCGTAGGGAGCTTCAGTCTTCTATCCTGCTCCAAGTGCGTTGTGTCAGGCAATGTGAGCCTGTGTCGCTGCACAATCACTGTAATGTCATCTATCCACCTTGCTCGCGCCCCCCCACTATCCTGCAGCCAGATCTAGCAGCATTGTAAGCCCTCAGTGGAAGTTGATGAAGGCGCATTCTCATGAGATGACTTAAACCAACTTATTTGTTTCTGCCTGGAAATATATTCGGCATAAAACGTAGTGCCGACCATACTTTGAATGTCGTCGTTTTCCACATTCTGTCTTTCCTGATAACAACTGATGACCTTCAGTTTATGAAAGGGGATTTTTTTATGCGTGGATCTTAAAAAATTCCCCTGATCTCTGAGATAATGAGGTCGGACTCTCGTGTTGTGTCTAGCACGTAAAACATTCCTTGGCAGTTGGAAATCTAAAAGAGTAGGCTTAAAAGTTCAAAATCTACCCAAGTTATTTGTTCCTTTCCTACTGCTGAAGATGGATGTGTCTGACCGAAAGGTGCAAATATTGCAGTCAAGCTGTAAACTAGTGACACAACACATTCCGTTCTCCGGACTACATCCTGCTACTTGCAAAGCCCTTCTCAGGGTTTGTTAGCATGAGATTGAGAACGAACGCAGAAGAAGAAGAATTTTCCTTTCCTCTGGTGGTTTGTTAAGAGCAGCTACAGATGCCGCCTAACTGGCTGCGGGTCTACTTAGCTCTAGTGTTTGAATTTATTAAGATGGACTCACACATCGCTTAAACCACCCTCCAAGAAACTGGTTGTATACAGACTCTACAGAGTCTTCTAAACCAGTATAAAGAAGTTAAGTTAAGTTATGGAACCAATGTATGGGTTACAACTAAGAGAAATAGGTACGCAACATCGAATGTTTCGGTACTTTAGACTCCCTCATCATCGCTCTTTTATCTAGTGAGAAAATACATGACACCTTCAATTTCCCGCCCTTTTCACTGATAGATTGTGATAAACTGTCCTACATATATTACTAATGGTATAGAAAATGACGTATTTTTTAGTATAAAACATGCACCCAAGTTTTAGCTAGCCAAAATGAACAAAAATTGTGTGTATTATGTGCAAGATTTTACAGTATATAGAAATGTTTTGGTGGTTGTTGTTGTGGAATGCCCACAATGAGTAGGATTACTCTTCTGTGCGCCCTAAAAAGGATGTTAAGTGGCGGGTTGTCGTAGCTTTCCTCACATCCCGAACACTGATGAAGGTGCACCGGGGTCCTCCAGACGATTGTGCTATGCTTGACTTCATCTGTGTGTTGCTCACTACTACAGAGATCACTTCGATACCTCACCGTGTTAAGCCAGGCTGCCATGAAAATGGTCCATTTCCAGGGAAGACTACAAGGAAGCAGAGGTGAGGGTCTTGGCTAGCATATTTTGCCTGACCCTGACTAACATGTGTGATCAGTTATGTTTTGCCTGACCAGACGTTAGTCTTCCTCCCTAAATTTATTTATAGAAGTGGTTGAAATGTGAATTTTGCTTTTAATTTGTAACATTAAGATAGTATTTGGTTTCTCTGTCCTTCTTTTGTAGATCCTGGTCCTCCGGGCTTTCTAAAGTCATCATCCATATGGAAGTTCTGGACCAATCAGGGCATCAAAAGAGCAACCAATGCTTATGGGCTAGGATTCCAAATAAGACCTGCCAATGAACTCTTTGGAATGTGTGGCCATCTTGAATTTGGAGTTGGACATGCAGGTGAGTCACCCGATTGGTTCTCTGGGATGTTTCCTTCCCAAATGCTTGTAAGAGGGGGCAAGTATTTGTTGAGGATCTATGCTCCACAGAGAGCTGGACAGGTTTTTGATTTGATTGATAAATATATATCTAAAAGTGAGCAAGAATTACAGGAGTTGTGACAACAATATACAAAATAAGTCAAGAGTTTCGATTAGACATAAACATAAAGAAAACCACATACTATGTAGGAACAGAAAACAGTGGCGTGACATGATTAGAAGACTTCTACACCAGTCTCTGGACTGACTAACAGAGGACAGTGGTGTGACATGATTAGAAGACTTCAACACCAGTCTCTGGACTGACTAACAGAGGACAGTGGTGTGACATGATCAGAAGACTTCAACACCAGTCTCTGGACTGACTAACAGAGGACAGTGGTGTGACATGATCAGAAGACTTCAACACCAGTCTCTAGACTAACTAACAGAGGACAGTGGCGTGACATGATCAGAAGACTTCAACACCAGTCTCCAGACTGACTAACAGAGGACAGTGGCGTGACATGATCAGAAGACTTCAACACCAGTCTCTAGACTAACTAACAGAGGACAGTGGCGTGACATGATCAGAAGACTTCAACACCAGTCTCCAGACTGACTAACAGAGGACAGTGGCGTGACATGATCAGAAGACTTCAACACCAGTCTCTAGACTAACTAACAGAGGACAGTGGCGTGACATGATCAGAAGACTTCAACACCAGTCTCTAGACTAACTAACAGAGGACAGTGATGTGACATGATCAGAAGACTTCAACACCAGTCTCTAGACTAACTAACAGAGGACAGTGATGTGACATGATCAGAAGACTTCAACACCAGTCTCTAGACTGACTAACAGAGGACAGTGATGTGACATGATCAGAAGACTTCAACACCAGTCTCTAGACTGACTAACAGAGGACAGTATCGTGACATGATCAGAAGACTTCAAGACCATCTCCGGACTGACTAACATGCTTATGACGATATCATGTGACTCGTCTGCACCATGATATCACTTACACGACACTCATGAAGTGCTTAGCAATGATTCAGCCAACTTACAGGACAATGGCACTGGGTTTCAAATTTCTATAGCAATTTCAAGATTTACATTTGAAACCCACTCGTTCATTATTTCCCAGTGAAGGAGAAGGTTTTTGGATTAACTTTATCGCTTATGCAAATTTTTTTTTTATTTCAGGGGCAGCAATTGGTGTAAGCAGTGCTCTCTTTATCCTGCCTAGGCAAAACACATCACAGGAGGCTTTACCTGGCAAGTGTGATAAATCCTTGAACCTTTCAAACAAAGGAACAGGAAGGGAGACTGCTTGTCAGGCTGATACAGATATTTCAATCCCGACTGCGGGTTCAAAGTCCTGCACAGCAAAGTGTTCAAGTCATTCTAGTGAATGTCAAGCCAATATGCCAGATAAGAAAATGTCTGACCAAACCAGTTACCTACCACAAGGTGTGGTTGTGTGTGTAATGCTGAATATGATATCAGTGTCAGCACAAGATGTAGCAGAAGAAATATCCAGGACATTTGAAAATGTAGATTTTACGTTATAAATCATTACATCAATGTTTTGCTGCATCTGGCTTTGGTTATGCCTTTGTTTGTACAATAAGTCGATTGTACAATTTTATTTAGTTCACCCAAAGAAGTGTGTATACAAGCATATACAGGTGATCAGTAGCCAGAGCAGTGAAGAATAGAGGTGCAGTAATCTATGGTTGGCATCAAAGCTACAGGGGAAATCTCTACAAAATGACCAACACTACAAATACCTGGGAATCAAAATGACACAAGATGGAGATGCCACAAAACAAATGTCCACTAGAATTGCTTTGACCTTGAGTGCCTTTAATCAGCTCACCAATATCTGGAAATCAACGACACTCAGCAAACATACCAATCTCAGACTATTCAACTCAATCGTAATATCAGTCCTGACAAATGGATGTGAAAGACAACAAAAACACTGGAAGCAAACTAAATGTCTTTGAAAATAAATGTTTAAGAAAATTATTCAATATACGCTGGGACCAGTTCATAACTAATGACTTGATAAGAACAGAGACAAGCAAAATTTATGCGTCAACCATCATCCGGGAAAAAACTACGAACATACATCGGATGAATACTTAGAATGAACAACAGCCGTCTTTCCATTTCAAGCACTCAAATGGACACCAAGAGGTGTTCGGAAAAGAAGGAGACCCAAGGAAACACTCAGAAGAACAATCATCCAATAGGGCTCAACTATGGGCCTCAGTACCATACAAGATCTAGAAACAGTGACGTCACACCGTTCCAACTGGAGATCATTTGTTTCTGCCTTATTTGGCGTGTAAAGTACATAGATAGAATCTATGGTGTCTGTTGTTCATTCATCATGGATGATGAAGACCGTTTCTCTTCTCGTTTAACCAGTCATTTCAGTTGAGTATTCTGTGAGTTTGTGTTGTGGATGGATGCAAAGATGGATGACGAGTCCGTTATGGGATCTGCATAATGGCAGACAGTGAGGGAATGGAAAGTTTGCTTCACAAAATGGTGAAAGTTCGCAGAATTTTCTAGTCTGTCTCCGTTGTTCTGCTGCAGCCTTTTTGGAAGCCTCGCATGATGTTGCTCGTCACCTGCCACAGCAACATATTTGTCCCACCTGGCAATGAGCTTCTGTATTTCAGCAGCGTAGAATTCTGTTGGCTGGTCCCTAAACCATTGGAGAACTTCCTGCCGTATTTCGTCATCCGTGTGAAACTTTTGTCTGAGATGCTTTCTCCGAGGGGCAAAAAGGTGAAAATCAGAGCCATGTTGGGACTGTAAGGAGGGTGTGACAGTCCTCCCAACGCAATTGGTCAATAACTGCCACAGTTTGTTGGCCATATGGGGGCTATCGTTGGAGCAGGCCACCTTTTGGTTAAAATTCTGTTGTTTTTGACACCCATCGACGAGAAACGTTGCGAAAATTGAAGTGATACATGATGATAATGCCCACTGAACTTTTTGTTCATGTCAACCACATTGACGTTGTGTACAGTAATTCTCAGATCGTCCAAAATAACCTTTTCGACATGTGTATTGCTTTATTCGTGATGACACTTTTAGGTCACAGGGTTTATCCTCGAAGCCTTCATGATCTTTATGAAAGCGTTTACAACATCCAAACATACGTTACAATTGACGATGAATTTCAGCGGGTATTGAACCGTCTTTAAGCTGAAATTTCATTACAAGACGCTATTCTTGCGCCGGGCTCAACTGGTTTGAAGCCATTTTAAAAAACAAAGCGCAGAAAACAGCAGAAAACTCATTCTACCACCAGGAGTCGGACATATACTGTCTTGGTCGACTTGTGTTTCTACAAGGGGGGATGCTCCTGTGCAGGTCCCAGCTCTGACATGAGCGGGATGTAGCCGGGAGGATTTCCTGCATAGCAGGCTAGGCTCAAGCAGCTTATTACTCTGCTGTGTTGGTACAAGTGCAGCGGGGTGGTTAACCGATGTGCGAGTCCATCTTAGTAGGCTCAAACATTTAGAGCAAAGTAGACCCGCAGCCTGTTGGGCGCCATCTATGCTGTTCTTGACAAACCTCCAAATTATGGCCAGTATTATGCCAGGTTGCACAATTAGTTGCTTCTTAAGACATGCTCTCTGTGGGGCAGTGGTGCTATTCTCGTCTTTGTCATAGACAAATACCCCAACGGACATATAGTGTTCACTTTGAAAGTTACTATACGTTTCATTTATGGGTTATCCAGACAAAAGTCAGTATATTTATTAGACGCCCTTCGTAATTTCTGTCTTTTTTTATTTACCTAACTCCAGTCTAGACCCAGCTCCTTCAACAATTGTCTGATGTTGTTCTTCCGATTGAATTGAGTTGTGGGTCATCCTGGCGGTCGGGATCCTTGACCACTTCTTATGTCTATTACAGAGACTAATTTTGCAACTTGGACACAGGACTGGTTTGTTTTTTTTTGTCTGCATTATTTCTCTATTCCCCAAGGTGGTGTACATTGCACTATATTTTGATTTTGCGCTTGTCGGTGTAGTGCATCCGACTTCGGCATGCATTTTATCCAAGAGTCTGCTTCCTCTCGCATTTTCTAAGGGTTTGCTTCCCCATGGTAACGTCCGGTGCTGTGTTGGGGGGACGAACGCAGCACCTTCAGGCTGTGAGCCATATCATTTAACCACTAGCCCACTGGACTGGATTTGAATGCCATGTCTGTTTATGGACATTTTCTCTTCTTGGACTACTTTACTCAAATTTATCATGTTGTGGATTTTATGTGGCCATTTCCGCCGTACCCACTGCCATATTAAGTGTCGGTATGGTTACTGACATGGCTCAACCAAAACTTACTGGATTCGATTTCTCGAAACAGCAAGGTCGTATCCCTATGGGCTATAAATCTATTGTTTAATGTGTGCTGAAGTCCCGCGATATAGGTATGCAAATAATCATACAAAAGACGAGATGGGCTGTCATGCATTGCAAAACTTATGGAAATAAATTGGCTCACCAGCATCTGACATCGTTATCAGAACATACTCTGCTACAGAAGTTCTTTATGCATCTCAGTTTAGGGCAAGTTGGCTGTATGATACAAAGACGTTCAGCGTCCATCCTCGTCAGCTTCTTATATTTCTGTCTAACCACTTCTATTTTATGCCTATATTTCTATCTAACCATGTAACCACTTCTTTTTTTATATTTATGTCTAACCGTGTACTCACTTGTCTTTTATTATTATATTTATGTCTAACAATGTAACCACTTCTCTTTTATTATTATATTTCTGTCTAACCATGTAACTTACCACTTCTCTTTTTTATATTTCTGTCTAATCGTGTAACCATTTGTCTTTTATTATATTAGTCTAACCATGTAACCACTTCTCTTTTTTATATTTATGTCTAACCGTGTGTAACCACTTCTTTGTTTATTGTTCTATTACTGCCTAGCCATGTAACCTCGTTTTTATTATCCTATTTCTATTTAACCATTTTTTGTATTTTATTCAAGTTATTGCTCAAAATAAATACCATGACTTCACAGTACTAATATTTCCACATCATTATTTGTATAACATAACCATCATCATCACAAAAATGAACTGCTACAAATGAAAACCAGAAACAAAATAAACAGATGAAAGTTAGAAAAAGGTGTTTTATTGGCACTTGGACATATTCAGCAGTAAAGTTAGAAACAAGAAGGTTCGGAAGCAGGGACTGTCTGCTACAGAAAAGCTGAGGACATAGTTATGCATTGTATTATATTTTTAAAAGAGAAACATGAAGTCTTCCATACGACAAGGGCAAACTTGGAAAAGATCAGTTTCCCCCCTATATCATTAGGCCAACTTGTCGTTTGAGTTTTATGTTCTTATCTGAGGAATTGACTTCACTGCACTCCAGGTATACCCATAGGTGCTCAGTCTCTCTCTCAGTAAATGACAAAGGGTATATAGATACTGATGGTATGGTGGTTGAACGCACGACAGTTTCGTCCTCTCATGCGCCCCGCTCTCCCGTGGTTTCAAAATTCAACAAGCTGTCATAGTAGTATGGCTGTTGCCATATTGCAAGACATACGTCAAACGTAAACAGCAATGTATTTTATGACTGCCATATTTTCTGCCTGGAAATGCATTTAGCACAAGATGTAATGCCGACAATACTACGAATGTCGTCGTTCCACGTACTGGTAGCATAGAG
The DNA here is from genome assembly GCA_036924085.1 of Ariolimax columbianus. Taxonomy (NCBI): domain Eukaryota; kingdom Metazoa; phylum Mollusca; class Gastropoda; order Stylommatophora; family Arionidae; genus Ariolimax; species Ariolimax columbianus. The sequence goes on from JAVGWX010000019.1 coordinate 53,787,367, forward strand.
TCTGCATAAATATACTGTTTATTAGCTGTTGCTTTGTTGCCAAACTACTGTACTGACAAATAATTATTTAAACATTCAAAACTAACAGGAAGCGCACTTTATGCTGGTAATTCTGTAGGATAGCTAATCATAAGTGAAAATATTATAATATTCATTAAGTGCATAATGTATTGTAATATCTAATAATGCATTGATTATTTGACGGAAGAGACAAAATAAGACTGGTTATTATCCAAAGAAAAGCCATGTACAAAAATGGTACATCCTCTAGAAAGGCCAATAGATTGCATAGGTTTACTTTAGTAAAGTCAGAATAAATTATGACGTAAAAAATTGAATTATTTTTTGCAAATACTCCACTTTCGATCTTCTCGTGTGGTTGACTTATCCTTTGTGGTATGGGCATTGATTTTTAAAACGTATCATAAACTAGAATTTTAAAATATGTACAAGTTAGGTTTAAGGAAAGTAGTTGTTATAAAAAGGAAAACATGCCATAGAATATCTTGTTTAACTGTACAAGTTTCACACAGGAAATGGCTCTATACCTTTCAACATATAAGCAGCTTAGTGACAACCACGAAGCACTCAGAAAACTTATTTACCAACAGAAAAGAAATTGAAACTGTAGGTTTTCATTGGAATATAGAGCTGCACCAGAAGCTATCTCAATCAGTCAAAGCCAGCTGCTTCTCTCAGGGCATAGTCCAGCAACATCCCACCAGCATACACGGTCCTGGGCTGCTATTTCTGCCTAGATAATAGAAACTAACATCATCACACATGGAACATTCCAATAAGTGCTCCGTTCAATCAGCCAGCCAAGCGTATATATACACAGAGCCACAGTCAGGTGCTGATTTCAAGTTCGTCTGATCTCCAGACAGAACACACTTTATCCCCTCTTCCCTAGTCACTCCCAAATCTATCATCCTCTGCGCATTTACCCGACCTTCTGTCTCTCCATCATTCTGTATAGTATCCATAACTGCCCTCATCAACTCAAACCTGTCTAGCACCATCACTGCGTCGTTCCACAGCTCGTCCTGCCACTGCATCAACTCTTCCATTGGCCCAGACACCTGCATGTCCCGGGCAGTAGATCCATGTGACACCCTGTACACCAGAATTGCTCTAAAGAGAAATCCACTCCTTAGCATGCTTCTTTGCATTAGGATCTTCTGTCTCTCCATCATTCTGTATAGTATCCATAACTGCCCTCATCAACTCAAACCTGTCTAGCACCATCACTGCGTCGTTCCACAGCTCGTCCTGCCACTGCATCAACTATTCCATTGGCCCAGACACCTGCATGTCCCGGGCAGTAGATCCATGTGACACCCTGTACACCAGAATTGCTCTAAAGAGAAATCCACTTCTTAGCATGCTTCTTTGCATTAGGATCTTTTGGTCATGCTATATCTGCAGGCTAGTCGCCATGATGAAGTCTGAAGTCTTCACCAAGTCAGAGCGGCTGCCCCACAGCTTTTGTCTCAGCTCTGCACCCTCCGGCCAGATCTGGCATCTCACCTCCCTATAAGCCGGGCATTCCTATAGGATATGTTCAGGCATCCCATTCCAGATGGGCACTCATCAGTGTGTGAGATCTTCAGTCGGTATAGATGTTCTGGTAGTCTGCAGTGTCCAGTTCTCAGATGAAATAAGGTAGTTGGTAAATAAGTTTTCTGAGTGCTTCGTGGTTGTCACTAAGCTGCTTATATGTTGAAAGGTATAGAGATCTGTTGGTGAACCGGGTCTGGTGTACTGCCTATGTTTCCATCATCTCTCCACTGGTGTACATACTGATTTTTTATTTCTCTGCATGGCACTCGATGCCTTTTTGCTGCCATCTTTTGCCATCTTAGCATGCATCTTTCTATATTATGAAACTTACCCTGAGTCTGATAGTATCTTTCTGACTCTCTCCAGATACAATTGTTTAATTTTAGTTGTTTTTTTCTCTTATCCATGTATTTTTGGGTGTACCTCTCTCTCTTCCTTGTGGATTTAGCTCTCAATCTGGTCCTAATTTATGCCAACCTCTTTACCTCCACCCATGAAACTCAAACTGACATGATCTTTTCCATTATTCGCCAGGTTTTTTTTCCAGCCATGGCTTTCCTAACTCAAGCATGTGCATTAATGTTTCTCGTTGATATAGCAATAAATGTGGCAGACAGGATAGTGCCAAGACGGCTAAAACCCACCCCCACTGCTAAAATATCTCCTATTATTGGCATTGTTCCACCTACCATCAGAAGTTGAGCGGAGGGAAAATGGTCCTAGACAGCCAGTGTTTGGAAACCAGGTGCAGATCACAAGACTCAAGGGATCAATCAATCAAAACCTGCCAGCTCGCTGTGAAACATAGGTCCTCAACAAATACTTGCCAAGTCATGAGCCAATTATGTGCACATCGTGTTTTGGTTGCTGCCTTTATATTTAATTCCAGTTCCCTCTTCCATGAGTGTCTCGGCCTACCTCTACTTCTCTTGCCCTGTGGATTTCAGAACAATATTGCAGTTTACAGCGAGGCTGCAATTTCTGCACCTTCCGGTCCACCATATCTAACTTCAACTGGTGCTTTTGATTGCCGGGTTTGCCTTCTACCCACTATCCCAAACTGTACTAGCGCAGCATGTTTCCATGACCGTGACGGCAGTAATAGGGATTTGGTCAGCCTCGGTTTGCTGGCACTGTCAGCTCATGGAAGTCCAGTTCTCTGAGGTCATCAAGGCTTCCAGACATCTTTGTGTGGAAGTTCGTCCCTGTGGGCCATTATATATCTAATGTTTTGTCCTTTTTCGTGTGGGGGAAAAGCCTCATTCGCTCTACTCAATTATGGCAGTGATAGTTGTCTCTCATTTCGTCAACTTTCCTTATGATGGCGCTTCTTTTCCTGGAAGGTGACTTTTTGTTCTCATGTTCTCTCGTTTCCTGGTATGCCACAGTGTGATGGTATCAACAACTCTTCTCTTGTTTTCCAAGTTAACCAAGCTCCATCAGTCTATCCTTCATGAGGGTGTGGCACAACTGATATTGCGCTTGTAAGGGACACAACCTGCTCTTCTTCTTTGCGTTCAGGATCTTTTGGTCATGCTATATCTGCAGGCCAGTCGCCATGATGAAGTCTGTAGTCTTCACCAGGTCGGAGCGGCTGCCCCACAGCTTTTGTCTCAGCTCCGCACCCTCTGGTATCTCATTTCCCTATAGGTTGGGCATTCCTCCAGGATATGTTCAGGGTTCTGGCACCCCATCCCACGTGGACACTCATCAGTGTGTGAGATCTTCAGTCGGTATAGATGTTCTAGTAGTCTGCAGTGTCCAGTTCTCAGGCGAAATAAGGTAGCTTGTTGATTTCTTTTGAGTGCACAACCTGCTAAGATGTGGCTTGTATTATCCATCTGTTGGTGAAGGTCTGGATGGGATACATATCATGTTCCGGCCTTATAGTAGTACATTTTACATAAGCAACATGAAAAATGATCTCTGCGATGAAAAGAATATCATCACTGTTATTTTCTCAGCATGGTGTGAAAGGTACTAAACAGGGTTGTGCTTGGGGCTGGCAGCCTCGTGTTAAAAAGCATTGTCAATATAATCAGCCACGGCCAAAGAGCTCGGAGACCGGTTGCAGTTCAAATGTATGCTTCACTTGGATGTTCTTTCAAGAATTGACATCATTGCACTCTGAGCAGATGCATAGGTGCTCAGTCCCTCTCAGCTAATGGCAAAGAGTGTAGATATTGATGGTTTCTGTAGCTCTCTGATTGTACACACTCCTGCGCCATCAGGAGTCTATCTCTGCTGGACTCGCGCATTTGATATCACAATCCTGCAATATGTACCTTGCTGGTTCATCAGCTGGTGTGTCTTCATCCAACGGCGGCCGTTGATCAATTTAAAAATGTCAATTCTATACTTGGAATCCTGGTATTCAAACAGGCGTGTTGTTAATGTCTGTTGCCAGGTAGCCAGAAAGCTATCCGTTATAGATATTTCAAACTTCCTGCGGCTTGGGAGAATGTACAAATAATTTGTGCAGATTTAATTTTTGAATTTTATCCGGGAAACAGCCATTAAGCCTACTCTTTTTCATTTTTGCCAAGGGATTTTTAACATGCTTGACATTGACCACGGGAGTCTGATCTCGCTACCCAGAAATCAGGAGTTTTTACCACAAGATCCGGTTTTTTTTTAAATCTCAGTCTCCACCCATGATTCGAACCCGCAACCTCCGCCACACCTCTATCCATTGTCAATGTCCACACTGTGAGTGTCCCTGAGACTATGATGTCAGCTCTTTATGCTTCACTTGGAATAAAAAGGTGTATGATTTCAAATGCTTGGAAACTGGCTTAGTTTAAAAGGGGCCAGCTACAGGGATGGTCTATACTTCACATTGGAGTGAAAAAGTGAATGAATGAAAAAAAAATATGAAAAATATACTAAAGTGTATCACAAAAATCTGCTGCAGAAATACAATCAAACAGAAGTGGAACTAAGCATCATTCTTTATATACAAGTGCACGTTTGTCCAAAACAAGGGACAGTGGAGACAAAACCTTAAAGTTAATTTTACAAATAAGAACAAATAAATCCTTGCAAAATATAACATATATTCAGCATAGCTATTAACCCTTTACAGTCTAAATTGTTCATTACAGCCAACTAGAGTAGCACCATTTACAGTCCGATTGATCTGAAAGACGCATATTAACCATATCTTGTTAAATTTCATTAAAAACAAAAACTCTAAATTTTAAAATTATAATTTTATAGACTTTTTTTTCTGTTAGTCATGAAACACATAAAATGGCTGTTCCTGTCTCGACCAATAAGACTAATATCTTTTAAATTAGGTTAGACTGTAAAGGGTTAAAAACAGACATTACATTGTCTGGGTAAACATATACATTGACCCGAACATGATATGTGACATCCTAACAAATCTAAATCTCTGTATATTAAGATCATTGCAAAATTAGAGACATCACATGAAAAGTTTATTTAAATATAGCAATTTAGACCTATTGTTGATAACAAAAAAAAGGTTTACAAAGAACATCTTATTGACTCAATATTTATTCTTCTTCTTCGTACGCAGTCAGACGTCAACTTTAATTTTTTCGAAAAAAGCAGCGGTCATCCTGAGGCTGTAGACACTGCCATAGAGCTTGTCTAGTGTTGCCACTGGTGATGGCCACATCTGCTCAGTTTTGCAGTAAATGCTCAGCGGTCATTTTACCGGTACCACACGGGCATTCGTCAGTGCCACCTATCTTCAATTTGTTGAATAGGTGGTACCTCAGTCTGTTGTGGCCAGTGCGAAGTCTGAAGACCACGACCTGTTCTCTTCTGTTCAACTGGTAATAGGCATCGTTTTTTGTGTAGCCAGTATGTTCATTTCCTATTACTCAATATTTATTCAACAGTTCACATTGATGCAAAATTTATTTCTATATACCAGTTTGCAAAATTATGACAATTTTTACGTCACGTTGATGAACAAATTTGATAAAATGTGACAATTTATACCTCCACCTTGATCTTACAATTTATTGAAAAATGTATGCATGTTATAAGACCATTCGCAGTTTGATACATGATCTAATGCTACCCGCTTAGTTAGAAAAATGGTAATAGAGTTTCTAGGTTGTCAGGTTTCATTACTGTGTCACAACATTTTACAAATATTTGGGAGATGCTAAAAATGCATCTTGAAAAGTAGAGAGACAAGAGAGTAGTAATTTAAATTGCCATTCTCTCCTGCGAGTCTAACACATGGAGATTCCCGATTGCATGATCACGCTGGATAAGGGGCAGAAAATATGCAGCAGAGTGGATCAGCTGACAGCAGTAATTGTTTCATAACTGGCTGCTTGCATCAGGGCCAGCAAACCATGGCTAAGACCCTCTTCTGTCTCTAAGTAGCGACCCTGGAAACAGGCTGCACTGGTGTAGTCTGGCTAAGAGGATAGAGATCGTAGAAGGAAGGCGTACCTAATTCAAAAAATGCAGCGAGAGCTGAGACTGATTAGTCAGGACAAAGCACATAGATATCGCAGCCTTACTGTATAAACTACATCGTTATCGGGGCAAATGCTTAAGAAGACTAGATGTAATTACTGATTGGTTGAATAGTGCAATCTTTGCATCAAAGGTCTCCAGTGTACTCTATATCTTGCCATAATGGTGCAATGAAACCCGAAACCCTTCATACATCATCACAAATAACTTACAAACAATAGTCAGCTCAAGGCTCTCGACATCGCTGTACAGCTTATCATGCAGAGATACTGGTTGTGCCTTTCCTTTTGCCAGTGAATATTGGGCAGGTCAGTAACAAGTGTTCAGCTGTCATGGGATCGGTGCTACAAGATCCGACTTTGCAATAAGAAATTGTCTATAAAGATTACATAACAATCTTCTCTGTTCAGCGTCTAATCTGAGAATAGACAACTGATCTCACAGAGAGTACTTATCTAATTAAATAACAATGCTTCTTCTATGTCCTTATCGTTGTGTGGTGCATAGGACACTACCTTCTCCAAGCAGACCTGCCCCGTGCCATTTCAAATAACACTGCACATTTTACATAATACTTTGACATGAAATCTTATCTATCAGTAAATAACATGAATACTTTTATGCCAACTATAATATAAACAAAATACATTTGATTTAATTTGTAAATTTGTGCAAATGTTTTAAAGATGAGACACATTTTGTCAGAGTGTGTCAAATTATGCCTCGTACAAGGAAAAACTTCCAGAGTAACACAGCCCACATCTACACCAAGTATCAGTTAATACATCACACAGGAAATACTGCTTATTCTATATAGTAACAGTTGTGACAAAGTTACACAAACTCAATCACGTGACAATCACATGATAAAAGTTACACAAACTCAATCACATGACAAAAGTTACACAAACTCAATCACATGACAAAAAGTTACATAAACTAATCACGCATCAAAGTTCACCAATAAGAATATTTTCTACATTAAATATGACACATTCAAAAGGCACTTTCAAAATACCAACCATATATTTATGAAAAACAATACGTATCACTGCCCATTTACAAAGAAGAACCAACACTGCCCATTTGAAAACCTACAAAAATGCCCATATGTTTGTACAACCTTTCCATCTTCTTTCAATCCCTGCCAAGTCATTTTATTAACTATTTTACCCCATGTATCATATACAGAGTATATGCATGGTACTACAAGAGGTAGAATCATTGGTATACCTTGGTAGCATACTGATAGATGTATTGAATGAAGAAAACAAAAGGCACAAGGATCTTCCACGCCAATGTCAAGTCCGTCCTACTGCATAGCTCGGTGACACAGGAACAAAGAGAAGTGTACTGGTGAAAAGGTACAAACTTTCATTTATGAATGATCGCATCGAACAGAAGGAATAAAATGGTATGATAACATTGTAGAATCTGTGGCCTAGTTGACAGTGAGTTAGCTTGGTAAGACTGGGACTAAGACAACATACCAGGGTTCGGAATCACGGACAGACAGAAAAAAAATCCAGGCGTGGTTTGTTCCTGGCATGACCACTCCTCCAGTCGACCCAGCTGTAAATAGGTACCTATGAGAAGGTATAAAAAGCAAGGAAAGGGACTGGCCACCCCACCTCACATAGGCTGCAGCTTAGTACATGATGAGTTATTTTCATCCGAGACGGCAATTGTTACCATGGGACTGACCTTTATCCCCAACAGCAGTATTTTCTGTCTTCCTCTTCTTGGCCCCAATTCAGTTCAGTCAGGGTATAGAACAGCCACTATGGTTACTGTCTGACTGCGTACGAAGAAGAACCGCCACTATGGTTACTGTCTGACTGCGTACGAAGAAGAAGAAGAACCGCCACTATGGTTACTGTCTGACTGCGTACGAAGAAGAAGAAGAACTGCCACTATGGTTACTGTCTGACTGCGTACGAAGAAGAACCGCCACTACAATTGGTTTCATTTGAGAATCCTGCATCAAATCACACTGAGTGCTTTTGCAGTGGTGGTATCTATATCAATGTTTTACACGATGACATTGCTAGTTCTGCTCACAACTCTCATTAGATGTCTTGGATGTGCAGTGGTGCTATTCTTTCCCCCATAGTAAGGAACCCATGGATGCATTCCGTGAGGCATCTGCTATGCAATAAGTTAAACTTTTAAGGCTACATTTCATTACCGTGCCATGTTAAAAGAGCTAATATTGGCACTTTTACAAATATAAATAGTTTATCACTTCAGAACAAATAAATACAGAATGGCCAAAAAATGCAAGCATAAGATTCATTCAATGTTTTCTTGTACAAATCCAATATAGTTTAAAACACATGCTTTATACAATTATTATTTGGTTACGGATAGGTTAGTAAGAAAAGTCATTCAATTTTATACAGTGTCTGTGCTGTCATATGTGCTTTTAAAATATTAGTGTACTTCTATAAGTAAACTCACTGCATGAAAACCAGCTTATAACCAAAACCCTTGCATGTAAATGTGTTCGCTCTTAAAACATTTTCTGAGCATCATTTTTTTCATTCCGTTTCAAAATTTAGTCATGCTTTCGCAATTTTGAAAGTACAAAAGTACCACTTTAGACGCCCCAGCTGCCGGCTGAGTATGAGGTGGAGAGATGGCATAATAGGCCCTGGGCCAAAAATGGTACATCAAGGCAAAAGAGTGAACTGAGTTTACTCAACATCTGGGTACCTGACATCAGACACATGCCTGATTGAATACCAAGATTTTGAATTTTTTAAATTTTTTTTTATAGCAAAAGTAAATTTAATTATAAAAACCCAATAGTCTGTTACAGTAAAGTGCATCGAGAGTGGAGACAAACTACATTGCATTACTCTTTCCGAAGCAATATCCATTTACGAGGGATGGACATTAAATTATAGCAATTTTATTATAAAGTTCATGGAAGAGAATGCACAGCGGAAAATCTGATTTCAGGACAAAGAATGTCTTTTTAGCAATGCTCCATGTAGGGATTTTGACGATCGAACAGAATGCGCAACATAGCGTACAACATGGCAGCACCACTGTCGGCTTGCACCGTGGAATAACAAGTAGGCGGCATTAGTTGTTGTGGTGGGGAGGGTGTTTAAACCTTCTGAACTCTGCAGAAGAATAAATGCTCAGCATGTAGTTTGAGTCAAAGGAGATATGAATGGATAGATAATTTTAAGACAAAAGACACGTCACTGATGAATCGTGGCGTGGGAGACCAAGAAACATGGCAACTGACACAGTAAAACAGCAGATCAACCAGCTAGTCTGTGGCAGCAGGCGGGTCACTATTGATGAAATAACCACAGATTTCAACATGAGTCACAGCACTGCGCACAAAATTGTCCATGATGATCTCGGTTATAAGAAAGTATGCAGCAGATACGTAATGGAGAAGGTGCAAAATAGGTCACACGAAAAGACTTTTCTAGAGGGCATCCACAAGCTGGTGGACAAAGTGTGTTGCCACGCACGACGACTATGTAAAAAAATAAGACACAAAATTTATGGTTTGCACTCTTGTAGGAATGTTATTAACAAAATGACTGTTTCTTAATGACTGTCCCCCGTAGATGCTATTTTTTTAGATCTGTATATCGGTGTTATATTGTTCAATTGATTGCATTTTGGTCTAACTCAATACATCATGTTTTATAAAGTCAAGCCATGGTCAGAATAGGGTTGGTTATTTTAACATCAATCAATAGAATAACAAAAAATAAATTGTTGAGATAAATAAACAGATGGACAGAACAAAACATTTCATGTATCCAGATCTAATAATAAAAATGACTTTACATAAACTGCATTGACAAGCAGACCATCTTTTCTATTTTCTCTATTAAAAACAACTACATTTCCCTGATCAAACTAGTGACACTGCAAGTTTTTATGATCACCATTCAGTTATTTGATTAAAAAGTACATATATTTCTCTGATAAAACTAGTGGCTTGCTTCAAAATTTCTCTGATCGCTATTCAGTTTATTTTATTTAAGAAAAAAGTACAATTTCTCTGATAAAACTAGTAGTAACTTACTTCACGTTTCTCTGATCACCATTCAGTTATTTGATTAAAAAGTACATATATTTCTCTGATAAAACTAGTGGCTTGCTTCAAAATTTCTCTCATCTCCAAACAGTTATTTCTTTAAAGAAAAGTACCAGTACATCTATTTCTCTGATAAAACTAATGGTCTGTCTAAAATTTCTCTCATCCCCATATAGTTATGTTTGCAAGTTTCTCTCATCCCCATTTAGTTATGTCTTCTCACGTTCTCTCATCCCCATATTGTTATGTTTTCTCAAGTTTCTCTCATCCCCATATTGTTATGTCTTCAAATAACTGCATCTATTTCCCATAGAAGTTAGAGACCAGCTTCCGGTTTCTATCATCAGATATAACTCACGAAAGTATACAAGCTGGCGCACACATATGAAGACACATAAGTTCTAGTATTTCAGAGATCGTGTTCGGATAGAAATGAGTGGTTCAGTGTACCGCACAATTTTTTTTACATCTGTGCAAAAAATTATGCAAAAATTAACAGATTAAGCGTACAGATAACAACAATATCAGCATACATAAAAAATGAGATAAGAAATTTGTCTTTTGTCCGTTGGTCACTAAATGCCAGGATTTTTGTCTCAATGACGCACACACACAAAAACTATAAATAAAGATCAAGGTCAAATAAATCTCTTCCTTTCGTGTATACCTCTAAGATTCAGGCAGGACATGTGCTTGGATATTTGCCCGGAGTCTTAACTCTTAAAGGCCATAAGAACGCTGTCTGTGTTCTTCCTGGCGTCCGTTTGATACCAGAAAAATGCTCACATCATTAACAGCACATTGAACAAAATTTGTTTCGTTTTTTTCAGTGTTTCTAAATTTTAATTGACATTACATGGTAAGGGAAATAACTCAGGATTACATTTCATTTTGTAAAAGTAGCGAGGTGCTTTGTGAGGAAATTCAAAGTTGGAAAACATTTGTCATCTTTTAAGTCATCCAAATTGTTGTGTTTATCACAAAAATGTGTAGCGAACCTAGCACTTCAAGATTGTCTAATAGTAGGTTTTTTGTTTTATATCTGTAGAGTTGGCTAGGGAGTTATGTACATTTTATAAATTCACATTTTTCTCATGTTGAATCATACTCAGACAGAATATTATATTATTCAACCTACTGATTCTGATGTTGAAGATGAGGGGGCGTTGTCACAGCCAGGATCCAGTGCTGCTAAAATATAAAAAACGTTTGACTGCACCATCAACGGAAAAACAAAGATACAATATTTCTAAAGCAAATGCTAGAGAAAATGATAACGAATGGATTTCAATACTAACTTCCATCCCCACTGACTGACTGAGGTCCAGAACTCATGCAGATTGCAGCCAAAATGTGGTCGACCATGTGGAGTGAATGGAGGGAGACCTGTAACTCAGTGACACAACTCCATTTGACTGCTACAGAAAATTATTTTCTTGTAGATATTATTCATGTGTGGGATCAAGATGCTGAGCAGCGCATGAGCTACAGTGGTCAGCGACCCATAGCTGACTGCTAGCGTCAGGGCCAGTGAACCAGAGCTGCCAAGACCCTTCTACACCTCCAGGCGGTGATCCTGGATAACAGGCTGCAGCAGGACAGACTGGCTAAGGAGAAGGGATCGAAGAGGGAATGCTAACCCAGAACTAAAATAAATGCTTGCTGAAGTTGGATGTGTTGGACCGAAAGGTGCAAATATCGCAGTCAAGCTGTAAACTACGACATAACGCATTCTGTTCTCTGGACTACATTCTGCTACTTTAGCCCTTTCATAGTTTGGTAGCAGGAGATTGAGAACGAACAAAGCCAAGCCATTCATGTGTACATTACTGTTATTGACACTAGACCAATCTGCATTACATGTCAGTGGTTATTCATGGATTGAAATTTTGGTGAAATTCTACAAGACCTTCATATTCTTACTGCACATTCATTTTTCTGTAATTTGATATATAACATGTCTGTCTTCCTTGTGAAATAATTAAGAAGTTTTAAGAAGAGACAGCTTTAATAGAAACAATAATTCTGGCAAAACTAGTTAACAAATTTTGGCCTTTAAGAGTTAAGTTGGACATGTGATCGGAGTCTTAAGTTCTATTCATGCTTGGAGCCCAAGGTTAGACATGCGCTTGCTTGGAGCCCTAGGTTAGACATGTGCTTACTTGTTTGGAGCCCTAAGTTAGATATGTGCTTGCTTGGAGCCCTAGGCAAGACAAGCATTCAGGTCCAAAGATGCAGCACAGAGAATGAGCTGACAGCAGCCTGTGCCTCAAAGTTGACTGCTTGCATCAGGGTCAGCAAAACCAGAGCTGACCAAACCCCTACTCCTTCTCCAAGCGGCCCTGGAAGGAGGCTGCACTTGTGTGTCTGGCTAATATAATATGGATTGCAGTAAGAAGGAAAAACCAAGCGCCCCAAAAAAACAGCTAACATCATGTGTCGAGCTGAAACGTGCAGACATCACAACCTCGCTGTGTACTATCCCACATCATTTTCAGGACGAGCACGGAAGAAGAAGGCAAACATTTGGAGACATAAGGCTAAACAAGCACTCTTGATCCTTTGGTTGGACATGACTCAAATACGTACATCTCTAATCTATGTCAATCGTTGATGTGTCAGGATTCGTTAGATGTTACATTTGTATTATTCTCTGCTCTTGTAGAAGGCATTCTGTTAGTAATGTAGTGTTCGTTTGTTCCTGTACTGTATCCGAGCCCTACTTATCTGTGTAATTATCATCATAAACATCAGAGAACTAATGACAAAATACACAGAAACAATGTTAGATCTGTTTTCTAATGAGATCACTGGACAATTCCACATGGAAAGTCGACTGCAATGAATATCCAACACATCCTCTTTATTGTTATTTTCCCACGTCTACCTTTTCAATGTTATTTTCCCACGTCTACCTTTTCAATGTTATTTTCCCACGTCTACCTTTTCAATGTTATTTTCCCACGTCTACCTTTTCAATGTTATTTTCCCACGTCTACCTTTTCAATGTTATTTTCCCACGTCTACCTTTTCAATGTTATTTTCCCACGTCTACCTTTTCAATGTTATTTTCCCACGTCTACCTTTTCAATGTTATTTTCCCACGTCTACCTTTTCAATGTTATTTTCCCACTTGTCTACAATTTACCTTATTATTCTCCCACTTATAGCATTGCCTACCTTTTTTCATGTTTCATCACTACTTTTCTGTAGTATGGTTTTCTACAAGGTGTTACATCTTTATTTTGAGGAGAGGCCAGTTTGGATGTTGGTCTTTGATTATGAGGACATGTGTTCAAAACCTTGCTACGATTTGGGTTCAGTAATATATCAAACAAAACCTTTAACCGGTGCAGTTTGTGGTGACTGCAGAGGCAAATGGCCTTCATTCCGCAGCTATAAATTCTCTCAGTGAACATCCGTATTGTGTATTAAACACTGCAATGAGTGTTCTCTCACTTTATATGGCCAAATTATTTTGTACTTCGTTCATGAACCCTTTCTAGCTTGTAGGTGTCAACCCCGACCTCAGCAAAAAGCGTAGCCTGCTACTGCGACATACACTTCTGAAATACTTGTTTATGTTTTGTAATTTAGTTTATGGAATTTTTTATAAATGGCAATACATGATGATTACATCCACGCATGCGCACTTGACGTTTAATTATAGATTTACATTAGTCGAGCGCACATTTAAGAAAACTGTTATGTTTCAAAGTCAACACATATATCGCGAGCAATGCTTGGCCGTTGTGGGGCGCGTTAGCTCAGTTCATAGCGAACAATTTGCTATTTTCTGTGGTAACAGTGTGCCTCGGTTCGAATCGCGCCCGTGGGATTTTTAAAAATTCAGATCATGATTTTAATCAAGGGCCGCCTCTCCAGCCGTTAATGGGTACCTGGCGCATGAGTTAGGGAAAGTAAAAACAGCAAGGAAGGGCACTAGCCACCTCACCTCTTAGTGGGGCTTGTTGCAATGGAGTCTTCAAAAACTCCATTTCCAACCAGCGGTTAATTCTGCTGAATTTCCACTTTCTTTTTTTAATGCTGGGCCAAGACTCACGGAATTATTTATTCGCACCAATGATCGCACATCCAGTTTACTTCAACACACGTTCGATTCAGGCTAAATAAATAGAACAAGAAAGGTATTTGTAGCGGAATTGACCAATCTATCGACAATGCGGTGAATACAAAATGCTTCATACTAATATATCACCTTTATTCTGTATACTTCTATGTCATCATAGCCATAAACGACAAGGTAGATAATCTTGTGCAGAATGTTTCCCTGCCTCCAGTCCATTTAGTGACCAGTGAACAATTGGATTGTTCATGTCCGCTGCAGTCATCCCCTGACGCTTTGAGTTCTATGGTTGGTTGGCATTGGCCATCTCTCTTCTGATCAGCGGTCCAGGTATTGAGCAGGGGCGATGGTTTCACTACTTTTGTCCAGCTCCCCCCCCCCCCCCCCCCCCCAGTTGCTTTCTCATAAATTGACTGCCCCTTGGGCAAGTGCACCAATGAGGAAGCCGGAGGTTGTTGGTTGTATGTTAGTTTCTGAGATACAAGAAGATTACATTTTTTTAGTAAATATTTTGACTTTCCCCGATAGGCCTAGTCGCTCCGATAAAAATCCATAGAAACCACAACAAAGTATCGATACTGTGTTTATAATATCGGCACAACTGTTAGTTTCCAATTCAAACGTAGTTATTACATCAAACAACCAAAATAAAAAGATCTTTCCCAACAACCTACTTCACTTTTCCCAAAAAGTTGGCCGGCTCCAATTGGCGTAATAAAAAGATAAATCATTCAAAATCCATTTGTAATCTAACATACAATACTTTTACAAGCAAAAAGCCTGTGTCGATGGACGTGACGTATTCAGCCGTTAAAAAATGGCTATTGGTAGGGACAACGTGCTTACTCACTTTTGAATTATTTTTTAAAAAAATTAGGGTCAAAATTGGCTGTCCGGCGTTCAGTGGCGTGCTAAAGGTTATACAACAGCGGGTCGACAGCCTCAGGATGACCGCTGCCTTTTTCGAAAAAATGATGGTTACTGTCTGCGTACGATGAAGAAGAAGAAACAACAGCGGCCCTTACAGAAATTATTATCAAGTTCAACGTGAAGCTTTACTGACTTAAGGAATAAAGGTAAATTGCTCATGCAGTCCCCATGTAAACTAGGTTTTCATTTCACCCCTTCCCAAGGTTTTGAACCCTTATCCTCTTGGTCAAGAGACTCATAATCAAACCATTAAGCCACACACTCCTACTTAACCTATAACATGCTTTAAAGTTAATTTCTGATATATAGAGTTTTCACCGGATGTATTCCCTTCCCCCCTAGACTAAATATAGCAGAATAGTTTGGACATAACAATACAATAACGGCTGCAACATTTACACTACAAAACCTGAATAAAAGTACAAGCGATGTACTGCAAATCAAAACATAAATAATATTATGTGCATTTGACTTTCATATGGTGTGTTTGACGTCAAGTCTTGCTTGAACTCCATTTGAGCATTTTGAGTCATACGGGTTGGATCACGCAGAGAGAGAGGTCATTGTATCTAGGGTAAATAGAGAGACAGAGATTAGATAATACAGCCATTAAGTGTACACACATTAATATTCTTCGTCCGCTCTCAGGCTTGTCTCATCGCCATTCAGTTTATCTCGCAAGTTCTTCTTCTGCGTTTGTTCTCAATCTCTCACTACTAAGCCCCGAACTGGATTTGTTAGTAGCAGGATGTAGTTTGGAGAATGGAATGCGTTGTCGCTAGTTTACAGTTTTACTGCGATATTTGCATCTTTCGGTCGGGCACATCCGTCTTCGGCAATATGGCCATGTAGTCACTGCTCTTCCTGTGGAGCCTGCAGAACATGTTCCACTGTTTGTCTTTTGACAGTCTATCTGGCACCTCATTTCCGAGTATCTAACAGTGTGCAGGGATCCACTGAATTTTCCTTCTGTTTAAATTTTAGCTTGCATTCATGAGTGCCTCAGACAAGATGCCCAATTCATTGTTTTTATGATTTCTGAAGGCCATTATGGCTGGCAGGGAATCTGTAAGGATTGTAACAGTTACCGCAAGAGCAAGAGAGTTTAGGCAGGGGTGATGTGGTTGACGACTCAGAATAAAGGTACCTGAATGCGTGCCTAGGTCACTCACCGCCTCAACAAAGGAAAACAAAGTTGGGGCAAAGAATGTGGACAGGTAGGAGCTGACCACCGGCGTTCCGATTTGGGTAGGAGGAGAATGAGTGACAGGCGAGATGGTAGCGGAGCTTGCTGCTATAGATGAGTGACAGGTGTGCAAAGTATTTCGTTTCAATGGCAACTGAGTAGAGCCATCCCCCTGTGGTCCGTTGGTCAGCTTTGATACTGCTTGAGTGTATATAAGACTAGTCAAAGTTGAGCTCAGGAGGCTGGATGTGAGAAAGACTGGATGGAGAGGAGAGCGGGAGAGTGAATGTAGATAGGAGTCCGTTTAGCTCACTGATTTGATAGAGGAGCGATTGATAGACTGTTGTAGGAATGCTAGTGATAGAACAGGATCGCTCAAGTAGATGTGTGACTTTTGTATTAATAGATAATCTGAACGTAGGTTGTAAACAGGACACATTGTGAACGAGGTATGTCAAGATCGCCCGCCTGAGGGGATTTGAGTGAGGAAGTTTTTGATAAGGTGTGTTGAGGATGCAGTTAAAGAGATGTATGCTATTTGTTTTCTCTCCAGTTCTGTTAGTGTGCCTTTTTTCATCCCTTCTGGTATGTTGTCTACCATTCTGGGAACTGTGTCTCGGCTGCTGCTTGTCTCTAGTTCTCTTTGTCTGCTTGTCTCTAGTTCTGTTTGTCTGCTGGTTCTGACTTTATCTGTGCAAGGTCTGACATAGAAGGGGCTTTCTTGTAGTTCCTGCTAATATTGTCATTAGAGTCATTCGCTGTTTAGTTTTCTGTTGGCTTTTTGCTATTTGGTTTGTCCGCGTTCATCTGCTGTCTAGTGAAATGCCTAGATATGTGGGGTTATTTTCTTCTAGTAGGTCATGTCCATTTAGTTAGTGCAATTTTGTTTGTTATATTTGACAGTACAAAGATTGTGTATGTCATTTTCTTCTCACTGATATTCAGAAGCTATTTATCAGTCCACTATTTATCAATGCCTAGATATGTGGGGTTATTTTCTTCTAGTAGGTCATGTCCATTTAGTTAGTGCAATTTTGTTTGTTATATTTGACAGTACAAAGATTGTGTATGTCGTTTTCTTCTCACTGATATTCAGAAGCTATTTATCAGTCCACTGATCTAATCTTTGTAAGGCTTCTTGCATCCTGTAATTTGCTGTTTTCTTCAGCTACCCACAAAGCTAGATCATCATCTTAAGTGAGCACACATTTATATGAAATATAGACAAAGAGAACAATTCATCCACCCAGTGTCACTGCCAGAAGTCCAAATAAAATATAAACAGTGGATAGAGAGAACAAACAGCAAATACCCACAGGGCCCAATCAATAGACTGAATAGGAAACAGTATACCACAATTTTCCAGGTCATTGCAGACTAAATGCACACATGCATAAAATGAAAGCAGCACAGACTGCATAATGCACATAATGAAATCACCACAGATTGCACAATAGACATGTCAGATAGTACCCCAGAACACATCCTGCAAACAATAGGGGTAGACATAACCTTACCAAATCAGACAGTTACAATTTATAATACATACTGTCCACCATCAAAAAAGATGGCCATAGAAGCCATATATATAATGGACCAGGCAACCATAGTAGTAGGAGACTAACAGCCAGTCTGAGAGGTGGAGTTACGCACAGACCAACGCAAGGAGATACGAACTAGAGTAATCGGAGATTGATAACAACCTCTATCTGACCAACCTCCCAAACGAACCTTATGCGCTCTATTCAAGGTGATGGACATCAACATCATACTATGATCTTCCATTTACCACCGGCGACCTAAGTCAAAAGAACAGTACTCGCATCTCTTGCAGAAAGCAACCACAGACCCATCAAACTTACAATAAACCTGGGAAACATTCCATCAGACAACAAGCCATTGCCTAGGTGGAACTATAAGAGAGCAGATTTGGCGTCAACAAATTAACTTATCCCACAGCAAGAAGGTTTTCGTAGAACCAGATCAACCAAAGATCAGGTGACATATCTCACAGGAGATAGAAGATGCATTTCAAGGGAAAAAAAAAGAAAACACCAGCAGTCTGGATAGACCTAGAAAAACTGTTGATAAAATATGGAAGAGCGGGTTAAAACTATCACAAATGGGTGTTACCAACAACATGTACAAGTAGATGAGTGATTACCTAGATAACTGAACAGCCAGAGTGCAACTCCAAGGACACCTCAGTAAAAAGATGAAAATGGAACAAGGAGTTCCACAAGGTAGAATACTCTCACCCATGCTGTTCCATAAATAAACATCAATGATATAATCACAGAAATCCCTAAAAGAGTACAGGTCAGGTCATCCCGTAACCGGTGAGGTCGTTGGGGCACACATGAAGACATCCTCACAACTCCATGCCATCCCTCTCTGTCAGGTGCTGCTGCCTGTGACTCTTCTGGTCGGAGACTGTTCCATTATTTTATGATGTCCTCCCATCTCTTTTTGGGCCGGCCTCTTCGTCGTCTGCCATGCACCATCCACCTTCCCGTGGAGGATTGTGTTTGCAAGACCACTTGATCTCGATATGTGACCGTACCAAGCGAGTTTCCTTCTTTTGACAGTTGCCAAGAGATCTTCGAAAGGCCCTATTGCTGTTGTAATTCTATCTCGTATTTCCTCGTTTGTAACTTGATCTTTGTACGTAACGTTTAAAAGTTTTGGGAAATATCTCATCTACAAGGCCTGTATCCTTCGTTGAAGGTCAGCTGTAACTGTCCATGTCTCACACGATAGAGGAATATTGACAGGACCAGTGTGCGCATTAATCTGATTTTCATGCTTAGTGCTAACCGTTTATCTTGCCAGATTTTTGTTAAGCTGTGCAAGCGTCGCTATTGTCTGTGCTATTCTGGCCAACACTTCACATTTTGATCCTTCATCACTGACAATCGACCCAAGATATTTAAAACGGTCAACCACTTCGAGTTCCTGACCGTTAGCTTTTATCTTGTTGTTGAAGCCCGTAGCGTTGTTGATCATTAATTTTGTCTTTCCAGCGTTTATCTCCATACCATAGTCAAGAGCTGTTTCATCGAGCCTTCTGACCCATTCCTGGAGTTCTGCTTCTGAACCCGCCAATATCATCTGCAAAAAACGAAGGTTGGTAATCGTTCGGCCCCCTATCTTGACAGTACCAACGTGACCTCCAAGTGCCTCACTCATAATTCCTTCAAAGAATATATTGAAAAGAGTTGGAGAGAGTGTACACCCCTGTCTCACGCCAACTGATGTGCGAAACCAGTCTCCTCGCCTCCCATTCACAAAAACTGCGCTAGACATCTTGTTATACATGTGTTCAAAGACCTTTATAATATTTCCGTTGATATTATACATCCTCATGGTTGCCCAAAGCGCTTTATGCCATACCCTATCAAACGCCTTCTTAAAATCCACAAACACATGATACAGTGTTTGCTGCTGTTCTAGATATTTCTCGCTTAGCAGCCTTAAATTAAATATCTGTTCTGTAGTGCTTCTTCCCTGTCTGAACCCTGCTTGCTCCTCGGCAATAATGTTCTCTGCTTGGGGTTTCAATCGGTCTAGGATTAATCTAAGCATGACCTTGCTAGGGTGGCTAATGAGGCTTATTGTTCTGTAATTTTGGCACAGCTTTAGGTTTCCAGACTTATGTAACGGTATAACTGTTGATTTCGTCCATAAGTCCGGCCAGTTTCCTGTCGCCCATATTTTGTTACAGATGTGTGTCAGGCCTTCCACCACTACCTCTCCACCTGCTTGTAAGAGCTCTGCTGGTATGTTGTCCACGCCGGCCGCCTTCCCTCTTCTCAATGTCTTTACCGTTGCAATTACCTCTTCCTTCGTTATCAGTTGGTTATCCTCTATATTTGCTGGTGTTGGGGGGAATGTTTTCTCAGGTTCGTTTCGCCCTTCATAGTTATATAGCTCGGAACAGTACTCTGTCCATCTTGCCAGTACGTCATTTTCCTCAATAAGGCACTTGCCGCTTTTATCATGGATCATAAGGTTCCTGCTTTGTCTTGGTGTTACCAGTTCTTTGACCACCTTGTATGCTCCTTTAGCATCATTTCTGTTTAGTCTCTCTTCGATGTTTGCGCATTGCTCACATATCCACGCTTCTTTCGCCTCTCTCATCTTTTGTTGTATGGCTTTCTTCACCTCTTTATTACTGCCGACCTCCTCCGGTGGGTGATTGTGTTTTTTCAGTGACCTTCTTTTATCACAAAGGTCTAGAATGTCTTTGGTCACCCATGGCTTCTTTTTTGTTTGGTGGCATCCCAGGATCTCTGTTGCAGTATCTATGAGAGCTGCGTTAAGAGACTCTGTATCTGTATCAAGTCCCTCTCTGAGAGCCAACAGTGGCGCAAATCTCCCTCCCACACTTGCTTGGAACACTTCTGTGATTTTTGGGTCTATTTGCCTTTTTTTGTCCATGTCTCTATGTAGGGCCTCCTACATTTGTTTTCTAGCTTTAAAACAAAAATAAAAAGAGTACACAGTGCACTATATGCAGATGACTTGGCACTATGGACATCCAAACAGTCTTGTACACCTGTAGCTAGAAAACAAATGTAGGAGGCCCTAAATAAAAATAGAGACACGGACAAAAAAAGGCAAATCGCTATAAATGAAACCACATACACAATCTTTTCCCTACCAAGCCCCAAGAAGTGATCCTAAAAGTAAATGGCCAGACTCCCCCCCCCCCCCCCCTTGACATGTCCAACTTATCTGGGAATAACTATGGACCTAAGGTTGAAATGGAAAAAAGAAGATAAAAAAAAAGACACCAACAAAGCTAATAACAGGATGGTCATAATGAGAAAGATCAGGCTCAACATGGGGAGCGGATACAGGCACCCTAAAGAAACTGTACACAGGTTATGTGAGACCAGTGCATGGTCCACAGCAACAACAAAATTACTTCACAAAAATAAATACAACCCAAAACCAAGGTATAGGTATCATCACTGGAGCTATGAGAACAACACCAATAAATGCAATGGAGAACATCACATGAATTGAAAGTATAGAGACACACAGAGATCAAAAAACACTCCAGCATGGGGAGAAGTTCAAACAAATGCCGGATCACCCAATACATGACGGATACATCTGGACATGAGAAGAGGGAGATTAAAGAGAAACCACTTTATATCAAAAACTCATTCTGGCAGCTGAGCTGGTGCTAAATTGTCCTACTTTGCATTCCTCTGGATTACAACGGGGAGGCGGAGAGTGGGACCCTGCACTTTAGACAGCCAAGGGTTTCCATATTTAGCACCCAGGAGAGGATACTCACAGGACGCAACGCACATGGTCTACAGAGACTGTGATGACTATGAAAATGAATGGCATTTATAACATTTCATACTAATATGCTTTATTTTGTCATAGATAGTTGAATTAAACGACATAGCAAAATATCTGTGTTAGATACTGATTTTTGCTGAATTGGACTGCAAACTTGTGCGTGACCACAATTTTTACCAAATGGAACTGCAAACCTTTACATTAAGCAACAAAAAGAATTGTGATTCGTTCATGAGAAAACAAAACTAACCTATGGTGTCCGAACTGGTAAATCTGTAACAGACAACTGTAGATGACCTGGTGAAATGCAATGAGAATAATCTCCCTTTGACGACATCTGACTCTGTACGGAATGAAGCTGCAATGACACAGAGAAAAAATGTAAAAATGAGACACTTTTCTAATTATTTTAGTTCTTATGGATACAGCAGTATTCCGGCTTGCACCCTTCACCATAGTGCACTGTATAGACCGTTGAAGATTTTTGTCAGATGCTTAGTTCCCGAGCAAGCAGCAAATGCATTCACAGAGATTGCAAGCAACGATTTGGCTTGGCTTCATTCGTTCTTAATCTCCCGCTCCCAAGCCCTGAAAGGGCTTAAGTAGTAGAATGTAGTCCAGAGAACGGAATGCAGTGTGTCGTAGTTTACAGCTTGACTGCAATATTTGCACTTTTCGGTCCAACACATCCGACTTCAGCAAGCATTTTTTGAGTACCGGGTTAGCATTCCCTCTTCGATCCCTTCTCCTTAGCCAGTCTGCCCTACTGCAGCCTGTTATTCAGGATCACCGCATGGAGGTGTAGAAGGGTCTTGACAGCTATGGGTCGCTGACCACTACAGCTCATGCGCTGCTCAGCATCTTGATCCCGAGCAACAATTTCATTTTGATGTGTTCAAAGATGCGACCCCAAAGTGTGATGTGGTTTGATTCTGCTCATGTGATTGTAAAATGGGATTTGTTGAGTTTTTAGCTGGAAAATGGTGCTCTGATCACATCTTGTGAAATGATTGATGGATCACATCTTGTGAAATGATTGATGGATCACATCTTGTGAAATGATTGATGGATCACATCTTGTGAAATGATTGATGGATCACATCTTGTGAAATGATTAACGCTCCCATTATGATTAGGTACACTTCTAGCTCCTGACAGGGATGGGAAGATAATACAAGATCCAAGTTCTATAATTGGAATCCTGGTTCAAACAGGCATGTTAATGGCCGCTGCCAGGTAGCCGAAGACTTCGGCTATACGTAATATGTATTTTAAAACTTCCTGCGGCTTACTAGGTTTGGGGGAAGGTACAAATAATTTGGGTAGATTTTTAACTACCACTTTTGAATTTTATCTGGGCAGCGGCCGTTAAGCCTACTCTTTTTTATTTCTAACTGTCATGGCATTTTTAACATGCTCAACACTGAACATGGGAGTCCGATCTCACTACCCAGAGATCAGGGGAATGTTTACCAGAAGATCCACATGAAAAAAATCCCAGTCTTCACCGTGATTTGAACTCGCAACCTACAGCCCCCAAGGCAGACACTTTACCTCGAGACCTGAGCACGGCTTTGCAAGTAGCAGAATGCAGTTCAGAGAACGGAATGAACTGTGTTGCTAGTTTACAGCTTGACTGTGATATTTGCACCTCTCTATCCAACATTGACTTTGTGAACATCTTCTATCCAACAAACCACTTCACATCTCGTCAATGTATCCATCTGTCCTTTACTCCACTTTCTATAGACATTGCAATCTCCTTTACACCTCTCGCCATCAAGTTTTCTCAGCTGCTATACCTTCATCCCCTGTGCCAGGAAGACGAAGACTTTCTAAAAAAAAAGGCCAATTTACATCTTAGTTGGCCTGCACTGCTACAAGTCCCTGATCTGGTATGAGCTGGATATAGTCGGAAGAGGGATTTACTATTTAGCGGGCTAGGCTCGAGCAGCTTATTGCTGTTTTGTTGGGACAAGTGACGCGAGGAGTGGTTAACTGTATGTGCAAGTACATCTTAATAGACTCAAACACTAGAGCAAAGTAGACCCACAGGCTGTTTGGTGCCATCTAAGCTGCTCTAAAACAAACCACCTAACCATGTCCGGCGTTGCTATTCTTGTCCTTGTCATACACAAAGACCCCGACGGACCAATTGACATGCTTAACTTTATTCACAATCGTCTTCACCCTGAATCTATTTTTACTTCTGCTCTCGTTATCTCCTGTACAAATGCCCTCACCCTTTTACCAAAGCATCCGTATGAATGTGTTAAACTGGTTCTAAATTCTCATTTTCTACGTTCCAAGAGAGAGAGAGCGATGGAGAGAGTAAATTTAAACCCAATTTCTGAGTAAATTTAAACCCAATTTCTGAGTATTAAACCCAATTTCTGAGTAATTTTAAACCCAATTTCTGAGTAATTTTAAACCCAATTTCTGAGTAAATTTGAAGCCAATTTCTGAGTAAATTTAAACCCAATTTCTGAGTAAATTTGAACCCAATTTCTGAATAAATTTGAACCAGATTCAGAGTAAATTTGAACCAGTTTCAGAGTAAATTTGAACTCGGCTTCAGAGTCAATTTGTCAAGAATGAAGAGCTCGGCTGGGTGGCTTTGACACTACCACTGTGCTACTGAAGATGGATGTGTTGGATCAAAAGGTGCAAATATCACAGTCAAACTGTAAACTAGCATCAGCTCATTCCGTTCTCCGGACTACATCCTGCTGCTTGCAAAGCTCTGTTCAGGGCTTGGCAGTGGGAGATTGAGAACAAACAAAGAAGAAGAAAAAGACTATGCTACACTTACATTAGGGGATGTCCTAACATCTCCACTGCCTACATGTGCTGTGTGTCGAAAATTTGTGGGAAGACCTATCATACTAGGGTCAAGCCGAGGCCGTGTTCTCCGCTTCTGTAGATGAAAATAATCAATATTATGACAGGGAATAAGAACAGCTTCTGTAGATGAAAATAATCAATATCATAACAAGGAAACGCCTCAATCACATTCAACTTGCCGACAACATGGTGCTCATCACAGAGTGAGCAGCAGAAGTCAACCAAACGATGCAGAAACTCCTTGTGAGGGCATGAAAGCGCGACTGGAGAATGTCTCGAAGACCAAAATGTTGCGCAATTGTAACCCAGTCATCATTGAAGATGTGCAGCCAGATGATGTCAACGAATACATCTTGGGCGCTTCCTCAATATAGAGAATAAAATGGAACCTGAATTGATAAGACGTCGCAGTGCTGGCTGGGCAGATTTCTCGTCCATTAACTCGATCCTGGACGGTTACCAAGATCAGAACCTACAAATTCTTCTCTTTTCTGGACACTGTAGGTCGGTTAGTCTGAGTCTTTCCTCTTGTTTTTTATTTTGATAATTCTGTTTTGCCTTTCAGTGCCAGGCTATGAAGAGATCTCTAGAACGATCCCATCTGTGTGCCTCACGCACAGTGGAATTCACCGCCTCAGATATTTATGTAAGCCACCTTTTTCGTGGTCTGCCTTAGGCTTTGAATCTGTTGTATCTAAATAGAATTGATCGTTGGAGGTGCTGTGGTAGACTTGTTTCATGGCCAAACCATTTTAGCTGCTGCCTTTTAATGTAATCCAATACTGGTGTTGTTCCCACCAGTCTCCTGCTGTCATCATTTTTTATCATGTCTCTCGTAGTTACGCTCAATATTTTTCGCAAGCATTTCATTTATGTTGTTACAGTGTAGTGATTAAGCCATAAACTAGAGACACAACACATTTCGTTCTCCGGACTACGTCCTGCTCTTGTGATGCCCTGATCAGGGCTTGGTAGCAGGAGATTGGGAACAGCTGCAGAAGAAGTGTCTGGACGAAAATCGTGTTATATAAAGCTCTTTTGGTAGTTATTGTCACGTGATTGCAATTAGGTAGACCTATGCTTCACAAGCAGTTGAAAAGGTTTTGATTGATTAATCATGGCTTCAATAACTGGCTTGTCCCAAAATCTTCATCCAATCCTCTTGTGGATTATTGTTTCTACGGCACGGGATAATTGGCTCCATGCTCAACTCTCCTCATTTGCCATCAGTATTCACACCCAATGTTATCTGCTGAAAGAGAATGATTGATCATCCATGGGTCTGTTACAAGTGCAGTGATGTCCGTCCCGCTTAATATAACAATGAAACAAATTTGAGGGTACATGGCAGGCATAAATATATTGTCTGCAGTTACATTCACAGTTTTCCAGTTTGCTTGCCTTCCATGTCCAAGCGTTCATCCAGTGTTTGGAGACTTGAATAGCCCTGTCACGCTCCTTCAGCATGCTGCGCTCGTGCCATGTATCCAAGAGGTTGGGGCAAATCATCGATTAACCTGGATCTTGTACCACACTGCAGTCACATGTATCGCCGTCAGAAAGACACTATTTCTTCATGTTCCTCCAACATCATGATACGTCAGTTCGAAGTCTATTTATTGTCTTCCTGAGTGAGTGGGGAACTGAGACGCTAGTCCAATCAGGCACATCATACTGACCAGGACGTCGCATCAGGGTCAATACACTGACAAAGATTACAATCTCTCTTCCATGTAGCGTTCCCGGGAAACAGGTTGTTTTCAAGGCAACCTGGCCGACGATATGTAGATTATTGTGATCCCTGTAGTAGTGAGCGACATGCAGATGAAGCCAAGCATTGCACAGCCGCCTGGAGGACCCAGGTCCACCTTCAACAGCATGCTCAGGATGTGAGGAAGGCTACTATAATCCACCACTTAACGTCCTTATCAGGGCGCACAAAAAAGAGTAAACTTACTCTTTGTGGGCATTAGAACAACAACAGTGAGTAGGGTAAGTATGTCCAGGGTGAGGTTCCTCCTGAAGCTCGATCCCTGGGCACTGCATCATTTCCAGTAAAACATGAACAGGATAAGTGCCGATATATAGAAAGAATAAATAAGTGAGATATAAACATGCAAGCGATACAATGGAAGGAAAAATTCATTGTTGGAAAGAAAAAAATGGCCGGTACATTAACAAACATATAAGGGAATGAAAAATCCAGTGATACATGGACAGGAATTATTTTTGGATAGAGAAAAACAAATGAAGTTTATACAAATTGATACATGGAAAGGAAAAATTACTGAGATATAAGCATACATGTGATACAAGGGAAGGAAAAACAATGAGACATAGACAAACAATCATCTTCTAACCGGTTGAGGCTGCCCGCCTATACATGGAAAACACATCAAAGTCGCCATTTCACAAGAGATGTCTGGATGCTGGCCCCAGAAACTACACACGATTGAGTTCACACTTCCTCTAGTCAGTATCCAGCACCCTGGCTGCTACAAATGTTATGATATCTCTATTAGAAGTCTGTGCTTTTTCTCTACTGTCTTTGCCCTTGATCTGCAATAAGAGTGGATGAACAGATAATAAATACGGCAGCAAAACTGATGATGAAAGACAAGAGAGTTTTACGCAATCACAGGAACAATATTGCACGAAAAACCTTCATCAAGACACGACATACACGAATACAATGTATCTTTGTTCAATACAGCTTAACTGGCAATAATAATAAGAATCGCTATCAATCATGATGATGACAACAACAATCAAACATGTTGTGTTGCACCTGGCCACTGAGTCTGGAGGTGGCTGTATAGTCCAATTCTGGTACAGGAAACTCCAACATATGTTGTATTTACGATCAGAATTGGACATGTGCGTTTGTTTTTTTTTACTTTTCGCAAAGTGCGTCCTGTGCTTTGGGGGCCTGACTTTTCTCAGCAATGGAGGTGCTTCTGATGGTGGTTCCGCACCAGTCCCGTGCAAGCCATTCCCATGAGTTTGCATTGATGTTGAAGCATGTCAGAGATACTTTGAGGGAGTCTTTGCAGCGCTTCTTTTGGCCACCAACCAGATGCAGGCCCTTTTTCAGCTCACCATACATTAGCTGTTTGGCGATGCGGTGGTCTGGCATGCGCACGACGTGGCAGGCTAACCTAATTTGGGTCTTCTGCAAGTGTGTGGATGCTCTGCATTTTTGCTTTCATGAGGATTTTGATGTCGAGTATCCTATCCTGCTACTGAAATTTGAACAATCTACAAAGGCAGCTGGTTTGGAAGTGATTTATTTTTCCTAGCATGCCTGCTGTACACAGTCCACGTCTCACTGGCATACAGAAGAGCGGGGAGTACTACGGCTGAGTTTTGTATGAAGACTTAAGACTCATCCAATTCCAAACACTGATGCGCAGCCTTCCAAAGGCAGCACTAGCCTTGGAGATTCTGTTACTGACCTCAGAGTCATTAGTAGTTTCCCTGGAAAGAGTGCTGCCAATGTAAGTGAAGCTGTCTACTTATTGGAGGCGCTCTGACTCTGATATCTGGGTTGCGATATGCATCACTCGATGCGGGCTGAAACATAACCGATTTTTTAAAAATTAATTTTAAAACCGAACATGTCACAGGCTGTAGAGAAATTTTCCAAATATGTCTGCATGTTTCTTTCAGTGCTGGCATCTAGGGCACAGTCATCAACAAAAAGCAAGATGTGAGCTTGTAGTTGCCTGAGTTTTCCGCCAGTTCTGTATTTAATTTCCACTCCGTTTTGGACACAACCCTGAGAGCTAACACTCATTATTTGCATGCAATAATGAGTCGGTGACTCATTAGCTGCATTTAGCAATCGTATTTTTTATAACCCAAATTGCTTGAGGATCTTATAAGTGTACATCAAAGCAAAAATATGAGGAATGTTCAGAAAGTAACATGTTTGCTTATGATCACTGAGAGTATTGCTTCGTGCGTGCGCAATTGATTCCTTGATCCATTGGCAACACACAGAGACAATTTATTTTATTATTGAAGTCGTTACTGAGGATTTAAAATGTTTAGGACAATCAAGAGCCTGTCAACTGTGAAATACAGTCTATAATTCTTTTTATTTGTTAAATGCAACAAAAATTCAAACTATTGAAAATCATCATTAGATTCATGAGGTTTAAGGTGATAGTGCAATGAGTGATACGATGGTTAGCAATTGGGTAAGAATACTGAATTAAGGACACAAGAATGCGCATGGCGACTAAGGATTTGGGCGTTGTCGAAAAAGTGTGTGCGGACAGGTGTTTCACAATTTTTTCTCTTTCCGTGCAGTTTCCTGACTTTTCAAACAATCTACTCTATGACACTGTGAGAGATAATTTGGGTTGTTTGAAAATGTGTGCATGTTTGATGCCAAAGATGCTCAAAGAGGAGCAAACAAAACATAAAACCTGTTGTGTGGTCTTTGGAATTTCTGACACACCATCATGAGAAAGAATGGTCAGCGATATTGTGACAGGAGATGGGACATGTGTGCCTTTTAACACACCTGAATCAAAATGGCAGGCTATGAAGTGGAAGCATACTGGGACTGCCAAGATGTTCTCCTGGTAGAATACATGTCCAAAGGCCACAAACAGTCAACTCTGTTGCTCACTGTGACATATTGAAGACGCTGACAATCAGGATGGTCTGAAAGATTTGATTGGCTAACAACTTAGGTGGCACCTTTTTATGAGAAAGCATATCAAGCGTGTGCCCCGCTACGATAAGTAGCTCAATAATGGAAGAAATGATGTAATACAAATAACACCACTTCTATAATTTGTCTATTTTTTAAAAATTCAAACAACAAAGGTTACTTCCTGAACAACCCCCAGTCTATTTAACTGTTAAAAGTTGGCAGGTGCGCAGTGCAGTACTTTCTGTATGCGGAGTAGCAATCGCACCGAGAAAAGAACAATGTGTCTGCCAAGCTGAACACAGTGAGATTCAAACCTGGTGCGTAGATATGGTGAAACAGACATTTCACCCCTAGGCCATGCTACCTTGCGTATATACAATATATACGCTTTTTTTCTTTTCAAGTGGAAATTACTAGCCTACATATTAGTCCATCTGTAAGTTCTTATATTTGATTAATATCTGAAATGCTATTGTATTATTAGTTAAACTACCTGATAATCTTCAACGGAAAGGCATTAAATGTTCTATAAGATCTGAATTTCTTCTTCTTCGACGTTCATCCTGAAAAGGATGTTGTATCGTAGTTTACAGCAACGCTGTGGATTTCTGCGCCATTGAACCAAACACATCAGAATTCAGCTGGCTTTTTTTAGTACCATTTTGCCTTTCTATTGCTATCCCTAGGCCACCACACAACACTAGTGACTAACTAAGGGCAGCGCATGAAAGCGAGATAGAGTCTTGGTTCGCTGACCATGACACAAGCTCATTCATCTTGGTCCTTGATGTGAATTTAACTGTAGGTCGATAATGTTCAACAAATTTGTAATATTTTTTGTTAATGTGTCTTGTCACAAGTGTCTTAATTTATATGCTCACTTTGGAATTAAAATGATAAACAAAAAATGTATTCGGCCACATTACGTTTTTCAGTTCATATTATTAATTTCAATGGCCGTTTTGCTGAATAATTCACTTTAAAGTCGTAATTTCCTTTAGAATTCAAGTAGGTATAATTGAAGTCAATGTATTGAGTCATTTAAGAGCTATCAATCTGTTGTGCTTTTAATGCTTGGAAACTTGCTATTTATGCATAACACCAGTTAGTGCTAAATATGTTATTGTATCTTGTCTATTCATTAGTGTTTATAATTGGTTCACTCCACAAAGCCAATATATTGTCGTGCAAACTTCCAAACCATGCTACACTCTGATATATCGGCTTGAACTATGTCCATACTTTATATTTAGAATCTGTAGTTGTACTAACAAAACATAAACATATATTTATATTTGAAAGTTTCTCATTAAAAAGTTGTCAAAGATGTATAATTTATGTACCTAGATCCAATACTTCCTATAGTCTATAGCAAGGTTTACATTTCAAAAGTAAATACTATTTACTATCTATTTAAAATAGATAAGATATAGTTAAATATAGTATAAGACACTATAAGACTGTTCAGAAGTTCAAATATTCTGGAGTGAATTAGTAAAAAGCAAGTAGTCTATTTAGTTGAGTAGGCTAGCGCTGAGCAGTACACGATTGACTAAGAAAGAAAAAGTACAGAACTGTCTTTAGTGTCTATTAAGTGAATTGATATGATAAGTCTATAGCCACTCTATATTAATTACTATACTATAACTATAGTAATACTATAGTTATGTTGTATCAGTATAGCGGTTAGCCATTTGAATAATTAACCAAATTTAATTATTAAGTGAATTGATAAGTCTATAGCCACTCTATATTCTTAATTACTATAGGGATAATTAACCATATTATAATTAATTAATCAGATTAACGAAATACCTCTACAACTCACGGTAGAAGAGGAGCGACTAACTACTAAGTAACTTAGTAAGTATGTAAGATTAACGAAATCACAATTA
Organism: Ariolimax columbianus; assembly: GCA_036924085.1. Lineage (NCBI taxonomy): Eukaryota > Metazoa > Mollusca > Gastropoda > Stylommatophora > Arionidae > Ariolimax > Ariolimax columbianus. The sequence continues at coordinate 53,818,396 of JAVGWX010000019.1, forward strand.
TTCAAATGAAATCAGAAATGACTTTCAATGTTAGCTGCATTGGTATTGGTTCTACTTTAGGTACATAATATCGTAATCGGCCCCGAGTTGTATTTTATATTTTACCGTACAATGATTCATTATTCCGCCATCACTATTATAATGATATTATATCTGACATCACTAAGTCAGTAGACCTATTTATTTTAATTGAACTATTTTTGTTTTTTTAACACACCAGACACAGATCAGAAATCATATAAATTACACAGAACGATCACATTGCACAGACACGTGCGATTGTGTTCAAACAAACTAGTATTAGCTGCCAGGCATTACCATTTTATTACAATCAAGATTCACGACACTAAGCGGGACATGGTAAATGCGATAACTAAAGTTACCTACTCCACTTGACTGAAGACAACACACAAAAAGTTTAGCAAAAGTTGCTCAACTGTTCAAACCCGGAAATGCAACAACCTTGCGTTTAAGATGCGAGATCTCGCGGGGAAGGTAACTATCAAAACAATCTAAGAGTGATGTGTCCTTCCTTCCCTTGATTTCCTGGAAAATTGTATAATTTCTCAGAGTATTTTCTTTCTGTCTTTTAAAAACATTACAAAAGTCAATATTTAGTCAGATATATATATACTCAGCACAAATTTGATGTACTTATGGTCCAGGAGAGCCATCGCGCAATCGCAACAATGAAATTTGTTGGGGAGAGACCACATGGGAAATATGGAAGTGTTGGAGTCACTGTCATCGTTGTGTACGAGATCTAGACATTGACACAGCGTGTCGATCCTCCAAGGAATGATAGAGATCTTCACAATTCAAACTAAGTCATGCACATTGACATCAATTTATAAACCACCCAATGACGAGTTTGGTTTTTGTAACAAAATAGTTAAAGTGTGTCTTCAACTGCCCCAGCACGACATCATGGGGATATAATATGAAACGGACACCAGTGGTGAAAAATTGGAAGATTGAACAGAGCAGGCCAGGCTACAACACGTGCACGACTCAAAGCTACCAGCATCCTTTAACAGAGGTAGATGGGGAAGAGGGTACAATCCTGGCAACTTATTTGTTAGCGATGCAATAATATATCAAGTGACGAAAGGCATGGAGGAACTTATACCAAGAACACAACACATGCACATCGTATGCAGTCACTTAGTTGTAGTCAAACTGGAGAATGTAGTTCTCAAAAAGCGGTTCAATTTTAAACGAGCAAAAATTTGATCTTTTTGAGTGCGAATTGGACAAAGAGGTGGTTACATTTTAATCAACGCTTGTAAGATATGATGCCTTCATAGAGCTAACAAAATTAATCTCCAGACGCCATATACCAAGAGGCTGTAAAACCCAGTACGTCTCTGACCTTAATGAAGACTCAAAGGCACTATATGAGAAATACAAACTACTATTTGTCAGTGATTATTTCGATGAGTTCCCCATCTAGGCTGGGGAAGGACTCCTCCATGCCATCTCAGACTCCAAAACAGAAAAGCGGTGCCGTCTTGTAGAAGACTTGGACATGAAACAAAAACAGCCGACGCGCCTGAAAACTTATCAAAAAGCCTCAGTAATGATCAAACAAGATCCCTATAGAGATAACGCAAGTTAACCATAACCAAATTACCCACCAATTACTGAAGAATGGGAAAACCAAACATAAAATTCAACAAACAAAGATCCAACGTGAATGTAAGAATGAGAACGTCACAATGAGCACGTCCTACTCCATGGAGGAATTACACCATGCAATACATCAAATAAAAAACAATAAAGCAGCTGGTCCCAACGAACTGAGGACAGAACAAATTTAAACATTCGAACCAGAAACAACCAAATGGCTGTTATTAAAGTTCATAAACATATGCATTGACAAAATGCAAATTCCTCAAATCTGGATGAAATCTTATGTGGTTGGTCTGATAAAACCAGGAAAAACACCAACAGAAACTAAAATCTGGAGGAAATCCCATGTGGTTGGCCTGATTACCAAGAAAAGCACCAACAGAAACTAAAATCGGTAGGAAATATCATGTGGTTGCGCTGATAAAACCAAGAAAACCACCAACCGAAACTAAGAATGTCCGCCTAATGTCGATACTAGTTTGAAGCTAATGCATAGTTCTATATGAGTGATAGTTTGAAGTTAATGACTGGCAGCCATTTTGAATATGTATTTCATTATTTGGGACTGACCATTGGTCTGCTTGACTAATGCTAACCATAACAATCAAGCTGTATTCGAAAGAAGATTAATCATTATACTTTCACTGCATAATAATAATAATAATGTTCGCTTAGGCGTCTGAGGCGGTTGCGTCGCACAGCCACATTCATGACCAACAGCTGTGGCGTGGTTCCAGGCCTCGTCCAGAGTGGAGGAGGAGGCTGCTACTTGCTGGGGCCATACAGTTCGGGGACGGCCTCTTCTGCGCCTCCAGTCAGTCGGGGGAAGACTTTTGGCACTGAGGAACGACTTGTGTAGTATCTTCTGGGCAGGGGTTTCCCGGTCCAGTCGTACAACATGACCGAACAAATAAACTCGGCGCCCGGTAAAGTGTTTCTGAGATTGGGTGAAGGCCTGTTTTAGCACAGACCTCCACGCGTTGCAAATGTAGTCATGCCCAGGATAAGCCGCTGGTTGCGCATGTAATAGGCTTCCGGTATCGACATGTCATGTTTCAGCAATGTCCAGATTTTGGAACTGTAAAACAGGGCTGGGACCACTCTGGACTGGTAGATGCGGATTTTTGTCCCAAGGGAGATCTTACCATTACTCCACACACGTCAGAGGTCGTGCATAGCGGACGCAGCTAGTCCGATCCGCCTTGACATATCGGGATCGCTGCGCCCATCGGATGATATCATGCTACCGAGATAGATGAATTCGTTTGTGCCCTCCGCAGTGCAATCTTGGATTTCGATACCCTGGGATGCTGTGTCGGAAATGAGGTTCTGAACTTTGGTCTTGGCCTAGTATATAGACAGACTTAGGGAGGGCGTTTCACTGCCTAACATTTCCAGAGAGCGCTGCAGCTCAGATCTGTCTGTGCCGAACAGGAGAATGTCGTCCGCGTAAACGAGATTAGTGAAGATTGACTGATCAATGGCTATACCCTCATGATGCGCGCTGAGGCGGTAAGTATGGCCTATAACACTACTCCCGGTACCGGGGAATGAGTTTGCCCATGTGCTACTGGCTAGACTCAAGCCTCTCTTTGGCACAAAACGTCGCCCAGAATAGTCTGGCTTCACCTAGGGTCGTTCTACAACCGACGCTATCCTTGCTCTGCGCCTACTCGACGATCTGCGCCTGGCCTTCAATCGCCCCTTGCACGCTGCATTTTGGATTGAAGTCCGCCTTCGACTCGGTTTATCGGGATCAAGATGCTGAGCAGCGCAAGAGCTGCAGTGGTCAGCGACCCATAGCTGACTGCTAGCGTCAGGGCCAGCGAACCATAGCTGCCAAGACCCTTCTACACCTCCACGAGGTGATCCTGGATAACAGGCTGAATCAAGGCAGACTGGCTAAGGAGAAGGGATCGAAGAGGAAATGCTAACCCGGTACTCAAAAAATGCTTGCTGAAGTCGTATGTGTTGGACCGAAAGGTGCAAATATCGCAGCCAAGCTGTAAACTACGACACAACGCATTCTGTTCTCTGGACTACATTCTGCGACTTAAGCCCTTTCAGTGTTTGCTAGTGGGAGATTGAGAACGAACAAAGAAGAGGAAGACTCGGTTGATCGGCCGGCTTAATGGAAAACCATCCAGGGAATAGACACCACGGCGCCCGCTTCCCCCCCCCCCCCCCCCACCCTGTTGAACCTGATCAAGGAGCTACGAAAGGACACAGGTGCCATAATTCGATTGGTTGGCACTATCTCTGACAGATTCCGCACGACTTCGGGTGTCAGACAGGGATGTGTTCTTGTCCCCGACCTATTCTGCCGGACAGTCGACTGGCTTCTTTTCCGCATCAGGAGGGTATAGCTTTCAGTACAGCCTACCTAAATTCAGTTTACTGAAAAAAAAGCAGTTTTACCAAATTTAAGATGCATTTATCCTTCAGAGTGATCCTTAATAAAAAAAAAAGCGTTTTTCTTTCAGCGTAAATATTGACCGTCGTCAGTTTATATTTGTAAGTTATTGTGCTTAGAAGAATCTCAAAGGCCTGTGTTATTTTTTGGGGGAGGCTGAGAGACAACGTGTGGGATCGAATATCTCTTAATCTTGACATGAGACTCGAGGTCTACCAAGCTGACCACCCTTCTGTATGCCAGTGAGAGGGGACAAAGTACAGCAGGCGGGCTATAAAAATAAACCATATCCATGGTAGATTGTTGAGAGTATAGTAGCAGGATCGGGTACCAGACACTGAGATCCTTACGGAATCCAAAATGCCGAGCATCCACACACTACTGCAGAAGACCCAAGTCATATGGGTCGATCACATCATGCGCATGTCAGACAATTGCCTTCATCATCTGGTTGATCAGTCCGGAGACTGGTTGTAAGGTCTGAGTATGTCTCTCCATTTGACCCTATCATCTGGTTGATCAGTCCGGAGACTGGTTGTAAGGTTGTCTGAGTATGTCTCTCCATTTGCCCCTATCATCTGGTTGATCAGTCCGGAGACTGGTTGTAAGGTTGTCTGAGTATGTCTCTCCATTTGCCCCTATCATCTGGTTGATCAGTCCGGAGACTGGTTGTAAGGTTGTCTGAGTATGTCTCTCCATTTGCCCCTATCATCTGGTTGATCAGTCCGGAGACTGGTTGTAAGGTTGTCTGAGTATGTCTCTCCATTTGCCCCTATCATCTGGTTGATCAGTCCGGAGACTGGTTGTAAGGTTGTCTGAGTATGTCTCTCCATTTGCCCCTATCATCTGGTTGATCAGTCCGGAGACTGGTTGTAAGGTTGTCTGAGTATGTCTCTCCATTTGCCCTATCATCTGGTTGATCAGTCCGGAGACTGGTTGTAAGGTTGTCTGAGTATGTCTCTCCATTTGCCCCTATCATCTGGTTGATCAGTCCGGAGACTGGTTGTAAGGTTGTCTGAGTATGTCTCTCCATTTGCCCTATCATCTGGTTGATCATCAGTCACTGGCCATGGGAGGAAGGAGACACATGTCAGCATCCAATGCCTTAAAGATGCCATCAGTCACGGGGTAACTGGCCAAAAGAGGAAGGAGACACATGTCAGCATCCAATGCCTTAAAGATGCCATCAGTTACGGGGCCACTGGCCAAGGGAGGAAGGATACACATGTCAGCATCCAATGCTAAAGAAAGTCCTACACAGAAGAAATGGAAAGTGATAAAAACAGAGAAATATTCATCATCATGTAGCATGTCCTTTATAGAACATCTCTCCCATAACAGTCTGTCTGAAAGAAACTCGATCTCTTGCCAAAACTCCAGCCTTCGCCACAGTCATACCCAGGCATTCCTGAATATCTTGGTGCCATCATCTTCTTGGTCTACACCCTGCCTCTTTTGCCTGGCACCATACCTTTCATCACTGTTTTCTCGAGACTTGTGTCTCTTGATGTGACCAAAGTATTTGCATTTTCTAGCCAAAATGGAATTGATAAACCAGTTCTCCTCTATTCTCAACTCTTGCCGAATGTCTACATTTGTTTTTTTCTCTGTCCAGGGTATTCTGAGGATCTTTCTGTAACATTTTGACTCGAAGGATTCGATTCTTTGTCTGGAAGTTTTGGTAATCGTCCATGATTCGCAGCCATAAGCTGCCACAGGAAAAACACAGGGTCAAGACTTTTACTTTTATCATTTTGTTGGTGCTCTGCCATAATTCCTTCAGGCTGTTCAGTATCTGCATTGGCATAACTAGTCTTCTTCTGATTTCTTTCGAGCAGTCGCCATTTTTGTCAATTTTGGAGCCCAGATATTCAAAATGTGTGACCTGATCTATTTCCTCACCACCCACTGTAAATTTATGCTGACATTGTGTTTTGTTGGTGGTCATTATCTTTGTTCTGTTTATGTTTATGAACAGATTTTGATCTTTACTATGTCCATTTACGGCTGAAATTAGCTGCTCTAGCCCTTCTGCACGTCTTGATAGTATCACAGTGTCATCTGCATATCGTAACTCTGGAATCTCGTACCCGCCAATCGTAAATGGGTCGAAACTTTCAATGTTCTCGTCTCCTCAAACATTTCTCATTATACATTCCGCATATATGTTGTATAGATAAGGTGAGAGGATACATCCGTCTTACTCCCTTTTGTACTGCAAACCAATCTGATGTTTGCCCAGAAAAATATTACAGCTGATAAAATCAAACTAAAACAATTAGAAGAATTGATTAACTCTCCTTGGTAGTGGTACAGTGGGTCCCATCACACTGCAACATCCAAGGCAACGAGGAGGCAGACAGACTGGCAAAAGAAGGTGCAAGACTACCACAAACAGATACTAGTATGACGTACGAAGAGTCAAAACGGCTTATCAAAGCCAGATACATGACCAAATGGGAAACCGAACATACTGGTTACACCAAAAACGATGCCTATTACCAGTTGAACCGAAGAGAGCAGGTCGTTGTCTTCAGACTTCGCACTGGCCACAATAGACTGAGGTACCACCTATTCAACAAATTGAAGATAGGGTGTACCGACGAATACCCGTGCGGTACTGGTAAAATGACCGCTGAACATCTGCTGCAGAACTGCCCGACATACGAGGATCAGAGAGAGCAGATGTGGCCATCACCAGTGGAACTGCAAGACAAGCTCTATGGCAGTGTTGACAGCCTCAGGATGACCGCCGCTTTTTTCGAAAAAATAATGGTTACTGTCTGACTGCGTACGAAGAAGAAGAAGAAGATTAACTCTCCTTGGAAATAAAGGTGTAAAATGTCATTATGTGATATGTCGGCTCAATTATTCCGAACCATGTCAGAGACAAGATAGTCTGACTTACAGATTCCCTGTCAGTCATAATGGTCCTCTTCTTTATTCTTTCGTTCTACCGCTCTTGCCATGCGGAACAACAGAGAGGCAGTGGATCCCTGCACACTGTAAGATACACAGAAATCAGGAGGCAGATAGACTAGTAAAGGAGGCAGTGGATCCCTGTACACTGTAAGATACATGAAAATGAGGAGGCAGATAGACTAGTAAAGGAAGTATGTAGTGGATCCCCACACACTGTAAAATACAGAGAAATCAGGAGGCAGATATAGTAAAGGAGGCAGTGGATCCCTGCACACTGGAACATACACATAAGTGAGGAGGAAGATAGAATGGTAAAAGAGGCAGTGGATCCCTGCACTCTGGAAGATACACATAAGTGAGGAGGAAGATAGAATTGTAAAAGAGGCAGTGGATCCCTGCACACTGTAAGATACAGAGAAATCAGGAGGAAGATAGAATGGTAAAAGAGGCAGTGGATCCCTGTACTCTGAAAGATACACAGAAATCAGGAGGCAGATAGACTGGTAAAAGAGGGAGGTGGCAAACCCCAAACTGACGACAGAGCTATATATGAAGACAATGATAAAATGTAACTTCAAAGAAATGTGGCTTGGAGAGCGTCCAGGATCTGATACAGCAGATGTATTCTACTCTTTGCCAAGAAGAGATAACGTGACAATATTCAGACTGCGAACGGGTCACTGCAGACTGAAAAATCATCAGTTCAACAAATTAAAAATTGGACGCACAGCCAGCACTAAAAAGCCAGAAAAATACTGAACTTAATGATTTAAGAGCAGTACTCTGTCAACTATGCCAGCAGTCTGCACCAAAAAGGGTAGTGGTACAGTGGGTTCCATCCCACTGCAACATCCAAGGCAACGAGGAGGCAGACAGACTGGCAAAAGAAGGTGCAAGACTACCACAACCAGATACTAGTATGACATACGAAGAGTCAAAACGGCTTATTAGAGCTAGATACATGACCAAATGGGAAACAGAACATACTGGCTACACAAAAAACGATGCCTATTACCAGTTGAGCAGAAGAGAGCAGGTCGTGGTCTTCAGACTTCGCACTGGCCACAATAGACTCAGGTACCACCTATTCAACAAATTTAAGATAGGTGGCACTGACGAATGCCCGTGTGGTACCGGGAAAATGACCGCTGAGCATTTGCTGAAAAACTGCCCGACATACGAGGATCAGAGAGAGCAGATGTGGCAACACTAGACAAGCTCTATGGCAATGTCGACAGCCTCAGGATGACCGCTGCTTTTTTTCGAAAAAATAAAGCTTGATGTCTGACTGCGTATGATGAAGAAGGACGCACAGCCCATGTGAGGAGAACAAACAAACAAAAGTGGAACATGTTCTACAGATCTGCCGGCTCCACGAGAGAAGCAGAGTGACTACATGGTCCTCCCCAATCCAATTATGAGATAAACTCTATAACGACGAGACAAGCCTGAGAAGGACAGCCGGGTTTATGAGGGAAATTAATGTGATTGCTTGAGGGGGCAGGCTGAAACGGGGGAGGAGGCATATTCATAAGACACAAAAGTGGAAACTTAACAGAAGAGGCCCTCCCAACAGGAAAGTTGTCCACAAACCTTAGAGCAGAATCGATGGCCTTCCTGCAAGCACTGAGAATACTTCAAACAGAAAGGCAACCTCCAACAAAAATAGCTGTATTCACGGACTGCAGAGAACTTTTAGAGACAATACAAAAAACAAACAATGAACCACTGTTATCGGAGATCAGATCAGAACTGGGAAAACTCCAGAGATCCTCAACAATAGCGCTCCAGTGGCTACCCTCCCATTGCGGAATCACAGGAAACGAGAGAGCTGATGATCTGGCAAAAGATGGCAGCAAAAAGGCACAATTTAATCATCGAGTACCATACATAGAAATCAAGAACATCATCAGAAATCAGTATATACACCAATGGAGAGAAGGCAGAAACATAAGCAGTACACCAGACCCAATTCACTATCTCAAAAGAAATCAACAAACTACCTTATTTCGTCTAAGAACTGGACACCGCAGACTACTAGAACATCTGTACCGCCTGAAGATCTCACACACCGATGAGTGCCCATGTGCAAAAGGATGCCAGAGCCCTGAGCATATTCTACAGGAATGCAAAAACCAATAGGGAAATGAGATGCCAGACCTGGCCAGAGGGTGCGGAGCTGAGACAAAAGCTGTGAGGCAGCCGCTCCGACCTGGTGAAGACTACAGACTTCATCATGGCGACTGGCCTGCAGATATAGCACGACCAAAAGCTGTGAGGCAGCCGCTCCGACCTGGTGAAGACTACAGACTTCATCATGGCGACTGGCCTGCGGATATAGCATGACCAAAAGCTGTGAGGCAGCCGCTCCGACCTGGTGAAGACTACAGACTTCATCATGGCGACTGGTCTGCAGATATAGCATGACCAAAAGCTGTGAGGCAGCCGCTCCGACCTGGTGAAGACTACAGACTTCATCATGGTGACTGGCCTGCGGATATAGCATGACCAAAAGCTGTGAGGCAGCCGCTCCGACCTGGTGAAGACTACAGACTTCATCATGGCGACTGGCCTGCGGATATAGCATGACCAAAAGCTGTGAGGCAGCCGCTCCGACCTGGTGAAGACTACAGACTTCATCATGGCGACTGGCCTGCGGATATAGCATGACCAAAAGATGTGAGGCAGCCGCTCCGACCTGGTGAAGACTACAGACTTCATCATGGCGACTGGCCTGCGGATATAGCATGACCAAAAGATGTGAGGCAGCCGCTCCGACCTGGTGAAGACTACAGACTTCATCATGGCGACTGGCCTGCAGATATAGCATGACCAAAAGCTGTGAGGCAGCCGCTCCGACCTGGTGAAGACTACAGACTTCATCATGGCGACTGGCCTGCAGATATAGCATGACCAAAAGCTGTGAGGCAGCCGCTCCGACCTGGTGAAGACTACAGACTTCATCATGGCGACTGGCCTGCAGATATAGCATGACCAAAAGATCCTGAATGCAGAGAAGAAATGCGATTGCTTGAAAGCGAACGACGACAAAGAATTATTATTTTTTTTTTTAAACAAGGATCAACAGATTAACAAATAAACATTAACAATTTGAACTACCATTAATATTGTTTAACTGTAACTTTCTGAATAATGTGCTTTCTCTGTCTTAGCACACACACACAAATGAAATAACAAGAGATGAGTTATAACGATTTTAAAATTTAATTATGTAATACATCTATCTAATGATTCAGAAACATACAAGGATCAACAGATAACAAAGAAAAACTAATAAACCTTAACAATTTCAAATATAATTAAAAATTTTTGAAAGAATACAAACTCTAATGAATAAATAAACATTTGAAAAAAGTACAATAGAGACAAGGTACCCGATATGTATGTACCATATTTGTCCGTAGTATTGTCCAAAATATCTTTCTCTTGTCTTGTTAATGCTTTATGTGAAGCATAGTACCACTACTGCAGCTGGCCCCTTATCAGGGAGACTATAGCACTTATGTACACTCTTGCATGAGTGGTTTCTGTAGTACTTCAATTTACATGGTACAGCTGCTAGCTCAATGCACAACTTTCTTTAGTTGTCTTTTACTACATGCTTGAAATGTTAAATAGATTGTATTCTTTCATACCAGGATACCAATAGTCTTAAGTTGTCTTTTACTACATGCTTGAAATGTTAAATAGATTGTATTCTTTCATACCAGGATACCAATAGTCTTAAGTTGTCTTTTACTACATGCTTGAAATGTTAAATAGATTGTATTCTTTCATTCCAGGATGACTTCTTCTTCTTCTTCGTACGCAGTCAGACAGTAACCATTATTTTTTCGAAAAAAGCGGCGGTCATCCTGAGGCTGTCAACACTGCCATAGAGCTTGTCTTGCAGTTCCACTGGTGATGGCCACATCTGCTCTCTCTGATCCTCGTATGTCGGGCAGTTCTGCAGCAGATGTTCAGCGGTCATTTTACCGGTACCGCACGGGTATTCGTCGGTACCACCTATCTTCAATTTGTTGAATAGGTGGTACCTCAGTCTATTGTGGCCAGTGCGAAGTCTGAAGACAACGACCTGCTCTCTTCTGTTCAACTGGTAATAGGCATCGTTTTTGGTGTAACCAGTATGTTCGGTTTCCCATTTGGTCATGTATCTGGCTTTCATAAGCCGTTTTGACTCTTCGTACGTCATACTAGTATCTGTTTGTGCATTCCAGGATGCCAATAGTCTTTAGTTGTCTTTTACTACATGCTTGAAATGTTAAATAGATTGTATTCTTTCATTCCAGGATGCCAATAGTGTTGTAAAATTTAATTTTATTATATTGCAGCATTCCTTATTATTATTGCATATACAAAAGGAAAGGATAAACTATCAAAGAAAGGCAATCGATTAAAATTTTTTTTTTATTACAGGGGGAATAACGCTCTTGTCAGTAAAGTGTTAAATAAAGGTAGATTTGAAATAGGGCATCAACCCGTCAAAAAAGTGAATTCGTACATCTACTTGGACAAAGAAATGACAAACTCCCACGGCATGCATAAAGAGACCTCATGAAGGATAGCAGCGGTGTGGTTCAGGTTCAACCGCATCAAGACTGTACTTCAACAGATGAAAAACAACAATGCGGGATCTTACACCTTCAACAGGTCATCCCAGCAATGGTAAATGGCTGCGAGGTGTAAAAGTGACATGGCGCTGCTCCAAGCTACCCAACGAGCGATGAGCGTAGAACATCGCCACTTTCACTACGAGACCACATCCGCAATCAGGAGTCAAACCTGCTTCAATGACGTCGTAGATACGGCTTTGATAATCAAGTACAAGTTGGCAGGCCCTGTGGTAGACATGCCTGACAATAGAAGGACACGTTAAGTGACGTCATGGTGGCCCTACACCTATAATCGTCGCCCCGCATGTCCACCAATGAGATGGAGGGATGGCTGTGACAAGATCTTGGTCCGGCATGGTACTTAATGACAAAGGACAGAGATGAGTTTAGACATTTAGAATGGTAGAAGAGGAATGACTAAGGTGATCTGGCATAAGGCACATAATGTCCCTGAGTGAACACCAGGATTTCAGTATTAACCAATATGACTGGGAAAGAATCGCCACAAATCGCACAGACTGGCGCAGCACTACTGCGGAGGGTGTTCAGAGATATGAGGCACCAAGAATAGATGAAGCTATCCAGAGACGATCGCTCTGCAAGTCAGCTCATATCAACCCTTCTTCAACCCCGGCGGAAGAAGGTGTCTTATTTCCCTGTACAAAGTGCAACAGACAATTCAAGTCTCGGATTGAGTTATTTAGCCATCTTTGAACTCATGCAAACAGTGAATGCTGACAAAGTGGTCCTCATCGATTGAAATACTAAAAAGATCTGTGGATACCAAGTAGCCACACTGCACATAACTATAGAGCTGTAATTAGATGAGATCTGCACATCAACTATGTTGACTCCGAAAAAGCCTAGAGATAGAAACAGTCTGAAAACTACTAAAACCTATGAGATCCAGCAAAAACTCCCCAGCAGATGTATGAAGACATGCAGCGAAGAGGTTTGTATGAGGGATAACTCATAGCATCCTAACAATAAATATGGGTTTCGACAGGGATGTCTTTATTAACCTTTTCTGTTCCTGCCGGCAGTTGATTGAATCATCCAAGAAACTACAGACAATGAGAGAAATAGAATCCAATGGACCTTATTTAATGACCTAGAAAACCTGAACTTTATAGACAACATAGACCTCATATTTAACAGAAGAGACTATTTTCACACAGAACAGACAAAATTTATAAAATTAATTGTGGCCGACAATGAGGCTCCGATAAAAATGAGAGGAATACCAATGAATGAAGTAGAGCATCATAAACCTTTGAAATTAAATGAAAAAAAGGAGGGGGATATATATTTTTTTTTTAATATTTGGCCTCAGAAACTCAACTGGGTAAATCGAGGAACACAAGAAAATGAAAATAGCAACAAAATACCTACGAAGGACAACGATAGGATCATCAAAAGCGAGGAACATCATGGATACACCAGGCTAGGTACAAACAGATACACACACGCATCCAAGCACTGGTTTACGCATCTTAATATCGCCCAAATTGACTACGGTCTGAGGTGGAATAGGCGCGCCTCCGCCAGTAGAAACTAGTGAGGCAAACATTTTAAAAAAACAAACAAGACAGGTGATGCAGATGAGGATGTAAAAACCAAGATACAAAAAGCAAGAGAGCCCTTTGTCCCTTTTGAAATTGTGAAACAGAAAGAAGCTGGAAAAAATTGCACAGAACATGTCTGCTTGATGAGGGCTATCAAAAATATAATGCACCCTTCCTTATTAAAGTAAAGTAAAGTATCCCATAGCATTACTGCCGTAGGGGTGTGAGGCGTTAGTGATCTCACATTTCAAAGGCTCGGCTATATGAGGGCAGTAGCCATCTCCTCCCCCTCGCCGGTTTTACTTCCCGGACTGAACCGGTACCCATTTAAGGCTGGGTCGACCCAGGAGCCATTGCGGTCTGAAAAAAACATTACCGTCTCAACTGGGGAATGAACCCAGGACCACTCAGATGCGAATCCAGCGCGCTAACCACTGCGCTACGCGGCTCCCTTATTACTATTGCATATAATGTAACATAATTTCGTTTCTTTATTCCTGAAAAAACTCTTCCTTGCAAATGGCAGCTAGCAACATGTTATATTATGTTGTTAAGTCCATGCTAATTGTCGCTGTTATTCTATATATTTTCACTCGTTCTTTGTCTCTGATGAAGACCTTGTAGCTGCAATGTAGTGATCTTCTTGTTTCTGCCCTTTCGCTGTAACCAAGTCAAAGCTGTTTCATTATCGGCAAACCTCAACAGAAACATCTGTTGTTATCGAACACTTTGAACCATCAACTTCGTTTGTAGCTTCAACGAAGCAGTGATTCTTGTGCATTGAGAACACACCCCATTGAAACGGCCTGTCTGGAGATAGGAACCACAGCCCCCGTAAAGCACCACAGAGAATTATGGATATATTAAAATCTAAACACATCTACCCAGTATTCCACTCCGTCCACACACAAAAAAACATACAGATTTGACTTATACCCCTAGTTTTTTCTCCCTTAGAATGCACTGTTATTCTGGTGTATGAATTTATATCTGCTTCGTACAAGCTGGCATGTACACATAAAAATACTTCCTGTTACTCATATCACCCTGTTTCTTGAAGTGGATCTTTGTTAAGTATTTATCATTCTCTCACGTTAGCGTTAAATGCTTGAGGATTTGCTTGTCGTCCTGCAATCTCCCTGGCAAGACTAAAACAAAGTTCTTGTTAGGCGACAAATCAGAACATTTTTCTTTTCAGTATTTCAGTGATTATTTATTTGTAATTGTTTATTTAACTGTATACTTGGAATCCTGTCAGTTTTTCTTTTCTTTTTTTTTTTTTTTGCGTTTGCCTCATTTCTCTATTCCCAAGGCGGTGTGCGTTGCACTGTGGTTTTTATTTTGCGTCTGTCGGCCTTGTGCATCTAACTTCTGCATGCATTTTATTTAAGGGTCTGCTTCCTCCTGCATTTTCTAAGGGTTTGCTTCCCCGGGGTAACGGCCGGTGCTGTGATGGGGATCGAACCCAGCACCTTTGGATTGTGAGCCGTGTCACTTATCCACTAGCCCATGCCGTCCGCCCCATCCTGGTAGTAAAACAGGCAGGTATATTGCCTACCAGGTAGTCATAGACTAACTGTAGTACTTTTTTTTTTATGGTGCTGTTTTTACTTTGTGCAGTTTACTAAGCATAGGAGAAGGACGTTTGCGGATTGGGTAGGAATTTCATTACCTTTAGAATTTTGCCAGAGCAGTGGCTAAACAGCTTACTCTTACAGATTTTCACCTTTCAAGAGTTCTTTTATATGTAAAGTGTGTACACTGGATCTCTAAGTTTTTTTCTTTCATCTCCAATAGGACTAGGCCCACTTCCTAGAGACAAGGGGATTCTTGAAACTTGCTGGATTCTTCTTTTTTTTCATTCGTTCTTAAACTCCCGCTACTAAACCCTGATAAGGGCTTTGCAAGTCATAGGATGAAGTGAAGAACACGGAATGCGTTGTGCCGTAGTTTACAGCTTGACTGCACAATTTGCTTGTACCCGTCAGCATAGTATTTTTGGGTACTGTGTTAGCCTTTCCTCTTCGATCCTTTCTCCTTAGTCAGTCTGCTCTGTTGCAGCCTGTTATCTAGGATCACTGTGTAGAAGGATCTTGGCAGCTCTAGTTCGCTGGCCATGAAGCTAGCAGTGAGCTATGAGTCGCTGACCACTATGGCTCATGCACTGTTCAGCATCTTGATCCTTTCTTGAGAGGCAAACACTTTACATCTCACCAATAGCAACCTCGTTATCTAATTATATCATGCTGAAGTCGGATCCACTGGGCCGACAGGCGCAAAATAAAAACCACAGTGCAACGCACACTGCCTTGGGGATTAGAGAATTAGGCGAACGCCAAAAAAAAATTAACAAATCGAATTATATTTTAAATCCAAAAAATCGAATTATTTTTTAAAACCACAAAAATTTAATTATATTTTAAAACACAAAAATCGAATTATATATTAAAACCAAAAAAAATCGAATTATATTTTAAAACCAAAAAATCAGATTATATTTTAAAACCAAAAAAAATCTAATTACATTTTAAAACCAAAAAATCAAATTATATTTTAAAACCAAAAAATTGAATTATATTTTAAAAACCAAAAAATCAGATTATATTTTGAAACCAAAAAATCAAATTATATTTTAAAACCAAAAAATCTAATTGTATTTTAAAACCAAAAAATTGAATTCTATTTTAAAACCAAAACCTATAAATGTAGATGGTGACATCAAGTTTGGCAATGAAGCCAGCAGCAATGAAACATGGACAGCTACAAGCTAATATAGAAACAGTATAACAACAACAACAACTTTTTCAACTGATACTATCCTTCTAAACAAGAGGGATTCCCGAAGGTGACTGTGTTCCAGGTCTTAGCCAGTCCCCCACAGCTTTTCAAGAATAACAGGCCGCAACAGGGCAGACTGGCTAAGGAGAAGGGATCAAAGAGGAAACGCTAACCCGGTACTAAAAAATGCTCGCTGTTGGATGTGTCGGACCAAAAGATGCAAATATAACAGTCAAGCTGTAAACTACGACACAACGCATTCCATTCTCCGGACAACATCCTGCTATTTACAAAGCCGTTTTTAGGGCTTAGTAGTGGAAGAAGAAGAAATGTAATACTTTGCCATGAGAAGAGAAAGTTCTACCACTTTAAATTATCATCATCAAAACCTTTACTCCTTCCTGTGGAGCATAGGTCTTCAATAAAAGCATGCCAAGTCATCAAATGTTGGTGTTTCCATATCTGTTTAAGTTTTTGTGGCTTATGTTTCTACAGGATGCACCATGACCAAATCTCCGTAGTCACCTTTTATGACATGCCCGGTAGGTAACAGTGCTACTATTCTTAGCTCCCTATTTTGGGCCCTGGTAACACTCAGGCATCATATATGACTAGCCTAATGCTAATGGGGAGGAAAACTAACGTCTGGTCAAGCAAAATCTACTTATCAGACATGTTAGTCAGGGTCAGTCAAAACATACTGGCCAAGAACCTCACCTCGGCTTCCTCACTGGAAACGGGATGTTTTCATGGCAGCCTATCTAAAAAGATGACGGATCGACGTGATCCCCATAGTAGTGAGTGATACACAGATGATGCCAAGCATAGCACAACGGCCTGGAGGACCCATGTCCACCTTCATCAGCACGCTAGGGATGTGAGGAAAGCTACTGCAACTCGTCACTTGACGTCCTATTCTGGGCGCACAAATGAGTAATCCTACTCATTGTGGGCAATCGCAAACAACAAACTAATGCTAATATTATTCTCGAGAAGTCCGCCGGTGTCCATGTGTATGACAAGGACAAGAATAGCATCACTGCCCCCACAGAGAGCATGCCCAAAGAGGCAGCTGTGTGACATGGCATAACACCGGCCATGGTTAGGTGGTTTCTTCATAGCAGCATAGATGACACCAAACAGGCTGCGGGTCTACTTTGCTTTAGTGTTTGAGTCCATTAAGATGGATCCGCCAATTGGTTAACCACCCTCCGTGGCACTTGTCCCAATGCAGCAGAGTAATAAGCTGCTCGAGCCTAGTCCGCTAAGCAGGAAATCCTCCTCCCGGCTACATCCAGATCATACCAGATCTGGGACCTGCATATGGGTATCCGCCCCTTTAGAGGTCGACTAAGAACTATGAACTAAGCAAAATGCTAATTTTTTTTTAAATCTCCAATTCTCAGACATCTCTGATCACAAGCTTTAAAAAATGAAAGGTACGCAGCATGGCAGTACAATTTATACAGTTACCTGCGATGCACAAATTTGATTTGACTGTCAGCCAACTCTTTACAGTAGTATCCAAAATCCTTATTATCATCCATCGGTTTCTGATGTCCATTACTTGTTATGAGGAGAAGAACTAGGTCATTCACATCGGGTGGTCCACTCCGAGTTTCACTTCTCCATATTCTGACTTTCTCCTGTGAAAAAATAAATAGTTTTTCATCCACAAACTTTATCAACAAATCCCAGAGAAAGATTCTGGGCCTACAATGCTTTGGGAAAGTTACAAACAAAAGCTAATGGGAGAGAACAGGACAAAGACAGATGGAACAGAAAACAGGGAGGCCCAATACTGCAAAGGCCCCCATGCCAGTAACACCAAGCAATCTCTGTTGCTGGAACCCACTGGGAAAAAGAGAAAAAAAAATTAGATAAAAAAACACGGAGAAGAACCATAGAGGCTGGTACAAGGAGGACAGGGAGAAGCTGGAAAGAAGAGGAGAAACAGTACAGGACGAGTCTGCTTGAAGAGGGTTGGTTGATGGTCTATTTACCCCAGGTGATAAGGATGAAGTGAGAGGGTTGGTTGATGGTCTATTTACCCCAGGTGATAAGGGTGAAGTGAGAGGGTTGGCTGATGGTCTATGTGCCCCAAGGTGATAAGGGTGAAGTGAGAGGGTTGGTTGATGGTCTATGTACCCAAAGGTGATAATGGTGAAGTGAGAGGGTTGGTTGATGGTCTATGTGCCCCAAGGTGATAAGGGTGAAGTGAGAGGGTTGGTTGATGGTCTATGTACCCCAAGGTGATAATGGTGAAGTGAGAGGGTTGGTTGATGGTCTATGTGCCCCAAGGTGATAAGGGTGAAGTGAGAGGGTTGGTTGATGGTCTATGTACCCCAAGGTGATAAGGGTGAAGTGAGAGGGTTGGTTGATGGTCTATGTGTAGCAGACCCTCTGCTGTTTGCCCTAGCTGTTATTCTAACTTAGAACATTCTCACACTCATCCACATCATCATGACCATACTCAGTAAATGACATATCACACAGCAGGTGGCATATTTATTATATCATACTCATATGATAGAACGAGTAGAGAAATTACAAACACAATATAATACATATCTTAACTAAACATTCTACTAAAACGGGAATTGTAAGCATTAGCTATTGATGGAATTCCCAACTAACTAAAACCCAGTTCTATTGCCTTGCAATTACATCACACACACATCACCTTAACTGCGTTCTCAACACACCTTATCAAATACTCTTCCTCACTGAAATCCCCTCAGGTGGGCCATCTCGACATAACTCGCTCACAATGTGTCCTTGCTTACAAACACACGTTCAGATTATCTATTAATGCAAAACTCACACACCTATTTGAGCGATCCTGTTCTATCACTAAACATTCGTCCAACAGTCTACCAATCGCTCCTCTATCTAAGTCGGTGAGTTAAACATACTATCTATCTTCAGTCACTCTCTCTCTCTCACTCTCCATCCCTCTATCCAGCCTCTCTCTCTCCAGCCTCTCTCCATCCCTCTATCCAGCCTCTCGAGCTAAACTTTGTCTCGAGTTATATATCCTCAAGCAAGGCCAGAGCTTGACCAATCGATCTCAAGTGATGGCCATCTTCAGTCCCATTGGACGAAACACTTTGCACACCTGTCACTCATTCTCTCGCAGCAAGCCCCGCTGCCAATTTCGTCTGTCAATCAATCTACCCCTACCAAAATCGGAAGGCCAGTGGTCAGTTTCTACCTGTCCACATTTCTTAACCCAACTCTGTTCTCCTTTGCTGAGACGGTGAGTGACGTTGACATGCATTCAGGTAGCTTTAAGCTTTAACATGTTCAGGCATCCTAAACTCCCCTTGCTCCGGCGGGAACTGTTACATATGTACCCCAAGGTGATAAGGGTGAAGTGAGAGGGTTGGTTGATGGTCTATGTACCCCAAGGTGATAAGGGTGAAGTGAGGAGGTTGAATGGTAGTCTATAAACTCCAAAGTGAAAAGAGCAAAGAACAAGAAATGTGACCCACGTGAGTAGTACTCTGGGACAATAGAATATGAACATTGTAACATTTTTGGAACGGAAAATCCAGTCCATGGAGATGAGGTGCTTCAGCAAGATCCTTGGAGTATCATACCAAGGACACGCCATAATTGTCAGTGTATGCAATACTGTCTGACGGTCTGTAACCGGAACTCCTTTCCATTGTCAAATCTCGAAAGCTATGCTGATACGGCCACGTGATACGTTCTCATAGTTTGCCAATGTGATACTTCACATAAGTCTATCTAAGCCTGTCATATAAATGTATTCATGCAACAATCCTGCCAGATCCATTTTTTGTGGATTGACTAAAGGTTTGCCTTTCTTGATTCTACTGGTGAAGGTTCCCCCATTTCCACCCCAGACCGCAGTCCTTTTGGTGATATCAGAACATATTGCGTATAGATGTGTGTGTGTAATGTATTCCACTGTGGCAGTTTTGCAGAACAGTATTAATGCCAATCCTTTCTGTACGTGGAGAAGTGGTCATACCAAGAAAAATCCCCAACACATCCAGTCAAACTGGACATGAAGTGATTTCAAAACCGTTATGTTGGAATTGCAAACCAAGTTTGTTGTTCAATTATACCCCTACACAACGCACACCTACATTTTTTCTGGAACAACCCTACATTTTATTATGCATAATCCTACGTTTTATGATGTATAATCCTACATTTTATGATGTATAACCTTACATTTTATTATGTATAATCCTACGTTTTATGATGTATAACCTTACATTTTATTATGTATAATCCTACGTTTTATGATGTATAATCCGACGTTTTATTATGTATAATCCTACGTTTTATTATGTATAATCCTACGTTTTATGATGTATAATCCTACATTTTATGATGTATAATCCTACGTTTTATGATGTATAATCCTACATTTTATGATGTATAATCCTACTCTTTATTATGTATAATCTTATGTTTTACTTACTTACTTAGTCGCTCCTCTTCTACCGTGAGGTGTAGAGGTTTGCCAAAGAGAACGCCACACTGCTCTATTCGCCGTCTTTTTCCTGGCCTCTTTCCAATCCAGCCCTATATCACTTAGGGACTGTCGTATGTTGTCTTCCCAACGTACTTTGGGACGTCCTCGGGGTCTGCGTCCTTGACTTTTGATCTCCCATGATCGCTTTGGTATCCGATCTTCTTCCATTCTACAGACATGGCCAAACCACTGTAGTTGGGACTGCTCCACTCGTGTCTGCAGGGGTTGAACTTCAAGATTGCTACGTATTGTCTGGTTACGGATCTTGTCCCTTTTCGTCACCTGAACCGCCTTTCTTAGGTACCTCATTTCTGAAGTTTGTAATTGCCTTTCTTGGGCTGTAGTCATTGCCTATGACTCACATCCATATGTCAGGACAGGCACATAGGTCGAGCAGTATACATCCATCTTTGTTTTGCTGCTTATTTCTCTTCTACTAAGGAAACCTCTGTTTATTGCATGGAACAGTCTACCTGCTGCTGCCCTTCGTGCAGTTAACTCCTCTTTGATTCTTCCCCTGCTGTCTATTACCACACCTAGATATTTAAAGTTGCTGACCTGCTCTAGTTCCCAGGGTTATCTGATGTCTCTTTTCATCTCTGGCGATCACCATGGTTTTTGTTTTGGAGTTGCTGATGTGCATTCCTCTCTTCTTCCCAGACCTGCAAGTTGATCTGGAGATGTGCTTCGGTTTTCGTGATCAGGGCCACATCGTCTGCAAATGCTAGTTCCGATATGTAACTTGGTCTCATCTTCCAGTACCCTACTTCATACTTTTTTGTCCGTTCCTTGCAGGCTTTGATGACTTCATCCATGAGGAGTATGAAAAGGTACGGTGATAGAATGTCCCCCTGTCTTACTCCGTTAGTGGTCTTGAACTCTCCTGACTTGATTTAATGTCCGCACATAATTTCTGCATGTTTTATAGAAACTCTGTATGGCAGAGATCAGGGGTCCTGGGATGTTCTTCCTTGTCAGGCACTCCCAGAGTTTGTCCCAAGGAACTTTATCAAATGCTTTCTCCAAATCCAAAAAGCAGAGATGCATCTCTTTATTATATTCAAGAGCCTTTTCACTTAGCTGTCTGATAAGGTCTTGAGTACTTCTGTTTGCCCTAAACCCACATTGAGTTTCATCCATATTTGGTTCTGCTAGACCTCTTAATCGCCGTTCTAGAATCATAGAGTAGACTTTCCCGGGGACACTAAGAAGGGAAATACCTCTGTGATTTTCACATTGCCGATTGTCGCCCTTTTTAAATATTGGTATTATTATTGCAACCTCCCAGTCTCTTGGTATCTTCTTGTGACGCAAAGCTGCCTTGAGAATCTTCATGAATAGCATCTCTCTTGCCGCTCCCATGTATTTAACCATTTCTGGTGTTATACCATCATGTCCTGCTGCTTTACCAATCTTAATTTTCTCCAATGCTGCCTTTAGTTCTTCCATTGTGATATTATCGTTTCCCTCCATGGCTCCATCTTCTTGAATTGGGACTGTTACTTCCAGAGCTTGGTTTTCCTCCACTCCAAGGAGATCTGAGAAATATTCTTTCCATCTGTTCATTACCTCTTCTGGGGCAGTCAACAGCGCACCTTGTTTATCTTTAACAAATTTCTGGGAACATTCCTTTTCCTTCCTCATGTTCTTTAAGGTCCTGTAGAACAGTTTCTGGTTTTCTCCAGCATTATTTTCTAGTTTCTCTCCAAATTCTTCCCAGGATTTCTGTTTGGCCTTGAGCACAGTCTTCTTTGCTTCTGTTCTAAAATTTACATATTCTTTATATTTCTTTGTTTGTTCTTCTGTATTCCTAGCCCCTAGGTATTGCTTCCATGCCTTTTTCTTTTCTCGTATTATTGTTTTCACTTCTTCTGTCCACCATGGTGTACTTTTTCTCTTCCACCCTTCTTTGGTTTGATCGCATGCCTCTGCTGCAGCCTCTTTGAGGATGTCTTTGAATTTTACCCAAAGCATTTCCATATCTTCTTCAGATTCCTCTATCCTTTCTATTGCTGTTGTTATGAGCCCTTGGTATCTCCTTTTAACATCTGGTTCTCGTAGTTTGTAAGCCTTAATTTTATTTTCTCCTTGTGTATTATGTTTCATGCTTGCTGATGGGTGTTGCCTAGCTGGATAGTGTTTTTCAATTTCTCTCTTTATTTTAACTAGGTAGTGGTCGCCTCCTATCTCTGGTCCTCTGAACACTCTAGCATCCTTTACATACTTGAAATCAGTTTTCCTCACTATTGCATAGTCAATTTCTTGCCGGCTCACATCTTGTGTAGGCATGGATACGCTTGTGTGGAAACCTTGTATTTGTAATAACAAGGTTTTGTTCTCTGCAGAATCTGAGCAGTCGTTTTCCATTATCATTTAAGACATCTTCTCCATACCTACCGATCACTCCATCCCATCTAGAATAGTCGTTTCCAACTCTTGCGTTGAAGTCTCCAAGGAGAAGTATTTCATTATGGCAATCATCAATGTTCCTTTGAAGGAGCTCGTAAAATTCATCTTTTATGTCAGTGCTCTCATCTTCGTTTGGTGCATACACAGTGATGATATCCATTTGACTTTCCTCCTCTTGTAGACTTAGAACCATCAGTCGTTCTGAAATGAACTTCCATCCTTTAATGTTTGCTTTGCTGTTACCATTCACTATACAACCAACCCCTGCCCTGGCTCGTTCACTCATGGGAACTCCGCTGTAGTATAGCATGTTGCCATCATAGTCCAGAACGCCCTGTCCCTTTTTCTTTGTTTCTTTAAGTGACTGTCAATTTTGCTCTCTTCATCTCCTCTATTAGTTCTTGTTCTTTTCCGTTTATACTTCGTACATTCCATGTTCCGTAAATCGTGGTCCTTATTTCTCGCCTGTTCGTCGCCGTTGAGGTCAGTCCGGTTTTCTCTGTGTTTAGACTTGTAATCGTTGTTTTAAGACAAACAGGTGATTAGCCTGTTGTGTCTTTGCATGTTGGAGGGGCTGCCTCCTTACAGCCTCCATGCCTGCCGACCCGTTTTTGTCCACGGCTGCTTATTTATTCGCAGCTAACCTCCAAATTAGGAGGCCTTTCAGCAATCCGCAACCCTGCTGACGCGCCTGGTAGGAGGTAGGTGCCTCCCCCAGGATCTTATGTTTTATGATGTATAATCATATATTTTATGATGTATAATCTTATGTCTTATGATATATAATCCTACATTTTATGATGCACAATCCTATGTTGTCAAATAAAACCTTACGACCTGTCCAGTCTGACAATCCAAGTGAGATGTGATCTGAACCCAGTACATTAGGGTTCTAAACCAAGTTCACGATCTCTTCGCCACATGTTCCCCTATGTTGTTACTGTTCACAGATACTCGTGCTGACTTAGGTTAACTCTTGATGTTTCTATGGTAGCGGGTTACAGTGACTCTTCTTACACCCTGAGGTGTGTTTGTGGACCAGTAGTTCTTCTTCTGCGTTCGTCTGGAAAAGGACGTTGTGTTGTCGTTTACAGCAAGGCTGTGATATATGTGCCTTTCAGCCAGATAAACCAGATTTCAGCTGAAGGGATGTAGCTCAATCCGAGACTTCTCAAACGCACCACAGTGGGCATCACAGTGTTGATCCCCATCTCGCTGACCAGACGGCAGTGGCACAGTCTGTTTCCATGTATCACAACAAAAGGGCCTTGATCAGTACCTTACTCTGGTCTGGTTTCCCAATTGGGGAAGATAAGAGAATTAATCTGCCGAAGACAGATGTGTCGGACTGAGCCTGTCGAGGGGACGGCATGGGCTAGTGTTAAGTGACATGGCTCACAACCAGAAGGTGCTGAGTTCGATCCCCATCACAGCACCGGCCGTTACCCTGGGGAAGCAAACCCTTAGAAAATGCAGGAGGAAGCAGGCCCTTATATAAAATGCATGCTTAAGTCAGGTGCACTGGGCCGACAGGCGCAAAATAAAAACCACAGTGCAACGCATACCGTTTGGGTATTCAAGAAATATGGCAAACGCAAAAATAAAAAAAATAAAATATAAAATTGAGCCTGTAAACCAGCGACACAACACATTCCATTCTCCGGAGATTGAGAACGAACGCAGAAGAAGAAGAGAATGAATCTGATGTAAGTAACATAAGTTTTGGTACTTGTGCGTTAATTCACCGACGAATTATAATAGGTCAAATTTAGTAGAATGTAGCCACACGAAGAACCATACTTTTCAATTTGCGTGTCTTCAATTCGCACGGTAAACCTATGTCCATGTCATTCTCAGATCTAACACTGTACGTGGAAGATGGATTTATTGCAGTTGTCACACTTGACACACAAGAAAATAAATTGTGTGCAGTTTTTGCAGGAAAGACGAATTATACACAACGTCTGACTGTGTGCTAAAAATCATGTTTTGACTTTGTCTCTCACAGTTCGCCAAGATCGTTAGAGATGTCGCACATGTCAGCAAGACATTCCTGTTCGTTCTGGCACATATTTAGAGGGCACCTAACCCTAACCAAAACGGAACACACAGACACATGATAGATTCCTACATGTGTGAGTTTCTGTGGCGACATCGGAATAAAGTCCTACAGACACGTTCGACAATGTTCTGCAGGACATCACATAATATTGGTCTCCTGTAGCTAGACACTTATAATTATTTGTGTACGGAAACCCGTGTGGTCATTGAATGGTATAAAATTTCAAAATGGGTGAATTAACGCACAAGAACACAAGTTTTAACTAACCTCGTGGACTGTATTGAACAACAAGATTGGATAATTTTTCTTGACTGTGCCATCAATGAGGATGACATCAGCCTCTTGAACTTCATCAGAAGCGGCTTCTATTATTTTTTTAGTGCAAAATAAATTAACATGCAATGACAAATATCACCAAAGAAAAGGCAGCATATGAAGAAGTAAAAACCATTATAAAGGATGCCCTACGGAGATGAAAAAAGAACAATAAAGGATGGCTTGGCTTGGTTCGTTCTCAATCTCCCACTACCAAGCCCTAAAAGGGCTTAAGTAGCAGAATGTAGTCCAGAGAACGGAATGCGTTGTGTCGTAGTTTACAGCTTGACTGCGATATTTGCACCTTTCGGTCCAACACATCCAACTTCAGCAAGCATTTTTTTAGTACAGGGTTAGCATTCCCTCTTCGATCCCTTCTCCTTCACCAGTCTGTCCTGCTGCAGACTGTTATCCAGGATCACCGCGTGGAGGTGTAGAATGTTCTTGGGAACTCTGTTTCGGTGGCCCTGACGATAGCAGTAAGCTATGGGTCGCTGACCACTGCAGCTCATGCACTGCTCAGCATCTTGATCCCACAATAAAGAATGAGGTGTAGAAGAAATGATAAATGGCACCATGTGGATATGTAAATACAAGTATAAAGGGCAACAAATGAAGAAGTAAGAACAATGGTAAGCTCAATGTATGTAGAAGTAAAATCAATTATAAAGGGCAACATATGGTGAAGTAAACTCAAATTATAAAGGGCAACATATGAAGAAGTAAAATCAATTATAAGGGGCAATATATAGATAAGTAAAATCAATTATAAAGGGCAACATATGGAGAAGTAAACTCAAATTATAAAGGGCAACATATGAAGAAGTAAAATCAATTATAAGGGGCAATATATAGATAAGTAAAATCAATTATAAAGGCCAACATTTGGAGAAGTTTCGAATGCCCACAAAAAGTAGGTTACTCTTTTGTGCGCACTGAAAAGAATGTTAAATGTCGAGGTTGCAGTAGCTTTCCTCACATCCCGAGCGTGCTGATGAAGGTGGACCAGGTCCCCCAAGCGGTTGTGCTATGCTTGGCTTCATCTGCGTGTCGCTCACTACTATGGGGATCACGTCGCTCCCTTGCCTAGTTAGCCCTGCTGTCATAAAAACAGACCGTTTCCTGGGAGGGCTACCAGGAAGTCAAGGTGAGGGTCTTGGCCAGTATATTTTGCCTGACCCTGATTAACATGTCTGATCAGTATATTTTTCCTGACCAGACGTTACTCTTCCTGCCGCTGAGACCTCTTAAACGAAAGTAATCTAAAATAATGGATAACATATTTGGCACTTGCCAGTCAACAAAGACATATAGAGTACCAAACCTACCGAATTTTGTAATATAACTGATGTAGTTACCTGGATCGCCATAGCCAAAATCCATTGTCTCAGAATCTGTAAATGACAAAACAGAAATGTAATGAATGGCAATGAAAATTGTAGCATGGTTGTCTCTGACAATAAAGGTAAAAATGTGATGTCAACCCTCCTTTTCCATAACAACAAGAGGTCGTAGAGACATCCCTCAGTGTGTCAGTAAGTCTGTCATCTCTCCCCGGCTGTGTTTAGTTCATTGATAGTACTTTCAGTAATAGTAATAGTAGTGTCTAAATTTCTCACATGCAAATTTCGTGAAGTTCAGCCGTGTGAATTCAGCCATTCATGATGTTCAGCCATTCATATAGCCGATGTCCAGACCAGGATAATTGAATGGAAGAAATCACAAAAAACCAACAAATTAACCAGTCCAAACGGAAATGGTTTTGTTCTACACTGTCTACAGACTTAAACAGACTACTGTTTTGGTTCACCATGGATGCCGCCAGACCACGGATTTGTCAGGAATTCACACTGTGTAGTGTGTTCACGGAAACGTGGTTTAACATTTACACTACAGCGAATGAACTTATACAATTTAGGGCATGGTATGAAACTTCGGATTAAAATTAACGACTACGTTGATAGGGGCTAGCTATAATAATAAAATAATGAACAAATTCAAAAATTCATTAATTGCTAATTTTGCACCTTGACCTTCCAATAATCTACTCTACTAGTACTAGTAAGAAGTATAATACGGTGGAGAGGCGCGACTCGAGATGAAATGACAAATATGTTATCTAATACGATAAACTGACAACAGAGATGAAATGGCAAACCTATCTAAACTATTTTCTAGATGCTCCTAAACAAAAGCAATAATCCAGCTTAGTTTGTCAGCCAGTGTAACTAACTACCTCTTACATAGAAGACATCTACAACTTACGAGGAGGAACGATTTACTGGGAAATTTCCTTAGAAAGTATCGTGGCAGTGTCCGTATGCTTGCAATTCTGCATACTATTGGTACGAATATGCCTGCAATGTTCATTTATTTATGTTGTTTTTCTCCCAAGCTTTTATATATTCTTCTTCTTCTTCTGCGTACGTTTTGAAAATTACGCTTGTGACACTGTGTTGTAGTTTACAGAAAGACTGCGATATCTGCGTCTCTCGGCCCGACCCCTCTGATATCAGACATTTTTTGGACTGAGGTCTTTCACTCCAGCTGGAACCTTTACAAGGAATCTGCATCCTGACATTTGTAGTAGCAGTTTCATGGCTAGCAACAAAAACGCTGCCAGGAGCAGACTGCGATACGGACCATGAATTACTGTTTGCAGTTTTCCAAACAAGACTACGTAGGATCAACAAAGGTTGCCAGCCAATACGCTTTGATGTATTAGTAATACCTACTAAATGCAACATCAAAGTAGAAAACAAATTTGAGGCGTTGCTTGCGGTACAGGAAGAGATGACATCTGAGGAGTTGACATCGTACACAAGGGATATTTTGATCTCGACAGCGAAATAAATAATTCCCAAGATGTCGCACAAGACACAGAGCTATATAACAGATGAAACACAGAAACTTATTGCAGAAAGGCAACAATTAAAACAAATGGGAAGTAAGGGTACCAACACAGCATATAAAAACTGCGCAAGAAAAGTTAAAAGAGAAATAAGAAAAGATAAAAGAAGACATATAGTAGAAACGTGTAAGGATATAGAAAACCTACAACAAGGCAGAGAGAGAGATGTGCATTTAAAGCAATAAAACCACTGACAAGGGAGTTCCGGCCGGTTCCACATGTCATTAATGACAAAGAGGATAACACATTAACAGAAACCAAAGACACACTGAATAGATGGAGATAGTACTGCAGAACCATGTATGGAGATAGCACAAAGCGCTCGGTTATAATCCTACTAAAGGAAGAGAAAGAACCTGAACCAACATTGGAAGAAGTACGCTCTGCAATTAAAAGTCTGAAAAAGGGAAAGTCCCCAGGATGCGATGATATCCCAGCAGAGCTAATACAAGCAAGAGGGGAGGCATGTACTCGAGTCTATCACAAGCTGTGTAAACAGATATGGCACAATGCAGAGTGGCCAGAAGCATGGGAGAAATCAATTTATATTCATCTCCCTAAAAAAAGGCAACCTGAAGCTGTGCACGAACTACCGAACTATCGCACTGATCAGCCATGCTAGCAACATACTCTTGCAAAAAATGTTAAGAAGGATAGAGAAAAGGTTTAAATCTGAAATTCACGTAGTCCAGACGGTTTTTAGGAAAGACAGAGGGACCCGGAACCACATATTCAATTTAAGGAATATCTATAAAAAATGTAGAGAGTTTAATGTAGACCTGTACACATGTTTTATTGATTACACTAAGGCCTTCGACACGGTAAAACATCAAAATCTGTGGAGAATCATGGGGGAAATGGGGTTTCCTTTGCACATAGTCCATCTCATTGAAACATTATACCAAAATCAACAAGCCGCTGTCCGAGTATCTGGGCAAACATCGGATTGGTTTGCAGTGCAAAAGGGAGTCCGACAGGGATGTATCCTCTCACCTTATCTGTACAACATATATGCGGAATGTATAATGAGAAATGTTCGAGAAGATGTGAACATTGAAAGTTTCGACCCATTTACGATTGGGGGGTACGAGATTCCAGAGTTATGATACCCAGATGACACAGTGATACTATCAAGAAGTGCAGAAGGGCTAGAGCAGCTACTTTCAGCCGTTAATGGACATAGTAAAGATCAAAACCTGTTCATAAACATAAATAAAACAAAGATAATGACCACCGACAAAACACGTCAACATAAATTTACAGTGGGTGGTGAGGAAATAGATCAGGTCACACATTTTGAATATCTGGGCTCCAGAATTGACTAAAATGGCGACTGCTCGAAAGAAATCAGAAGAAGACTAGCTATGGCAATGCAGAGACTGAACAGCTTGAAGAAATTATGGCAGGGCACCAACAAAATGTTAAAAGTAAGAGCCTGTGTTTTTCTTGTGGCGGCTTATGGCTGTGAATCATGGACGATTACCAAAACTTCTAGACAAAGAATCGAATCCTTCGAGTCAAAATGTTACTGAAAGATCCTCAGAATACCCTGGACAGAGAAAAGAACAAATGCAGACATTCGACAAGAGTTGAGCATAGAAGAGAACTGGTTAATCAATTCCATTTTGGCTAGAAAATGCAAGTACTTTGGTCACATCAAGAGACACAATGGTCTTAAGAGAACGGTGATGGAAGGTATGGTGCCAGGCAAAAGAGGAAGGGGTAGACCAAGAAGACGATGGCACCAAGATATCCAGGAATGCCTGAGTATGACTGTGACGGAGGCTGGAGTTTTGGCAAGGGAACGAGTTTCTTTCAGACAGACTGTGATGGGAGCGACGTTCTACAAAGGACATGCTACATGATGAGTTTCATGGGAATAATATTACACAGAGATGTCGCTATCCTATGCACAACTATCTTTAGTTGCCTTTTACAAAGTGCTTGGAAGGTTTCAGAGCTCTACTCTTTTCAACCCAAGCACCAAGCGTCTATTAACTGGTTTCACTTGGAACACAGGGGAACAACAGATGCTTTCCACCGAACTATAATTTGGATCCTCTTCTTGAGCTCCCCCAAAGAAACTTCAGCTGCCCTTGTATCAAGTTCTATATTTACTCGCCAGGGATTCTCTGGCCTGCCATTTCTTTTTGTTTACTGTGTGTTTCTTCTTGTTCTTGTTCTGCGTCCATTTCTAAATGGAAGTTATGTTACGTTGTGTCCTTGTTTGAAGCAAAGCCGTGTTATCTCAGCCTTTCGACCCGACACATTCAATTGGCATATTTGACTGGTGATGTACCAATTCAGAGTCTAGTGACTTTCAAGTTGCTTAAGGCAAGTGGTGGCCTGACATAGGTTAATCCCACAGCTCGATCCACTGGATCTGCGTTCATTAATTCCATTTTGCGAAGCGGCGTTTTCCGTGACCAGCCTGAAGATGCTATGTTGACTGCAAGAAACTTCCGTCTAGATTTCAGTCTTGTGAACTGCGTCTGGCGTCTAAACAGGGTGCATTGGGTGGTCTGCCTGTTGCTCTTCTTCGTGTATCAGGTGGTGCTACCAAAATTACAAGGTATATTTTTCCATTGGAATAAGTTTTAGACACCGTGTATCTATCGGAACAGTCTCATTGATTGCTGCATCAATACGTTTGACATAGTTTTTTTGCAAACTGGAGAATCGATTAAGGAAGTGATAGCTCGATCCCTAATCTAGACTATACTTGTGCAGCTTGTTTCCAAGGTGGCCGCTTGGAGGCTAAATGTATACATATATGTAAAGTCACTAGACAATATCAGTGGAACATGATCTGTGGAAAAGGCACGGGATAGGCACACATTATGAAATGCTCTTTCTAGACCCAGAAATAGACTCGCATCACAACGCGTGTTTGGAAAAAAAACTAGAAGCTGATAGTTATCGTAGAGGGGATATAAACATGCTGGAAAGAATACAAAAAAGAGCGACAATGCTGAAAGTGGTTTTCCAGAATTACAGTTATGAGGAAAGACTCAGAAAAACAGGCATAAAAGTGTCTAGAAAAGAAAAGAATTCGAGGTGACTTAATAATAATAGCTGTCCATTGTTATCGATGAGGACCGCCGATATCATCCTTGTCACAGATTTTCCTGTTGGGTGTGGGTGCGCATGTGGCTGAACAGGCCAATGCGGGCACGAAAACATCTGCTACATATCGGGCACACGAGGTTTGTAGATGGTGTTCCCGCTGTTCGGGATTTCCGGGTCTCGCGTCTGCTCTGGGCTTTCACAACACGGTCGTCTTCGCTGGTAGCTACACCCGATTTGACTGCGCTTCTCCAGTCAAATCTGTTTTGCGCAAGACATTCCCAGGTGTCGATGTCTATCTGGCAACTTTTCAGTGAGTCCGTCAGACCGTCTTTAAAACGTTTCTTTGGGCGCCTTCTCTCGCGCCATCCCCCTCTCAGCTCGCTGTAGAGAAGCTTCTTTGGGAGCCGCTCGTCTGACATACGGACGAGGTGTCCGGCCCATCCTAGTCGTGCTTTTTCTAGCAGTGCATGGATGCTGGGCATGTAAGCCCTCGAGAGAACCTCTATGTCAGTGACACGATCTTGCCATCGGATGTGGAATATTCGCCTCAGGCAACCTGGGTGGAAGTGGTTTAACCTCCTTGCATGTTCAGAGTATACAGTCTAGCTTTCGCAAGCGTATAGTAGGGTTGGAATGATGGTTGCACGGTAGACTTTGAGTTTGTTTTTGACGCTGACGCACGATGTGCCCAGACCATCGAGCGCATTCTACCAAAGGTTGTGCAGGCCTTTGCTATTCTGCTTGCCACCTCATCGTCTAGGCTGGCAGATCTCGACAGCGTGCTGCCCAGATATGTGAATTTATCTACGACATTCAGCGTCTGCTCGCTGACTGTAGTCTCTGGTTTTGTGTACGGCATGCCTGGTGCTGGTTGGTACATGACCTCTGTTTTTTTTTCTCATTTATGGTCAGGCAAAAATTTTCGCATGCGGCAGAGAACTGGTCCATTCCAACCTGCATGTTCAGTTCTGAGTTGCTCATTAGAGCGCAGTCGTCAGCAAATACAAGTTCCCTGATTATGTCGCCAGCCACTTTAATTTTGGCCTTCATTCTTCTGGGATTGAGTAACTTGCCATCTGTGCGGTACTTTATGGGTATTCCAGTAATCTGAAGGCGTCTGTCATCATGGCCGCTAACATCATGCTGAACAAGGTCGGGGCGAGTACACATCCTTGTTTTACTCCGTTTGATACTAGAAACGTTTTAGAGATTGCACCGCTGTCCAGTACACGAGCACACATGCCTTCGTGTAGCTGTTTCACCATTGTTATGAACTTGTTGGGGCAGCCAAACTTGGACATTATCATCCACAACCCTCCCCTGTTTACTGTATCAAAAGCCTTTGTCAAATCAATAAATGTGGTGCACAAGGCCTGATTTTGTTCCCGACACTTCTCTTGTACTTGGCGAGCGGCAAAAATCATGTCCACTGTTCCTCTTCCGGCTCTGAATCCACATTGGCTTTCTGGGAGGTGGTGGCTTTGTTCAAGGTGTTTGTTGAGCCTGTTTAGTAGTAAGCGCGCTAGGATCTTGCCTGCTACGGAGAGTAGGTTTATAAGATAATCACAGGAAAGGTACAATTAGACTATAACACGTTTTTCAAAATACAACTATCAATGAGAACAAGAGAACACAGATACAAATTAACTAAAGAAAGGTCCAGATTGAATAATAGGAAATACTTTTTTTAGTCAGAGAGTGGTGAATGCTTGGAATGCATTACCCCAGGATGTAGTGGAGGCAGAGACAAATAATGCATTTAAGAATATATTGGATGTGCCTAGTTTTTAGAGCAATTTAATGCAGATGTGACTGGTTGTCTACAGGCTCTAATGAGTCTTCTAAACTAGTGTAACAACGTTAAGTTAAGTTAAGACAGGTGCGACAGATTGAAATACCTCGGAGTGACGTTTGATCGCAGTCTCTCCTAAAAATGTCACGTTGATAAGACCGCACAAATATGTAAGCGAGGGCTAGGAGCACTCACGACTATCGGTGCTGTCAACTTCTCCGTCTTCTCTTCATCCTATTTCGCCAGGTTGTGTTGTCGCTTACTTAACTTAACTTAACGTATTTATACTGGTTAAGAAGACCCCGCAGAGTCTATATACAACCAGTTTCATTTACATCACCTTGCTCTAAAAGCTATGCGCATCCAATTTATTCTTAAATATATTAACTGCAACAGATGAAGCAGCAATCCACAGACTGCAACGTTTCTACATCCAACGAGGTTCAAGGGCAGTGGAGCGGAGCAGGAGTGTGTACAACCAGCGAGCTATAGGGACCATCAACATCTAAACCCTACGCCATTTACTGAAAGAGACTGAGCACCTTTGGGTATGCCCAAAGTGCAGTGACGTCGATTCTTAGAAACAGGAACCGTACTCTCTCGACCTGAGCTACAATGGTGACGGTCCAGTGGCACGACTTGTTAGCCACGACGACTGGTGAGAACAAATAGTGCAGCTTTTTCTCGAGTTAACTCTATGGGCCTCTCCCAGCGACGACCCCGTGTATAAGGAACGGTACAGTATCCAATTTCTATTCATATTGTACCCTTTCCACCTTAAATATAATTTATAACTGTAACACAGATTAAATGGTTATAGCAAAAATAATAGTATTAAGTATACACTTCTTCTTCATCATTTACATCCTCAAGTGCCGTCTCCGCATTGAAGGTTGACGGCAATGGATCGTTGCCTGTCTCTGTTCCGTGTCAGGTCGGTACACTCAGTCAAACTTCGTCCCGACCACATCTTGATGTTGTCTGTCCATCTGTACCTCTGCTGCCCTCTGGATCTCTTACCCTACCCTCTTCCCTCCAATATAACTTTCAGCAGACTGTCAAGTCGCTTGACTTGACCAAAATAGTTTATTTTTCTGCTTTAATTTTCTTCATAAATATCTTCTCTACCTTGAGTTGTCCCAGAACTTAACTATTTGTTCCTATCTTTCAAAGAAACTCACACAAGTCTTCTGAAGCCCCATATTTGAAAGGTTTCAGGTATAATCTTAGGATTGGGTTAAAAAAGCGATTGTGAAAAATAACGATTTTACACTTCTGCTACTTGACTCATGGTTTGAGTGCCAGCTGTTCCAAGTTTTCGCGCAATGTGCACATGTTTCCATAGTTCGATAAATGTAATCAATACCCACGTCATAAATAACTATTAAAGTTATATTTGCTAGAATTGAGCTCTCATACATTTGACGTGGCCTAATTCAAGACCGGGTGTATGAGATTGACCGGTAAGTCGTGTAGCTGAGACACCGTTTGAGGCGTTTGGTAACTTTGGTTGGTTCAACCGAATCAACGTAGCCCTCTGTAGCTGTTCTTCTCTGTGTAGTGTGTAACAGTTACAGAGTAACAGTAAAGTAACAATGTTGGTGTTTGAGTAGTGTGTCGATTCTAAAGTCTTAACTGTCTAGTATCTAACTTAGACAAGTAAAAGTCTAACACAGTCTCTGATAATATTAGTGTTATTGTCTGCAGAATGCGAGTTCGGAGTTGTTCATTTTTAGTTATTTTGTTACTTAAAATTAAATAGGGGACTTTGTAAGCAATTGTTTGTAACTAGTACTATTATTTGTTACATTTTTATTTCTACTAATACTACTATGAATAATTCCACAGATGCTGTATTCCATAACAAATAGTTTCAATCGGGACTGCACCGATTTTATTTAGTGTTGTTGAACTTACTTAACTTAGTAGTTTTTATAAAACGGAGCGCCGTGTTATAACTTAACTTAACGTCTTTATTTATTGGTTTAGAACTAGAAGACGCACAGTATCATATGTATACAACCAGTTTCATTTACATTACCTTGCTTTAAACGCTATGCGCATCCAATTTATTCTCAAATGCATTAATATTTCCTGCGTCCACCACTTCCCGTGGCAATGCATTCCAATTCCAAGCGTTCAGTGATTCACCACTCTCTGACTAAAAAAATATTTCCTAATATCTAATCTGGACCTCTCTTTAGTTAATTTGTAGCTATGCCCTCTTGTTCTTGTGGGTGGATGTATTTTGAAAAACTTGTTATAGTATAATTTATCCGCTCCTCTGATTATCTTATAAAGTTTATAAACCTGTATTGTCACTTCAAATTCTTCTCTTTTCTAGAAACTGTAGGCCGGTTTTTCTGAGTCTTTCCTCATAACTGTAATTTTGGAATCCCATTATCAGCTTTATTGTTCTTTTTTGTATTCTTTCCAGCATGTTTATATCCCCTCTATGATAAGGACTCCACACCTGTACACAGTACTCCAATCTAGGTCTAACTAATGCTTTATACAGTTTGACTATCAATTCCTTGCTCCTATGTTTAATATTTCTTGTTATCATACCTAACATTGCATTTGCCTTTTTCACTGCTACCTGAACTTGCTCACTCACTTTACCTGTATGATCTATTATAACACCTAGGTCTCTTTCCTTATAAATCTTTATAATATTGTTCTTACCCATTCTGAAATTATGTTCCATATTGGATCTACCCATGTGGATGACTGTACATTTATCTAAACTCCATTTGCCAGCTTACAGACTATTCTTGAATTTTATCTAAATCTGACCTCAATATATCCACTTCTGCTTTTGTTGAGACACTACTGCATAGTTTTGTGTCGTCAGCAAATTTTGCAATCATGGATCCAATATCAATGTCCAAATCGTTTATATATATCAAGAACAAAATTGGTCCCAAAACCGAGCCTTGTGGCACTCCACTTTTCACTTCACACCACTCAAGAGTACTCCTTATTTATGCCTACTCTCTGCCTTCTTCCCGTTAACCAATTTTCAATCCATTTAGCAACTTCTCCACCTATTTCATGTGATTTTAAATTCCTAAATAATCTTTGATAAGGTACTCTATCAAAAGCCTTTGCAAAATCTAAATAAATAACATCCACTGGCTCCCCTTATCTATCATTTTAGTAACCTCCTCCATGAATTCTAATAGATTTGTTAAGCATGATCACCCTCTAGTAAAACCATGCTATTTCTGATTAAACTTGTCTAAATGCATTACAATGTTTTCTTTGATCATTGACTCTAACAATTTACAGACTATGCTCATTAAACTCACCAGTCTATAATTAGCTGGATCTGATTTTTTGCCATTTTTGAATAAGGGGATCACTCCTGCATCTTTCCAATTCCGTGGAACAATCCATTTTGCAAGTGATTGAGAACATAATATAGTCATTTGTTTTGCTAGTTGGTCTCTAATTTCAAACAGCAATTTTGTATGAATACCATCTTTACCTGGACATTTATTCACTTTCAACCTCTCCAATTGTTTAAAAACCAATTCCTCTGTAATACAGATTGATCGTAATCTCATTGTTTACATGTCTCTTTGAAAGATATCTATAGGATCTTGGAGCAGTCCTCTTTTGTGTAGACAGTGCCAAAGTACTGATTGAGTAGATTAACTGCCTCCGTATTCTCACTTATTATTTTTCCTGTACTATCTATGGGAGGGCCTACTTTGTCTTTCGTTCTTTGTTTATTTCTAACATAAGAGAAGAAGCTTTTATTATCAGTCTTGATCCTCTGAATAAGTTTTTTTCGAAGTCTATTTTTGCTGTTTTATTCGCATTCTGAGATATGTTCTGCATGTCCAAATATTTTAATTTTAATGTTTCTTTTTTTTACCTGCCTCTATATATTTTTTCCATGCTTTATTTTTAGCTCTTCTACAATTAACTACAAATCTAGTTATCCACTTTTTATGCTTGGGGTTCACCTCCTTACATGGAACACATTCTTCTTGAAGCTTTTCTAGAACTGTTTTAAAACTCCCCAACATCTGTTCCTCCGACAGTATCTTTCCAGATTATGTGGCTTGTTGCCTCTTTCATCTTCTTAACATCTGCAATAAGATCCCAATGGATGATTTGATGGTCACTTGAGCCAAATAATTCCCTAAGGGTAACGTTTTCAATCATATTTTCCTCTGTAGTAAAAACTAGGTCGAGCATGTTTTTGACTCTGGTGTCTGCTTCTACATGTTGAATTAAAAAATTGGGATCAAGACGCCAAGCAGCGCATGAGCTGCAGTGGTCAGCGACCCATAGCTGACTGCTAGCGTCAGGGCCAGCGAACCAGAGCTGCCAAGACCTTTCTACACCTCCACGCGGTGATCCTGGATAACAGGCTGCAGCAGGGCAGACTGGCTAAGGAGAAGGGATCGAAGAGGGAATGCTAACCCGGTACTCAAAAACTGCTTGCTGAAGTCGGATGTGTTGGACCGAAAGGTGCAAATATCGCAGCCAAGCTGTAAACTACAATACAACACATTTCATTTTCTGGACTACATTCTGCTTACCCTTTCAGGGTTTGGTAGTGGGAGATTGAGAACGAAAGAAGAAGAAGAATAATTAAACAATTGTAAGTTATGCACTTAACAAAAGGTTTTGACTCTACAAGTGCTTCTGCCATATCCCATTTTATTTCTGGAAAGTTGAAATCCCCCATTAATAATAATTTCCCTTCACTTACCTTTGCTATGCTACTAATCAGCTCCTCATCTTCCTCTTTTTGACTTGATGGACATCTATAGCATACCCCAATTACTGTTTTTTTCACCACTACTTTCTATTTCTCCCCATACACTTTCATTTTTGCTACCACATGATAAATCATTTTTGATCGTTATATTAACTGTATTTGTACAGTATAATAAAACGCCACCTCCCTTAGTCTTGTCTTCAACTACGCTATCTTTCCTTAACATTGTATATCCCTCTATTTCAAGTTCACTATCTGCAATGTCCTCATATGTCCATGATTCTGTTAACCCTATTATGTCTGGTTTTCTTCTTCTACA
This sequence comes from Ariolimax columbianus, assembly GCA_036924085.1. Taxonomy (NCBI): domain Eukaryota; kingdom Metazoa; phylum Mollusca; class Gastropoda; order Stylommatophora; family Arionidae; genus Ariolimax; species Ariolimax columbianus. The sequence continues at coordinate 53,856,468 of JAVGWX010000019.1, forward strand.
TATAGTTCCAATTCTTCTCTTTTATTTACTATGTTTCTGACATTTGCATAAAAGCATTTTAGTTTGTAATTTTGTTGTTGTTCAAATTTTTGCTTTTGCTTTATCATTTTTATTTTTGCCTTTCCACTACTTATTTCACACTTCCCTGACCCCAACTCTCCCCCTTTGACTGCATTTCTCTATAGCACCCTATTGTAGGCCTATCTTTAGTCTCGTACTTCATTTTAGGTCGTTCAACACAAAACATTTAAATTGTCAAGATCTCACATTGATTGTCCTAAGGTCCTTTAAAAATTCAATCTTTAAAAATATTTTTTAAAAGTTCGTCTCTTGGATGTAGAAAAATAGTCTGCGAAGGAGTTAAGGACACGGTCACAACCGAAATGTGTTGGGTTTTGATTCATGAAACAACAGGGTAGTGCCCTTTTGGAAGCAAACCTATTTAAAAAAATGCACATTGACATTGGAGGCACCTGACTGTTAGGTGCAGACACACAGTCTACTGCCTTAGATAAAAAACAGATGATCAGTGACCATCACACCATTTGGCACCTTTGACGGTTGTAATAAACTCCTTTCACTTTATCTGATCCCGACTATCCTTCTCCTGCGTTTGTTCTCAATCTCCCACTATCAAACCCTGAACAGGGCTTTGCAAGTAGCTGGATTTAGTCCGGAGAACGAAATAAGCTGTATCGCTAGTTTACAGCTTGACTGTGATTTGCACCTTTTGGGCTTACAGATCTGTCTTTGGCAGCATCGACTATCCTTTTATGCTATCCTAGTTCTGGTTCTTGATTTTCATTTCACTATTTATGATTATTCACCAAGTTGTCTTATGGTTTCACTTTCGCCTTCTCTCTGGGGTCTAGTAATGGCATCAGGTTATTTTTTTTAAGGCATGGTCGATCAAATTTTAGTGTTAACGGGTTATAATAGCATGAATAATTGTCAATTGTTCTTGGCAAGCAGTTCTTTGTTGGTGATGACATGCGATTGTACATTTGTATGAATCTTCATAAGACAGGTTTTGTGGAAAGAAAACGATTCGGATATTTCTTTTTCTGCTACTCTCCAGCACCGTTCGAATGCACATTATTGCAAAAACTTTATTTATTCTTCATCCATATAAGTCCTTCTGGTTGATCCCAGCGATAGAAGGAAATAGTGTAATAATAGTTGAAAAAAGAAAGAAGTTTACTACCTTCGAACAAATGTTTCCTTCAATTTTTATTTAAAAAATTGCTTTCTCACCTAGATCAGTGCTGTATCAGTAAGGAGACATATAACTGTAAAGATGCCACTACCAGCAGTGACATGGTCAAGACTGATGACCTTCGTGGTAGTGACAGTAATCACCTGCCTAATGGTGTGGAACGGAGCTCAGGGGCAGGAGGAGGCTGCTACCCCTACAAGTGGCATTAGGGACATAAACCTCAGTACCTGGCAGCAATCATACAATGAAAACCAGAAGTTGTTGGTTTCATTTTGTAAGTATTAGAGCTGTAGATTCGAGTCGTGCGTTAAGTTACTTATATTTGTCGACTTCTTCGTTATTCGCATTCAATTATCTCATTTATTTTTTTAAAAAGTGTTGTACAACTTTATTCCCATTACTGGGATAGTTGAAGGGTTTAAAAGGCTGAGACCTGCTGACCACTTTGCCATGTCATGTGCTGGGTATGTTTGTGTAATTCACCCTCAACAAAAAATCAACAGATGCCTTATCAGGAATTTGAATAGCCGCCTTCCTTGTCAGCAGGTAGTCATCAGAACCATTCAGCCACATGTTCCTGCATCAACCAACACTCTCCAAGTAGGCCATACTTTATCTATTTCCCTCAGAAACATCGACTCAAGATATCACACACAAGTGACTGCTCATGTGGAACCGGAGTCCAGACCCCTGGACACATCCAGAGGGAGCCAAGGTGATGCAGACGCTGTGTGGAGCTGCCACTGGGATCTGGAGAGGACTAGAAGGTGATGCAGACGCTGTGTGGAGCTGCCACTGGGATCTGGAGAGGACTATAGAAGGTGATGCAGACGCTGTGTGGAGCTGCCACTGGGATCTGGAGAGGACTATAGAAGGTGATGCAGACGCTGTGTGGAGCTGCCACTGGGATCTGGAGAGGACTATAGAACGTGATGCAGACGATGTGTGGAGCTGCCACTGGGATCTGGAGAGGACTATAGAACGTGATGCAGGCGCTGTGTGGAGCTGCCACTGGGATCTGGAGAGGACTATAGAACATGATGCAGACGCTGTGTGGAGCTGCCACTGGGATCTGGAGAGGACTATAGAACGTGATGCAGACGCTGTGTGGAGCTGCCACTGGGATCTGGAGAGGACTATAGAACGTGATGCAGACGCTGTGTGGAGCTGCCACTGGGATCTGGAGAGGACAATAGAACGTGATGCAGACGCTGTGTGGAGCTGCCACTGGGATCTGGAGAGGACTATAGAACGTGATGCAGACGCTGTGTGGAGCTGCCACTGGGATCTGGAGAGGACTATAGAACGTGATGCAGACGCTGTGTGGAGCTGCCACTGGGATCTGGAGAGGACAATAGAACGTGATGCAGACGCTGTGTGGAGCTGCCACTGGGATCTGGAGAGGACAATAGAACGTGATGCAGACGCTGTGTGGAGCTGCCACTGGGATCTGGAGAGGACTGTGGACCATCTTAGCAACTGGACTACAGATCTAGCATGACCAAAAAGCTTGAACACAGAAGGAGAAGAAGCTCATCTCTGTTAGGACACCCCTTCTCACCCCCCTTGAGACCAGCTCATGCTTGAAACTTGAGAAAAAAATACATGAAAAAAAGTGTTTAAAGTTGATTAAAGTTAAGTTTCATCAAAATTTAAAATGGGTATGGTCTGATACCGCACCGAGACGAGAACAGAAACAAAACCTACGTTACGACCAATAGGACTTCATCAGGGACAACAAATAATAACAATGCTGCACTAGCAAATCAACATATAAGGAAAAAATGGTCTATTTATTTGATATAGTGTCTGTCATTGTGACTGGTTGGGTTGGAAGCTCGACCGTGAATGTGTGAAACTTGCAGGATTCAAACACACACAGTTTTGCACTTTTTTTTTTTGGGGTAATTTTTTTAATGTAAGTGCATAACCTCTCATCTGTCGCCACAGGAACCATTTCACAGAGTATAATTATTAATAGATGTTTCTTTGTCCAATCACTTCTCTCAGACAAGACTGATGGATGTGAGAGATGCACTCTGGCCTTGGACAGTACAACACAAATTGTGGGACAGCCAGAAACACCTACTGGTAATATTCTTTGGGAGATGCTGTCTGTCCATTTCTGACTAAAGTCTTCTTCTGCATTCGTCCTGAAAAGAATTTAGTTTTGTTGTAGTTTACAACAAGGCTGTGATATCTGCTCATTTCGGTCTGACACATCTGATTTCAGTTGGCTTTTTTGGATACTGGGATTGTCTTCCAACTGCAATCTCCATCGGTAATATCTGAAATGCTAAACAAAATGGAGGACAGACGTAAATGGAAAAACATTAATACAGAGCATGGTATTGCAACGTATAAACGTATCAAGAATGAACTGGGTCGAGAATGCAAGATGGCGAGACAAAATGGTGGATAGAACAATGTGAGAAAATTGAAGATCTGAAGAGAACAGGGAAATTCGATCAAGTCCATAAGAAAGTAAAACATTTGTTTCGTAAAATTAAGGGCATACAATCACGGATGATTAATGATAAGAATGAGAAACCAATATCACCCAGAAAACAAAAAAGTAAAATGGAGAGAATATGTTGAGGAACTGTACGATGATAGGGGCCTGTATCAAGATAACACACCACTAAATAACATACCATTGACAGAAGAGAGATTACCTATAACCAGAGGAGAATTTAAAAAGGCACTTTCTTTAATCCCGAACAAGAAGACACCAGGGATAGATGAATTATCTTTCGCGCTACTGAAAACAACGGGAGAGACTTTTCATGATTTGCTTTTTCAACATGTTAATGACATTTACAATAAGGGAATATGGCCAAAAGATCACACAATTTCAATATTAATTCCTTTACCAAAAAAATCAAATGATATAGAATGCGATCAATTCCGAACGATAAGTTTGATAACACATACATCTAAAATGCTTTTGACAATTATTCATATGAGAATTGATTGAAAAATATAAGAGGTACTGAAAGATATCCAGTTTGGCTTTCGCAAGACCAGAGTACACACGATGCCATCGGGTCGTTGTGGATTCTCGCAGAAAGAATGATCGATCAAGGATGTACACTGTTTATCTGTTTTATTGACTATGGGGAAAACCTTTGATCGAGTTCCTGGGGAAAAACCTTTGATCGAGTTCCCTGGGGAAAACCTTTGATTGAATTCCCTGCTGGGGAAAACCTTTGATCGAGTTCCCTGGGGAAAACCTTTGATCGAGTTCCCTGCTGGGGAAAACCTTTGATCGAGTTCCGTGGGGAAAACCTTTGATCGAGTTCCCTGGGGAAAACCTTTGATCGAGTTCCCTGGGGAAAACGTTTGATCGAGTTCCCTGGGGAAAACCTTTGATCGAGTTCCCTGAGTAACTCCTTTGATCGAGTTCCCTGTGGAAAACCTTTGATCGAGTTCCCTGGAGTAAACTTTAAGATTCTGCAGCAAATAGGTATAGAAAAAACGCTCATTAGGTTAATCCAGAACCTGTATGAAAATCAAGAGGCGATTATTTCAATCACTGAAGGTCTCACGGATCCAGTTTCCATAAGACAGGGGGTACGACAGGGCTGCTTGCTTTCGCTGAGTCTCTATTACGCATATTCTGAGATAATGATGGCCAAGGTTATGCGAAGTTGTAACAGGGGTGTCAAGGTGGTATGAAAGTTAATGTCATCAAATTTTCCGATGACCAAGCAATAGTAGGAGGATCAGTATCAACATTGCAAATGCTGCTTGAGAAAATTAATAGCAATGTCAAAGATTTTGGCATGAAAATAAACACATCGAATACAGAGACTTTGGTAATATCTAAGCAACATAAGCACATAAATATATCCATCGATGGAGAAATAATCGAACAAGTACAGAAGATGCTCGCAATGAGACAGAAATCAAGACAAGGACTGCAATGGTAAAAAAGGGCTTCAGAGAAAAGCAGAAATTGTTAACCTCAAAGAATATCAGGATAGAACTGAGGGAAAGAATAATCGCCACTCATATATGGCCAATTGCACTGTATGGGTCTGAAACATGGACTTTGGCAAAGAAGAATGAAAAAAGCTTGGAAGCATTTTAAATGTGGTGCTACCGTAGAATGGAAAGAGTGAGTTGGACAGAAAGAGGATCTAATGACAATGAAGTGAGCGCACAAAGACAAATATTGCATATGATACAAAAACGTTGGTTGAATTGGCTGGGTCACAATATGAGACATGAAAATCTTCTATAGAAGAGGGCACCTATACTAGAGGGCAAGATTCAAGGAAAGAGTTGCTGGCCCTGACGCTAGCAGTCAGCTATGGGTCACTTACCACTACAGCTCATGCACCACTCAGCATCTTAATCCCAATTAATGCATTCAAGAATAGATTTGTTACGCATAGTTATCTTTAGGTCAAGTGAAGTAAAAGAAACTCCCTGCCGAAGATGGATGTGTCAGACCGAAAGGTGCAAATATCAAAGTGAAGCTGTAAACCCGTGACACAATGCATTCCGCTCTCTGGAATACATCCTGCTACTTGCAGGATCCCTGTTCAGGGATTGGTAACAGGAGATTGAGAACAAATGCAGAAGAAGAAGAAAAGAAACTGGTTGTATGCAGACTATGCAGTCTTCTAAACCAGAATAAAATTGTTAAGTTAAGAATGAAAGTCAATTGAATTTGACAAAACGACTTTAAATGGACTTTCCCAATGACTTGGGTCTTCTGTTCCATAACTGCGATTGGTTGGGTGTAAAATAAAATGAACATACTTAATGTAACTAGCGACACAATGCATTCCATTCTTCGGACTACATCCTGCTACTTGTTCAGGGCTTGGTAGCGGGAGATTGAGGACGAACGCAGAAGAAGAGAGATTGGATTGTAGAGAATGTAGAACTGTTGGACAGAACCAGACAGAATAGAGAGACTGAAATGGTATGATAAGATCACTAATGTAGAACTGTTGGACAGAACCAGACAGAATAGAGAGATTGAAATGGTATGATAAGATCACTAATGTAGAACTGTTGGACAGAACCAGACAGAATAGAGAGATTGAAATGGTATAAGATCACTAATGTAGAACTGTTGAACAGAGCTAGACAGAATAGAGAGATTGAAATGGTATGATAAGATCACTAATGTGAAGCTGTTGAACAGAGCCAGACAGATATCAGTGAAACATGATAGGTTTGTCAGTCATGTTGCTAACCACTTGGCTGCCCAGTTGCCACCCACCAAACCCCTCCAACTACTGATAATCGACTTGTTTTTGCTTTAGTTTGTTATTCAATTATTTTCTTGATTTTCCACACCAGGACTGGAGATAGTTAAGTCTGCCGATCCTGACCTTGTGTCTCACCTTAGAATTATCCAGTTTCCAAGTCTCGTGTACCTGAGAGAACAGTCCTTTGTGACTTATGATGGTGAGTGAATATTATATCCCGGCTTAGAATGATCACTTACTAATATGACTAATCTAGTCATAATGTGCGTATGGTATGTCGCAGTGGGCAGTTTTCTAACCTGCAGTAGCCTAACCCTCTCCAGGCAGTCATGTCCTCATTAGGGGCTGAGCACAATTGATGAGCTGACTGAAACAACAGCAGACAAAGAAACTTGGCTGAACAGATAGAGCATGTGAAACACGGAGAGGGAGGTGAACAGACATATCGCAACCCCCAATTCAAATGACAGTATAAATCAACTCACAAGGAACGATCAGAGCATCAGTTTCCGACTGAGAACCCAACACATCCCACTTAACAAACACCTGAGCAGAATCCAACCACAACATACTCCTGAGTGCTAGCTGTGTACACACACATATGGAACCGTTGATCATCGTCTCTTTGAGTGCTCAGTGCTCAATGATTTTAGGAAAATGCTTCTTCCTCTGAGGCCAGATAAATGGAACATTTTGTGTGGCACTAGACAACAGCTGATAAACACATACAGATACCATTACATGGCATTGGGCCAAAGGGCAAGAGCCTGAATGCTGCTGGATCCATAACAACAACATGAATGATCTGACAGTGGCTAGAGACTCATAGCTGGCTGCTTACATCATGGTCAGCGAACCACAGCTGACCATGACCCTATTCCGCTTCCAAGTGTTAACCCTGGAAACTGACTGCGCTAGTCACTAGTGTAGTATGGCCAAGGGATAGGGATCGTAGTGGAAAGCCAAACTGGTACCCAAAAAAGTGAACTGATATCCGGCGTATTGGGCTAAAAGGCACAGATATCGCAGCCTCTCTGTAAACTACAGCACACTGTCTTTTTTCAGGACAAACTCCGAAGAAAAGACTGTGTTTAGTTTAGTCAGAATCAATGAGAAAAATGAGTTCCGGTCAAGATGGCGAAGCAAGCTGTGTTTTTTTCTGTTCCGAGGATTAGAATATTATATTGTGGTTATGTCGTGTACTAAAGGAATATTCAGAAACCAGCAATTATGTAAGACCTAAAGGAACCAAGTAAGCATTGTGAAAGTGATTCTAGGTCGGGCCCAGCAAGCCGATAGAGGATTTACAACTGCTAATAAAAAGTGCTCAAGCAAATAGAGGCGGCAAGCAATGCGTAGACCGTCGGATAAATGGCGCGACAAGGTGAAGGACAAAGAAACGGGCCCAGTGAATAAAATGGCCACGTTAAATGTGTGCGGACTAGGACTGAAGGAGACAGAGGCAATTATATTTATGATGGAACATAGAAAAAGAATTTTGGGGTTAGCGGATTGCAGACGAAAGGGAAACAAAACAAAAGAAATTCACGAAAACTATGTGTTGATTACAAGTGGTGTAGCGGTAGGTCAAAGGGCAAAACACGGTGTAGGCTTAATTTTACATCCAGAATTTGCTAGCGCATTGGTAGAAACATTATACATTTCAGAAAGGATACTATCAGTGCGATAGCAACATAAATATAAGACGGCTACAAATAATCCAAGTATATGCTCCGTGTAATGACAGTTATTCTGAAGCAGACAAAGATGCTTTTTTCTGTGATCTCTCAAGCGTGTTACACCAGGTCTCAGACGCAGACGAACTGATAGTCAGGGGAGACTTTAATGGTAAAGTGGGGCGACGCAGATACCCATGGGAAGAACACCTGGGACCACATAGTGATATAAGAGGAGATTGCAACAATAACGGTGAACATATTCTCACACTGTGTGCGGAGCATGGCCTTTTAATTACGAATTCCTTCTATCAACATAGACACAGTCATATACAAACATGGCACAAGTGGGGGCACATGAACACCACATCTCAAATAGACTTCATTCTCACTAGAGTGCGAGATAGAAAACACATTACAGACTCCAAGGTCATTCCAAACATCAGCATAGACACCGACCACCGACTGGTGGTACTGTACTGGAGACAAAAAGTAGAAACCAGAATGCGAGATACAGAGTTGGCAGAGGTCATTAACATTAACAGACTGACAGACTTGGGGATTCAGGAAAGAGTAAAACAGGACATGAAAATTGCTTTTGAACAGCAAACTCGTAGAAAAGAAATTGAAGAAAGTTGGCAAGGATTCAAGGCTCCATTGCAAAAGGCTTTACTTGTAAATTGTGGGGAAACAAAGAAGGGAGGAAAAAGAAAGAAAAGGACTATGTGGTGGAATAAGAAGGTAGAGGCAGCGGTCAAGGAAAGAAAAGGACTATGTGTTGAATGAGAAGGTAGAGGAGCGGTCAAGGAAAGAAAAGGACTATGTGGTGGAATAAGAAGGTAGAGGCAGCGGTCAAGGAAAGAAAAGGACTATGTGTTGAATGAGAAGGTAGAGGAGCGGTCAAGGAAAGAAAAGGACTATGTGGTGGAATAAGAAGGTAGAGGCAGCGGTCAAGGAAAGAAAAGGACTATGTGTTGAATGAGAAGGTAGAGGAGCGGCCAAGGAAAGAAAAGGACTATGTGTTGAATGAGAAGGTAGAGGAGCGGTCACGGAAAGAAAAGGACTATGTGTTGAATGAGAAGGTAGAGGAGCGGTCACGGAAAGAAAAGGACTATGTGGTGGAATAAGAAGGTAGAGGCAGCGGTCAAGGAAAGAAAAGGAATATGTGTTGAATGAGAAGGTAGAGGAGCGGTCAAGGAAAGAAAAGGACTATGTGTTGAATGAGAAGGTAGAGGCAGTGGTCAAGGAAAGAAAAGGACTATGTGGTGGAATAAGAAGGTAGAGGCAGCGGTCAAGGAAAGAAAAGGCTCTTTTTAAAAAGTGGAGAAACTCCAATAACGATGATGACTACCTTTCATATAAACAAGGGAGACACAGAGCGAAGACTGAAATAGTAAAGTCACGGGAAGAGGCATGGCAGGAGTATGGTGAAGTACTAAGCGATGTTTGTTCTAGAGCACCTAGGGAGTTCTACAAAAAAATACGCGCAATACGAGATAGAGATGCCCATTACAATCCAGCCACAACAATAAATGACAGATATGGCAACCCAATCTTCGACAGCAAGGAGGTAAAGAACAGATGGGAGGAATATTTTACTGAGCTATTAAATCCAAACACAGAAGACGAAGCCCAGAACATATCCGAAAATAGCACATCTGTGCACACAGAAGCCGAACAACCCAAACATAATGACAGAATAATCCTAGAACAGGAAGTCAGAGAAGCCATTAAGAGATGCCCAAGAAACAAAGCAACGGGAGAAGATAACATTTCGGTGGATGCCATAATAGCGTGCCAAGAAGTGGGGATAGACTGGCTAACTGGGATATTCCAGCAGGCTTGGAAAGAGAGAAAGGTACCCAGGGATTGGCAAAGAGCAGTAGTGGTACCCATTTGGAAAAATAAAGGCAGCAGAAAAGAATGCGGTTCGTACAGAGGTATATCCCTCCTTAGCCATGTAGGGAAAATTTATGCGCGGATCTTAGAACAGAGAGTTCGAGCAAGGGTGGAGCCTCTGTTAAGTAATTCACAATGTGGGTTTAGAAAAGGCAGGGGCTGCACAGATGCAATATTTTCACTAAGACAGTTGAGTGAAAAGTCCATAGAGTATGGCAAAGAACTAAATGTGGCATTCATTGATCAAGAGATGGCTTTTGATAGAGTTAACAGGAAGAAATTATGGGGCGTTTTGGAGGAGTATGGGATTACGGGGCAGTTACTGGACAATATAAGATCCATGTACGCGTATAGCGAAGGGACTGTTAGAACACATGTGGGGCAGACAAACTGGTTTCCAATAAAGAGCGGAGTCCGGCAAGGTTGTGTGCTTTCACCCCTACTATTCATCATGTACATGGATAAAATTACACGGTGGGCAAATCCATCTGAAAAATCTCTACACGAATTGATCTTTGCAGACGATCAGTGCCTCTTCTATAGGGACCAGAATGATTTACAACGTCACCTGACAAGCCTCGACTCAGCCTGCGTAAAATATGATATGAAGATAAACGGCGACAAGACAGTAACAATGACAATCAACCGCCTACCAATACATCGCAGCTACCACACTGGGGGCAAAATACTAAAACAGGTACAGGAGTTTACATATCTAGGAAGTGTCTTCACTGACGACGGCAGGTTTGACAGAGAGGTAGAAACTAGAATCCAAAAAGCAAATAAGATGCAGTACCAATTGGCACCGATACTGAAACACCGAAATGTCGCCATGGCCACAAAATGGAAGTTAATCAACACCTTGATCATCTCTACGCTGTGTTATCAGTGTCAAACATGGACACTACTAGACAGGCATAGGCGTAAGATTGAGACTTGTGAGATGCGAGGGATCAGAAATGCAGCAGGAAAGACGATTTGGGACAGAATCAGTAACGACGCACTTAGAAAAATAGTGGGGACTACACCAGTATACCACTATATTGAAGCACAGAAGGTAAAGTGGTTCGGGCATCTGACTAGAATGCATTATGAACAACCAGCAGCGAAATCATATTTCTTGAAGGTGGATGGTCCTCGAGCAAAAGGGCGACCACGACGTCGTTGGATCGAAGGGGTCAAGGAAACTCTCCAAAAGTTCAATATGACAACCACACAAGCCTCCCTCCTAGCGCAAAACAGAAATCTACGCATACCCCCTCTCTGCGACGCCGCAAGGGAAGAGCAGTGGGACAAAAGAAGAAGAGAATCAACGTCATTGCCCAAGGTTTAACCCATTAGTGCTGTGTTCTTCTCCATATTTTTGGAGAATCTCAATACAATGCACGGATTCCGTAGTACCATCGAAGATCCCTTAAAGGTTGGGTAGATTTTTAACATAATTCTGAATCTTTCCCGGGCAGCGTTAAACCTACTCTTTTCAATTTCCAACTGCCGAGGAATTTTTAACGTGCGTGACACTGCACACGGATGTCCCATCTCTACTAAAGACTATTACATCAGCCTAGCCAGAGATGTGGGGATTAACACTGTAATCCCTGTATTGGTGAACCTACTGAGTAGCCTATCATTACACTACAACCAGTACACCACTGTAGCCATCTACCACAGGAAACATGGTCAAGTGTAGAGAACTCAACTTAGGGTAGCACCATTGGAGTGAAACATCCTTAGCTTGAAAAGCATTTTTATAGTTCTGTGTAGTTTATAACATTGCGTACTATCTATTGGGGGAGCCGCGTAGCGCTGTGGTTAGCCTGCTGGCTTCACATCTGAGTGGTCCTGGGTTCATTCCCCAGTTGAAGCGGAAATGTTTTTTCAGACCGCAACAGCTCCCGGGTCGACACAGCCTTAAATGGGTACCGGTTCAATCCGGAAAGTAAAAGCGGTGAGGGAGAGGAGATGGCTACCGCCATAAGATAGCCAAGCCTTTGATATGTGAGATCGCTAACACCTCACACCCCTACGGCAGTAATGCTATGGGTTACTTTACTTTACTTTACTATCTATTCCCAGGTAATTATGGAGTGGAAGATTTGCTAGAGTGGGTACAGCTAGCCACCAGTCGTGCCACCCACACCTTGAATGACGATTCCTTCGAACATCTGACTCAGGCATCCACTGGGGCAACCACCGGGGACTGGCTGGTGGCTTTGTAAGTTTTACTTGACTTGTTTTACATACTTTGTCTGGCTTCTCCTCTAATAACCTGTTCAGCTTGGTTGAACCTGCCAGGAGCAAAAAGCTATGACGGATATAGCTCATCGCATAATTAACCACATCCTGTCCAGCATAACTTTTTTTGTATATGTGTCTTACAGTCCAAAGTAAGTACCTAAGTAACACAACTCTGTATGTCAAATTTTATTTCCAAAATGAAATTAGGGGGCGATGTGGGCTTCTAATCCGAAGGTGCTGGGTTCGCTCCCTAAAAACAGTACCAGCCGTTACCACAGGAAAACAAACCCTTAGAAAATGCATAAGGAAGCAGACCCTTACATAAAATGTATGCTGAAGTTGTATGTACTGGGCCAACAGGCGCAAAACAAAAAAAAGTAGTGCAACACCGCCTTGGGGAATAGAGTAATAAGGTCTGCCGAAGACGGATGTGTTGGACTGAAGGCGCAAATATCGCAGTCAAACTAAACTAGCAACACAGCGCATGCTGTTCTCTGGACTGCAACTTGCAAAGTCCTGCTCAGGGCTTTGTAGCGGGAGATTGGGAACGAATGCAGAAGAAGAAGGTGAATGCAAAAAAAGAAAGGAAATTAATTAATGTTAAGCAAATGAGGCCAAGATGCATCTGCGCATGAGCCGACAGCAGCCAGCCAGTGATTCATAGCTGACTGCTTGCATTAGGTCAGCGAACCACATCTGACCAAGACCCTTTTCTTACTGTAAACTACGTGACAAGGTCATTTTCAGGACAAACGCTGAAGAAGAAGAAATTCAACAAATTGACCTGAATTGTGATCTGACGATTTAAAGACACAGACTTATTAAATAAATTAGCCCACTTCTACTCTGATTGGGTGTCGTGAGGAGCCTAAGTGGCGTCTTAAAATCTTTGACCTGTGTCGCCGGAAAATGATCTTTACCTCGTCTATCCGCCTGGCAATCTTCTTCCAGACAGGGGCCAGAGGCTGGCAATCTTCTTCCATTCAGCAGCCAGAGGCTGTCAATCTTCTTCCAGACAGGGGCCAGAGGCTGGCAATCTTCTTCCAGACAGGGCCTAGAGGCTGGCAATCTTCTTCCAGTCAGCGGCCAGAGGCTGTCAAACTTCTTCAGGCCGGCAATCTTCTTCCAGACAGGGGCCAGAGGCTGTCAATCTTCTTCCAGACAGTGGCCAGAGGCTGGCAATCTTCTTCCAGACAGGGGCCAGAGGCTGGCAATCTGCTTCCAGACAGGGGCCAGAGGCTGGCAATCTTCTTCCATTCAGCGGCCAGAGGCTGTCAATCTTCTTCCATTCAGCGGCCAGAGGCTGTCAATCTTCTTCCAGACAGTGGCCAGAGGCTGGCAATCTTGTTCCAGACAGGGGTCAGAGGCTGGCAATCTTGTTCCAGACAGTGGCCAGAGGCTGGCAATCTTCTTCCAGACTGGGGCCAGAGGCTGGCAATCTTCCAGACAGGGGTCAGAGGCTGGCAATCTTCTTCCAGACAGGGGCCAGAGGCTGGCAATCTTCCAGTCAGAGGCCGGCAATCTTCTTCCAGACAGGGGCCACAGGCTGGCAATCTTCTTCCAGTCAGCGGCTGGCAATCTTCCAGTCAGAGGCCGGCAATCTTCCAGTCAGAGGCCGGCAATCTTCTTCAGGCCGGCAATCTTCTTCCAGTCAGAGGCCGGCAATCTTCTTCCAGTCAGGGGCCAGAGGCTGGCAATCTTCTTCCAGTCAGCGGCCAGAGGCCGGCAATCTTCCAGTCAGAGGCTGGCAATCTTCTTCCAGACAGGGTCCAGAGGCTGGCAATCTTCCAGTCAGAGGCCGGCAATCTTCTTCCAGACAGGGGCCACAGGCTGGCAATCTTCTTCCAGTCAGCGGCTGGCAATCTTCCAGTCAGAGACCGGCAATCTTCCAGTCAGAGGCCGGCAATCTTCTTCCAGTCAGAGGCCGGCAATCTTCTTCAGGCCGGCAATCTTCTTCCAGTCAGAGGCCGGCAATCTTCTTCAGGCAGGCAATCTTCTTCCAGACAGGCGCCAGAGGCTGGCAATCTTCTTCCAGTCAGCGGTCAGAGGCCAGCAATCTTCCAGTCAGAGGCCGGCAATCTTCTTCCAGTCAGAGGCCGGCAATCTTCTTCCAGTCAGGGGCCAGAGGCTGGCAATCTTCTTCAGGCTGGCAATCTTCTTCAGGCCGGCAATCTTCTTCCAGTCAGAGGCCGGCAATCTTCTTCCAGACAGGGGCCAGAGGCTGGCAATCTTCTTCCAGACAGGGGCCAGAGGCTGGCAATCTTCTTCCAGACAGCGACCAGATGCTGACAATCTTCTTCCAGATAGTTCCCAGAGATTAGCAATCTTCTTCCAGATTGTGAGTGAATGTACAGCAACCATCTGTAGCTAATGAATTAGAATAGTAATTATAAAACAAAAATGTCCTGGATGATATTTTTAATACTTTATATATATATATATATATATATATATAAGCGCCAAGGTGGGATCATGCATTGCACTGTAGGCTAAACCATTCAAACATGCTTTGCAATTTCTATGCTATTGTTACTCACCTGTCAGCAAAAATCATCTCCCTCACCTGCAGCACAAATGGTTCTGTTCAAATCTGAACCTAATAACCAGGTCAGACTTCATCATAAATTTTAGAGCATCCTTGAAAACATTTGTTGACTCAGTTTTTATGCGACAAACACTTCTCATTGTAAACAGGAAACATATTTTATGAGTATCCTATGTAGAGTCTGTTTTCCTCCCAAAACACAACAACAGCAAACTATTCTTTCATTGTACATTCTGTCAGCAAGGACACCGTTATATAATTGTGTTACCCACATGCATGCAACACCTAGCGTCTGCTACCTACAGTAGTCACAAAGCTGGATGTTGCTGCCACCTAATGGCACCTTTAGAAACTGCTAACTACATTTTTCAGCTATCCCACATCAGTTTGTGGCCTATTTACTGACCTTACCTCTTACGTTTACAAAAAATTGGATAGGTTGAAAGTGAACAAATGTCCAGGTCAAAATGGTATTCATCCAAAATTGCTGCTTTAAATAAGAGACCTGTTAGCAAAACCATTGGCTATATTATGTTCTCAATCACTTGCAAAATGTATTGTTCCAAGGGATTGAAAAGATGCAGGAGTGATCCCCTTGTTCAAAAAGGGCAAAAAAATCAGACCCAGTAAACTATAGACTGGTGAGCACAGTCTGTAAATTTTTAGAGCCAATATTCAAAGAATACATTGTAATGCATTTAGACAGGTTTAATCTAATCAGAAATAGTCAGCAGGGGTTTACTAGAGGGTGATCATGCTTAACAAATCTATTAGAATTCATGGAGGAGGTTACTAAAATGATAGATAGGGGGAACCATTGGATGTTATTTATCTAGATTTTGCAAAGGGTTTTGATAGAGTACCTCATCAAAGATTATTTAAAAAGTTAAAATCACATGGAATAGGTGGGGAGGTTGCAGAATGGATTGAAAGTTGGTTAACGGGAAGAAGGCAGAGAGTGGGCATAAATGAGGACTACTCTGAGTTGTGTGAAGTAAAAAGTGGAGTGCCACAGGGCTTAGTTTTGGCCTACAGTGTCAAGAAAAGAGAATTTGAGGTAAATACAGGTTTATAAGATAATTAAAGGAAACGATAAAATAGACTTAAAAAGTTTTTTCAAAATGCAACCACCTACAAGAATAAGAGGGCATAGCTACAAATTAACTTAAAAAAAGGCCCAGATTAGATGTTAGGAATTATTTTTTTAGTCAGAGAGTGGTGAATGCTTGGAATGCATTGCCACAAGAAGTAGCGGAGGCAGGAACAATTAATGCATTCAAGAATAGATTGGATGCACAAAGTTTTTAGAACAAAGAAAACTTAATGAAACTGGTTGTATACAGAGTCTTCTAAACCAGTATAAAGATGTTACGTTAAGGTTTCATGTAAAGTGGCAGGCATAGTGGTTTTCCTATGCTTCATTTGGAGCGTAAAGTTGAATCATCAAACATGACAGAGACTTTTGAACCACCCTGTATATGAGCTAATGCTGTTTCTCAGAATTTATTATTCAAATACATTGTTCTACAGCTACAAAGATTCATGCAAGAATGTACTACCTGTGTTGGAAACCTTGGGTGTAAGGTACTGTTGTCTTGACACTGTCGTTGGTGATGGGGTGATGAGAGATTGATTGGTGGTAATGACAGTGTAATGGTATGTTGATGGTAACTTGTGTCTCTGACTTGTTTTCTACCTTTGTATCATGTACGCAGGACCTCCCAGTTAATCATCCATCTCTGATATGACTAGGCACCGATCTCACCTCCCCTATATCAGAGAATGCTTGAAATACACTAGTTGGTGGTTGGGTGATGAGAGATTGCTTGGTGGTAATGACAGCATAATGGTATGTTGATGGTGGCTGATGAAAACTTGCGTCTCTAAGTTGTTTTCTACCCTTGTGTCATGTATGCAGGGCCTCCCAGTTCATCATCCGTCTCCGATATGACTAGGCACAGATCTCACCTTTCCTATATCAGAGAATGCTGGAAATACACAGGATTCAAGCACCTACCAATACAACATTTTTATTGTTGTTGTTTTAATTTAATGCCCACAATGAATAAGTTTACCCATTTGTGCGCCCTGAAAAGGACATTACGTGGCGAGTTGTAGTAGCTTTCCTCACATCTCGAGCATGCTGATGAAGGTGGACCGCGGTCCTCCAAGTGGCTGTGCTATGCTTGGCTTCATCTGCATGGCGCTCACTACTACAGGGATCACATCGATCCACATCTCATCAACCAAGCTGCCTTGAAAACAGCCTGTTTCCAGGGAACGCTACATGGAAAATAAACTGTGATCTTGGTCAGTGTATTGTGCCTGACCCTGATGTGACGTCCTGGCCAGTTCCTGACTGGACTAATGTCTCAGTTCAAAAAATTTATTTTTAAAAATTATTAATTAGAGCAGTTGTACCACGAGGCGTGTTCAAATGAAACTGGAGGAAACTGCACCAAGTGAACATATGTACGATGCGCATGATGACGTCACTTCTGATGTGAACAGCACATACCAACCGTCATGTTTGCAAAATTTAATTGTCCTCTAACTGATAGTTTCCTCAGCAGACCATTGAAAACATGGCGTGTGTGATACGTAATCCGTCCAGAGTTGATTAACGAGCGGTGATTCTGTTTCTAACAGCTGAAGAATGTCGTCCAGTTGACATTCATCACAGAATGCAGGCAGTGTATGTTTTCAAAAGTGTGGTGAACGTAAGCCCCAGCCATGGTCCACCCGAATTGCTGCATCAATTTTGGCGGTGGCATCTTCTAACACAACAATATACGCCTGACCCGGTCTCGGAAGATCTTTCATTAACTCACGTCCTTCTTTAAACATCGTTGTCCAGTTCTTCACTGCTGTCTTCGACGCACTTTTGTCACCATACACTGCCTGCATTCTGCAATGAATGTCAACTGGTCTACATTCTTCCGCTGTTAGAAGCTGAATCACTGCTCACTGATCAACTCTGGATGGATTCCGTATCACACCCGCCATGTTTTCAACGGTCTGCCGAGGAAACTATGAGTCAGAGAAAAATGAAATTTTGCAAACTTTACGGCTGGTGTGTGCTGCTTACATCAGAAGTAACGACATCGTACGTATGTTCACTTAGTGCAGTTTGGTCCAGTTTCATTTGAACACGTCTCAGATTAGACAAATGGGATTGACGATGTAGCGCAGTGAATAAACCAGAGCTGGCTGCTTGCATCACTGTCAGCAAACTAGAGTTGATCAACCAAGACCCTATTCTGCTTCTAAGTGTCAGCCCTGGAAACAGACTGCACTAGTGTAGTCTGGCTAAGAGAATAGGGATCACTGTAGGAAGGCAAACCAGGCAACAACAAAAAAAAAAGCTGAAATAGGATGCATTTGGCTAAAAATGTAGATAATACAGCTTCGCTATATAGGAAAATACCCAAAGGACTATAGAAACAACACTGGAAGAGAAACTTTATGGACCTGTATGTTGCGAACGCAGGAAAAATAAAAAGATAATACCAGTCCATAAAAAACATTTAGCATTTTTTTGTTGCTTTGTGCAGTTTGGCTGCTGTTCTATGTTTCATAGCAAATGTTTTGTCATTAATTTCTGTCCATACCTCAGAATCCGAGGAAGAATCAATGTGGCCATAGTTAGCATCCCAGACAGTCCTGGACTGGTTGAAAGGTTCAAGGTTGCTGAGTGCCCAGAGGTCATTTAGTAAGTATGTTGCCATAACTATGCCTGTGTGTAACTGGAGCCAGGAGCAGTAACACTGTAACCTGCCAGGCTTGTCATAAGAAGGCTAAGAGGGGTTGGGTATACAGCTCATCCTCTAGAAACCATAAGCAAGAAGACACGAACTTAAACCTCTACACTCCATTGCAGAAGAAGGTCAAGAAATTAGGAAAAGTTACCGTTACCACATTTCATTAAAAATTGAACACAACTTCAGCACCGCCAGCATCATTTTGAGCATGTCACGCTTTACCATGGTTGTTGACTTTGAGAGCCTGTAACCTTTCTGTTTGTTGGTCAATAAATATGACTGTGTGTTGTGTGTAGAGATATAAATAAATAAAGAACTTCTTGGTGTTATTGTTGTGTGTGTGTTAGTTTCTGAGATACAAGAAGATGAAAATTTATAAAAACAAAACACAAACATTTGGACTCATCGATTCTGGAATGTCACTCCTCTGTAAATCAATTGAAATCACAACAAAATATCGATACTGTTCTTTTGAATATCGGCACAGCTGTTAGTTTACACTAAAAACGTATTTAATTTCATTGAAATAAACAAACTAAACCATTTGACCTCACAAATATCTTTTGCAACAACTTAACTTCACCATTCTCAATAATGGGCGGGCCCCCAATCCGTGTAAAAGAATAAGAAAATCGTTTGTAATCAAACAAGCACAAAATACTGTTACGGGTCGAAAACCTTGTGTAGATGGATGTGATGTATTCATCATAACAAACTGTTTATTTCTACGGTAGCCCGGTCTGTGGTGAGGAAATAGATCAGGTTACACATTTTGAATATCTAGGCTCCAGAATCGACAAAAATGGTGACTGCTCGAAAGAAATCAGAAGAAGACTAGCTATGGCAATGCAGAGACTGGACAGCCTGAAGAAATTATGGCAGGGCACCAACAAAACGATAAAAGTAAAAGTCTTGAGAGCCTGTGTTTTTCCTGTGGCAGCTTATGGCTGTGAAGCATGGACGATTACCAAAACTTCTAGACAAAGAATCGAATCCTTCGAGTCAAAATGTTACTGAAAGATCCTCAGAATACCCTGGACAGAGAAAAGAACAAATGTAGACATTCGGCAAGAGTTGAGCATAGAGGAGAACTGGTTTATCAATTCCATTTTGGCTAGAAAATGCAAATACTTTGTTCACATCAAGAGACACAACGGTCTTGAGAGGACGGTGATGGAAGGTATGGTGCCAGGCAAGAGAGGAAGGGGTAGACCAAGAAGACGATGGCACCAAGATATCCAGGAGTGCCTGAGTATGACAGTGGCGGAAGCTGGAGTTTTGGCAAGGGAACGAGTTTCTTTCAGACAGACTGTGATGGGAGCGACGTTCTACAAAGGACATGCTACATGAGAGAGCCCGGTTTGGTCATTAAATGGTTAAACGGTGTATGATCTGCCATTTTACCACGTTTTGGTTTGCCCGACCATGTCAGGTAAAAGGACTTTTTTCTGACACATTTCCACGGCCATGGTGCGGTAAAGGTTTACAAAAAGGAGTTACACTGTGTACACCATTAACTTAACCTAACTTCTTTATACTGGTTTAAAAGACTCAGCAGAGTCAGTATACAACTAGTTTAATTTACATTTCCTTGCTCTAAAACCTATGCATATCCAATTTATTATTAAATGCATTAATTGTGCCTGCCTCACTACCTCCTGTGGCAATGCATTCCAAGCATTCACCACTCTCTGACCAAAAAAATATTTCATAATATTTAATCTGGGCCTTTCTTTAATTAATTTGTAGCTGTCATACATGGAGCAAATGACACAAGAAACGAAGATCCGCATCTTCAACCTGTATGGCCCACCCAACAAAGACCTGTCGCTCTCGAGTATGGAAATCAAGGACTCCAGCTGCCTAGTAGTTGGAGACTTCAACAGCCACTCGGAGAGATGGGGATATTCGGACACAGACAACAGAGGTGATGAAGTGGAAGACTGGGAGATAGACACAAATCTCTATCTTATCAATAGGCCAGAGGACAGCCCTAGCTTCTATTCTAGAACATGGCATACCACCTCTACTCCAGACTTGGCCTTTTCCACGGTGGATATTCACCACAAAATAGGCCGCCAGATGCTCAACCAATTGGCAGGTAGCGACCACAGGCCAATTAGGCTAGAAGTTGATATGGAAGTAGGCCCACAGGAAATAAAACCGCTCCCATGTTGGACTATAAACGAGCCGGCTGGGACAGATTTGCAATTCTGCCAGATGGGCTGTGTGAAACCATCAACACACGGAATAACAATATGAAACCTATGGTGGAAAGCCTAAGCAAAGCAATACTGCAAGCAGCCACTGAGACCATCCCAAGAGGGGCAAGGGAAAACTACAAGCCATATTGGAATGATGAATTGCAGAAAGCGGAAGACGAAGTCTCAAATGCTAGGAACATGGCAGAGAGAGAACAATCTATGGAGGCAAATATCGCCATCACTGCGAAATACAAAAGAACACTAAACCAAATAACAAGAGACAGCTGGAAAAACAAAACAGAAAGCCTCAATTTAGATAAAGAAGGGAACAAACTATGGAAGTTAGTCAGAGCCATGAATGACGAAACTCCATCAAACAAACAATTTAACATCAAGCAGAGTGACAACATGCTTACTGGAAAAAAAGCAGCAAACGCCTTTATAGAACATTATGCCAGAGCAAACCACATTGATGTCCCTACAGACAGGCATACAGACATTAGTGAAGAACAAAAGAGCCACGACAACATCAATATGGCACCAGAGTAGCACATGATGGCAAAACTAACAATGAATGAAATGGATGAGGCCATGAGAACTTTAAAGAAAAATAAATCGCCCTGAAAAGGATAACAAACGAAATGCTGATGGGGTTGGGCCAAACAGCGAAGAGGAAGTTACTATCAGTCCTGAACTAAAGCTGGAAAAGGGGAATTGTACCGCAGGCGTGGAAAGACGCTGTACTTATACCAGTACCAAAGAAAGAAAAAGATAGAACAGATCCAAATGGATACAGGTCTATCAGTCTACTGAGCTGTGTAGGAATACTGATGGAGCGTATGATAAACACCAGACTGATGTGGCATCTGGAAGAAAAACACATACTAATTCCACAGCAAGCAGGTTTTAGACAGCACAGATCCACTGAGGATCAGATCACTCTCATAGCCCAGGAAATAGAGGATGCTTACCAGGAGAAAAAATACACAGTAGCAGTTTGGGTGGATTTAGAGAAGGCATTTGACAAGGTGTGGAAAGAGGGACTTAAAGTCAAGCTACGAAGAAGTGAAGTTTGTGGGACAATGTACAGATGGATCAGCCACTACCTCGAAAACAGAACAGCCAGAGTTCAAGTACAAGGGCAGATGGGCAAAAAGGTGACACTTGAGCAGGGAATACCCCAAGGATGAGTACTGTCACCCACACTTTTCCTGGTGTATATAAACAACATCACAGAGAGTATACCAAGAAGAGTCCATAGCTCAATGTTTGCAGATGATCTGGCTATGTGGACCTCTGAAAAAAATCTCACCATAGCAAACAATCAGATGCAGCAGGCCCTAACATCGTTGGAGGAATAGGCGAACTCATGGCTGGTCAAAATAAATGAGGAAAAAACATGTACGATATTCTCGCTTTCAAATAAACCCCAGAACACCAAAATAAGTCTTAACGGCAAATATCTGCGGCCAAACAACAACCCAAACTACCTGGGAGTCACATTTGATCGGCGCATGACATGGAAAAGTCAGATTGAGAGAAACCGAATGAGAGCTAGAAAAAGAATGGCAATCATAAGGAAACTTGCTGGCACAAGCTGGGGAGCAGATGAAAGTATACTAAAGAAACTGTACACTGGAAGAGTGAGAACAGTTCTCGAGTATGGCATTGCGGCATGGACAACAGCAGCAAAGGCGAACTTTGATAAAATTAGCAAACTTCAAAACCAAGCCATGAGAGTTATAACAGGAGGCATGAAGTCAACGCCAATTGTAGAGCTGGGCCAGCAGCAAGCAGAGAAACTCAGAAGACTGACAGACCATCCAATGCATCAGAGACTAAATAGATTTTGAAATGGGAAACTAAAGCAGAGAAACTTTGCAGAAATAGCCAAAGCAAAGATGGGCTAAGACCCTACGAATACCATAACAATACCAAAGCCCATCCCTACTGTACGCAAACCTACCTGGAAGCAGCATATCATTCCGGAGGTGGTAGAAAATATACTAGGTATTGGAAACAAGAACAGCCAGACTGAAAAAGAAAGAAGAGACATAACCCTGAGGTACATAACGAAAAACTACCCAAGCATGGACTGGACCCATGCATACACCGACGGTTCTGTAACAAACAACACAGAACGGAGGGGCAGGGGTATTCCTGAGCCTACCAAATGGTAGAAAAATAACACTGTCAGTGGCAACTGGAAAATTCACAAGCAATTTCAGAGCGGAGGCAGAGGCACTGAGGGCTGCAGTAGAAGCAATGCTGACAGGAAAAAGCAATGAAAGCCAGATAGTCGTGTTTACAGATGCCCTGGCCGTAGTCACAGCACTAAAAAGCCAGAAAAATACTGAACTTAATAATTTAAGAGTGGTACTCTGTCAACTATGCGAGCAGTCCGCACCAAAAAGAGTAGTGGTACAGTTCCATCCCACTGTAACATCCAAGGCAACGAGGAGGCAGACAGACTGGCAAAAGAAGGTGCAAGACTACCACAACCAGATACTAGTGTGACCTACGAAGAGTCCAAAAGGCTTATTAGGGCCAGATATATGGCCAAATGGGAAACAGAACATACTGGCTACACAAAAAATGATGCCTATTACCAGTTGAACAGAAGAGAGCAGGTCGTGGTCTTCAGACTTCGCATAGGCCACAACAGACTGAAGTACCACCTATTCAATAAACTGAAGATAGGTGGCACTGACGAATGCACTTGTGGTACCGGGAAAATGACTGGTGAACATCTGCTGCAAAACTGCCCGACATACGAGGACCAGAGAAAGCACATGTGGCCATCACCAGTGGCAACACTGGACAAGCTCTATGGCAGTGTCGACAGCCTCAGGATGATCGCTGGTTTTTAAAAAATAAATAAAGGTTGACGTTTGACGGTGTATGAAGAAGAAGAAGACATGGAGCACTTACTTGGAATCCTGGTATTCAAACAGGCATGTTAATGTCTGTTTTCAGGTAGCCAAAGGCTATCCGAGGTAGATATTTTAAACTTCCTGCGGCTTACTAGGCCTGGGGGAAGGTAAAAATAATCTGGGTAGATTTGTAACTAGTATTTTGAATTTTGTCGGGACAGCGGCCGTTACGCCTACTCCTTTCAATTTCTAACGGCCACAGGATTTTTAACGTGCTCGACACTGAACACAGCATTCTGATCTCACTACTCAGAGATCAGGGCCATTTTTACCAGAAGATCCACGTGTAAAATCCCGGTCTCTGCCGTGATTCGAACCTGCGATTCGCACCAGAGGCGAACACCATACCTCGAGCCCACTGAGCCCCCACCAAATATTTTATATTGTATATTTGAACTTTTTTTTTTCTAAACAATATTATAATGAAACAATAGCGATGCAGTTGGTCAATATTATTCACGGGGTCATTGAGAGATGTGAGTGAAAATATGTATTGTGGTAATTACTCCAACAACGAAGATCGCTTCACTAATGTTAACTTTTTTACTATGTCGTTTTATTTCAATGTTCGTCTTCATACACAATAACTTGTTCTTTCAACGTTGCTTTGTAGTGCAATATCTTTTGCTACATATTGGGGATTAATAAGGAATAAGAATGAAGAAAACTTTAATGAAGCAACAATATTTGAACAAGACAAACGCAGGAATTTCAACTTCAAAATTTGTGCATAATTAATTGAACATTGTTCATGATTAGTTTAGTGTTTCCCATGATTGCATTGATATAATGCTATCCATGATTATTTGAATGTTACTCGGGATTAATAGAATGTTACCTATGATGATTATAATATGATTTTATCTGTGATTAATGGGACGATGAGACCAACGTCTGGTCAGGCAAAACACATTGATGAGACAATGTTAGCCAGGGTCAGGAGAAATATACTGGCCAAGACCCTCACCTGACGGGACGATGAGGCTAACGTCTGGTCAGACAAAACACACTGATGAGACAATGTTAGCCAGGGTCAGGAGAAATATACTGGCCAAGACCCTCACCTGACGGGACGATGAGGCTAACGTCTGATCAGACAAAACACACTGATGAGACAATGTTAGCCAGGGTCAGGAGAAATATACTGGCCAAGACCCTCACCTGACGGGACGATGCGGCTAACGCTTGATCAGACAAAACACACTGATGAGACAATGTTAGTCAGGGTCAGGAGAAATATACTGGCCAAGACCCTCACCTGACGGAACGATGAGGCTAACGTCTGGTCAGGCAAAACACACTGATGAGACAATGTTAGCCAGGGTCAGGAGAAATATACTGGCCAGGACCCTCACCTGACGGGACGATGAGGCTAACGTCTGATCAGACAAAACACACTGATGAGACAATGTTAGCCAGGGTCAGGAGAAATATACTGGCCAAGACCCTCACCTGACGGGACGATGAGGCTAACGTCTGATCAGACAAAACACACTGATGAGACAATGTTAGTCAGGGTCAGGAGAAATATACTGGCCAAGACCCTCACCTGACGGAACGATGAGGCTAACGTCTGGTCAGGCAAAACACACTGATGAGACAATGTTAGCCAGGGTCAGGAGAAATATACTGGCCAGGACCCTCACCTGACGGGACGATGAGGCTAACGTCTGATCAGACAAAACACACTGATGAGACAATGTTAGCCAGGGTCAGGAGAAATATACTGGCCAAGACCTTCACCTGATGGGACGATGAGGCTAACGTCTGATCAGACAAAACACACTGATGAGACAATGTTAGCCAGGGTCAGGAGAAATATACTGGCCATGACCCTCGCCTGACGGGACGATGAGGCTAACGTCTGGTCAGACAAAACACACTGATGAGACAATGTTAGCCAGGGTCAGGAGAAATATACTGGCCAAGACCCTCACCTGACGTGACGATGAGGCTAACGTCTGGTCAGGCAAAACACACTGATGAGACAATGTTAGCCAGGGTCAGGAGAAATATACTGGTCAAGACCATCACCTGACGGGACGATGAGGCTAACGTCTTGTCAGACAAAACACACTGATGAGACAATGTTAGCCAGGGTCTAGAGAAATATACTGGCCAAGACCATCACCTGACCTTGTGGTTGGTCATCCTGGAAACTGGCTGTTGTCAAGGACAACAGTGTGGCTAACAAGGTGAGGTTCGACGTGATCCCTGGAGTAGTGAATGACACGCAAATGAAGCCAAGCATAGCACAACCGCCTGGAGGACCCTGGTCCACCTTCATCAGCACACTTGGGATGTGAGGAAAGCTACGACAACCCGCCACTTAACGCCCTTTTTAGGGTGCACAAAAGAGTAACCTACTCATTGTGCGCATTCGCAAACAACCTGTGATTAATTAAATGTTTTCCATGATTACTAGGGTGTTTCTCATGATTAACAGAATGTTTCCTATCATTAATAACATGTATGTGATTAATAGGATGATTCTCGTGATTAATATGTTTCCCATGATTAATAGGATGGCTTGGCATGGCATCGTTCATTCTCAATCTCCCGCTACCAAACCCTGACATGGGCCTAACTAGCAGAACGTAGTCCAGAGAATAGAATGCGTTGTGTCATAGTTTACAGTTTGACTGCGATATTTGCACCTTTCGGTCCAACACATCCGACTTCACCAAGCATTTTTTTAGTACTGGGCTAACATTCCCTCTTCGATCCCTTCTCCTTGGCCAGTCTGCTCTGTTGCAGCCTGTTATCCAGAATCACCACGTGGAGGCGTAGAAAGGTCTTGGCAGCTGTGGTTTGCTGGCCCTGATGCTAGCAGTCAGCTATGGGTCGCTGACCACTACAGCTTAGACACTGCTCAGCATCTTGATCCTGATAAAATAGGATGATTCTTGTGGTTAATTAATGTTAATTAATTAATGATTAATATAATGTTTCCCATGATTAATATAATATTTCCCATGATTAATAGGATGCTTATCCTGGTTAATATGTTTCACATGACCAGGGCTTGAACAATTTTAGGGTGTTTGGCTTGGCTTTGTTTGTTCTCAATCTCCCGCTACCAAATTCTGAAAAGGTCTTAAGTAGCAAAATTGTAGTGTTGTGTCGTAGTTTACAGCTTGACTACGATATTGACCTTTCGGTCAAACACATCCGACATCAGCAAGCATTTTTTGAGTACCGGGTTAGCATTCCCTCTTTGATTCCTTCTCCTTAGCTGGTCTACTCTGTTGCAGCCTGTTAACCAGCTATGGGTTGCTGACCGCTGCAGCTTATGCGCTGCTCAGCATCTTGATCCCATTAGAGTGGCTGACCAGTCAGACAAAAATTTCACCAGCAATTTATGTTGTCAAATTTAAACTAGGCATTTTTATTTCTACATATCAAACCAAAATATATTGTATTACTTACACATTATTAGCCCATTTCTTTTTAAGAAAAAATGTTCTTATGTCAGAGGCATGACTTTTGTGTCCTTGAACATGCTTGGTAGTTTTAGCACTGAAGTACCATTTATCGATGGCTTTAGTAGTTTAAATTGTGGTAGTAGAGGTCCATTTGATTCACCATCATAAGCTAGCTTATGTACAATCTATTCTAACCGTAATATAATTAATTATCATACATATTTGGACATCGATATGGGATCCATGATTGCAAAATTTGCTGATGACACAAAACTATGCAGTAGTGTCTCATCTAAAGCGGAAGTGGATATATTGATGTCGGATTTAGATAAAATTTGAGAATGGTCTGTAAGCTGGCAAATGGAGTTTAATGTAGATAAATGTACAGTCATACACATGGGTAGATCCAATATGGAACATAATTACAGAATGGGAGAAAACAATATTAGAAAGATAGATAAGGAAAGGGACCTAGGGGTTATAATAGATCATACAGGAAAGGTGAGTGCTAGTTAAGGTAGCAGTGAAAAAGGCAAATGCAATGTTAGGTATGATAAAAAGAAATATTAAACATAGGAGTAAGGAAGTGATCGTCAAACTGTATAAAGCTTTAGTTAGACCTAGATTGGAGTACTGTGTACAGGTGTGGAGTCCTTATCATAGAGGGGACATAAACATGCTAGAAAGATTACAAAAAAGAGCAACAAAGATGATAGTGGGATTCCAGAATTACAGTTATGAGGAACGACTCAGAAAAACCGGCCTACAGTGTCTAGTAGAGAGAAGAATTCGTGGTGACTTAATACAGGCTTATAAGATGATCAGAGGAATCGATAAATTAGACTATAACAAGTTTTTTAAAATACAGCCACCCACAATAACACGAGGGCATAGCTACAAGCTGACTAAAGAGAGGTCCAGATTAGATATTAGGAAATATTCTTTTAGTCAGAGAGTGGTGTCTGCTTGGAATGCATTGCCAGGGGAGATAGTGGAGGCAGGGACAGTTAATGCATTTAAGAATAAACTGGATGTGCATAGCTTTTAGAGCAAGGTGATGTAAATGTAACTGGTTGTATACAGACTCTGCAGGGTCTTCTAAACCAGTATAAAGACGTTAAGTTAAGTTAAGAGTCTTCATGTAGAATCGATTGAAAACTTAATTAATGATTAAAAACTTAATTGCACCATCCCGAGATTAATGCTTGCGGTGACTAATAAAATGTTTGCAGTGATTAATAGAATGTTTTCTATGATTAATAAAATATTTTCAATGATAAACAGAATGTTTTATATATCCTGTCTTATAGTTTCAAACAAGGCAAGATGTACAGGTATATTTTACCTAACCTAGACGTGCCCTCACTCAGGTCCTTCGTAGATGGTTTCTACAAAAATGTGCAGGCACAGCTAGTTCCGATACCAAAATCACAGTTGTAAGTTTTTTTTTTTCTACTGCTGTTGCAGCTGGTATTAATTACTGCAACTGCTGCTGATCTAATGTTGATGATATAAACATGCTAGAAAGAATACAAAAAAGAGGGACAAAGCTGATAGTTGGATTCTAGAATTACTGTTTTGAGGAAAGACTAAAAAAAAACGGCCTACTGTGTCTAGAAGAGAGAAGAATTCGAGGTGACTTAATACAGGTTTATAAGGTGATCAGAGGAATGGATAAATTAGACTATAACAAGTTTTGTTAAAATACAGCCACCGACAAGAACAAGAGGGCACAGCTACAAATTAAGTAAAGGAAGGACCAGATTAGATATTAGGAAATATTTTGTTAGTCAGAGAGGGGTGACTGCATCGCCACGGGAGGTAGTGGAGGCAGGAAATATTAATGCATTTAAGAATAAATTGGATGCGCATAGCTTTTAGAGCAAGGTAATGTAAATGAAACTGTTGTATACAGACTCTGCAGAGTCTTCTAAACCAGTATAAAGACGTTAAGTATATCAAGGTCTCAGTTTCTCTTACAAAGGACACCGTTGTTTGTAAGGCTGTTTCATCTCCATACAGCTTCTGTTTTATCTCCATACAGCTTCTGTTTTATCTCCATACAGCTTCTGTTTTATCTCAATACAGCTTCTGTTTTATCTCAATACAGCTTCTGTTTTATCTCCATATAGCTTCTGTTTTATCTCAATACAGCTTCTGTTTTATCTCCATATAGCTTCTGTTTTATCTCCATACAGCTTCTGTTTTATCTCCATACAGCTTCTGTTTTATCTCCATACAGCTTCTGTTTTATCTCCATACAGCTTCTGTTTTATCTCAATACAGCTTCTGTTTTATCTCCATACAGCTTCTGTCTCATATCTGTCTCGCGAGGCCAGTATTGTTCTCTCTTTTCCTGCATGAGCGTGCAGCTTTGCAGGATGTGTTCTATGGTCATGATATGCCCCCCACATGGGCACCTGCCATCTGTCCCAATCCTCATTTTGTTGTAAAGATTACCCTTGAGTCTGTTATGCCAAGTTCTCAGTCTGAAGATGATGACTTGCTCTTCTCTAGTTAAGTTGAAGTAGCTGTCTTCTTTTCGGAAGTCGGGGTGTTGATCAGCCCATTTTCCCCTGAAGTTGGCTTTAATTATGATCTTGGCCTCATTATATGTGATACTCAGGTCTGTTTGTGGGGATGCTCCTCCACACTTTGCTAGTTTGTCTGCAGCTTCATTGCCTTCAATATTGTAGTGGAATGGGATCCAATGAATGACCAACCTTGCGTGTTCTGCTGAGAGCTGTGTCAGGGTGATGACATTTTAAATTGTGTCCTATTCAGGGCCGTAGATGACCTTGAATTTTCATTCTCATGGCAGTCCCCAGTTCTGATTTATAGATTGGTATTAATGACCTATCAGTAAAGAACCAATGATGCTGGAGGGAGAAGAGCTGGAAGAATTAGAATCCTTGACCTATTTGAGCATCACAATAGACACATCAGGAGGTACGGATACAAATGTAAGGACCAGAAGGCAAGAGGGAAATTCCTGACATTAAATAACATATGTAGTGGTACAGTGGGTCCCATCACACTGCAACATCCAAGGCAACGAGGAGGCAGACAGACTGGCAAAAGAAAATGCAAGACTACCACAAACAGATACTAGTATGACGTACGAAGAGTCAAAACGGCTTATCAAAGCCAGATACATGGCCAAATGGGAAACCGAACATACTGGTTACACCAAAAACGATGCCTATTACCAGTTGAACCGAAGAGAGCAGGTCGTTGTCTTCAGACTTCGCACTGGCCACAATAGACTGAGGTACCACCTATTCAATAAATTGAAGATAGGTGGTACCGACGAATGCCCGTGCGGTACCGGTAAAATGACCGCTGAACATCTGCTGCAGAACTGCCCGACATACGAGGATCAGAGAGAGCAGATGTGGCCATCACCAGTGGAACTGCAAGACAAGCTCTATGGCAGTGGCGACAGCCTCAGGATGACCTTCGCTTTTTTCGAAAAAATAATGGTTACTGTCTGACTGCGTACGAAGAAGAAGAAGAAGAAGAAATAACATATGGAGATCCAGAGAAATCAAGATTCACTAAAGTTAGAATATTGAACTCCAGTGTCAAGTCGGTGCTGTAGTATGGAGCAGAGACATGAAGAGCGACCAAAGTCATACAAAAGAGGCTTCTTTCCTTCGTTAGCAGATGCCTTTGAATGATAATGGGCATAAAGTGGCAGGACATAGTTAGGAATGAAGACTTTTGGGAAAGGAGCCAACAAAAGCCATTGGAACAACAAATTAAGCGAAGAATTTGGGGTTGGATAGGACAAATGCTACTGAAAGCACCGTCCAGCATAGCCAGATTAAATGGAATCCTCAAGGGGAGAGAGAGAGAGAGGTACACCCAAAAATAAATGGAGAAGAGACTGAGAGAAGGAACTTCTTCTTCTTCTTCTTCGTACGCAGTCAGACAGTAACCATTATTTTTTCGAGAAAAGCGGCGGTCATCCTGAGGCTCTCGCCACTGCCATAGAGCTTGTCTTGCAGTTCCACTGGTAATGGCCACATCTGCTCGAGAGAAGGAACTAAAATTAAATAATTACACCTGGAGAGAGACAGAAAGAGCGGCCAAGGAACGTGCATGCTGGTGGGATGTTGTCAATGGCCAATGCACAGAGAGAAGCGATGGGCTTTGATTGATTAATGGCCTTATGATTCCATTTTAGCCCAGACGCTCAATCTGGCGCAGACAATTGTTGATGAGTCTATACCTTCTTTGCCGTGGCCTTGGTAGTTCGTCATGTTTCAGAGTCGTGCAACATCTGAGTTGAAAATTTTCAATTTAGTAATAGAATTGATAGCCATAAAGACCCTAGCGAACGAAATGAACAACCCCTCATAGCCATAAAGACACTAGTGAATGAAATGAACAACCCCTCATCGCCATAAAGACACTAGCGAACGAAATGAACAATCCCTAATCGCCATAAAGACACTAGCGAATGAAATGAACAACCACTCATAGCCATAAAGGCACTAGCGAACGAAATGAACAACCCCTCATAGCCATAAAGACACTAGCGAACGAAATAAACAACCGCTCATAGCCATAAAGACTCTAGCGAACGAAATGAACAACCCCTCATAGCCATAAAGACCCTAGCGAACGAAATGAACAACCCCTCATAGCCATAAACACCCTAGCGAACGAAATGAACAACCCCTCATAGCCATAAAGACACTAGCGAACGAAATGAACAACCCCTCATAGCCATAAAGACACTAGCCAACGAAATGAACAACCCCTCAGCCATAAAGACCCTAGCGAACGAAATGAATAACCCCAGCGAACAAAATGAATAACCCCTCATAGCCATAAAGACACTAGCGAACGAAATGAACAACCCCTCATAGCCATAAAGACCCTAGCGAACGAAATGAACAACCCCTCATAGCCATAATGACCCTAGCAAACGAAATGAACAACCACTCATAGCCATAAAGACCCTAGTGAACGAAATGAACAACCCCTCATAGCCATAAAGACCATAGCAAAATTAACACCCAAAAAACCCTCCAAAAATGCACACGCACACACACACCTCTGAATTCTTAGGTCAATATCTCTTTCCGTACCACCAAGCTTGTCGATATTGCTATATACATAGATGATGAATGGCTCCACATATTGTATAAAATCTTTCCCCCAATGAATTTCGATTGCCAGGCGCTGCAATCAACCTCATTACTTTAGTTTTGTCCTGTTGTAATGGCATGCCCACTGCTTTCTGCTATATATCAATCATATTTAATTTACTCTTTGATTTCTGCATACAGATAATTGTATATAACTGTCTCCACAGTGACTTTCTCACAGAGGGCATTGCTGACTTCATCAAGGTAAGGGATGGATGTTTCTTTGTTGGTTTCAAAGCTGCTTATATGATAAGAAGAAGCTGACGTCTGGTTAGGCAGAATATGCTGGTCAGGCTACAGCCAGGAGGACCAATGTCCACCTTCTCAAGTACGTCTCTGAATGTGGGGAGAGCCACTGTAATCTACCATCACAGAAAGTAAAGTATCAGTGGGATTAGCAACAAGAGTCTGCTCGTATTGTTTTTAATTTATGATGAATTTTCTCTGAAGCAGTTGCAGTGGCACTTCTTCAATCCAGGGGCTTAATGAAGGTGTATATGGTTCCTCTGTGATGTAGTGCAATGCTAGGTTTCTCAGCATGATCATCACTTCAGGTATTGAAGTGTTGTCCTGCTTCTCATTGACCAGGTTGCTGTAACTGTTTCCAGGTGGGAAGCATGGAGGTCAGCTAGGTCTTGGTCAGTATGTTTTACCTGATGTGAGGTGGGGTCTTGGTCAGTGTGTTTTACCTGATGTGAGGTGGGGTCTTGGTCAGTGTGTTTTACCTGATGTGAGGTGGGGTCTTGGTCAGTATGTTTTACCTGATGTGAGGTGGGGTTTTGGTCAGTGTGTTTTACCTGATGTGAGGTGGGGTTTTGGTCAGTGTGTTTTACCTGACCTTGATGTGAGGTGGGGTCTTGGTCAGTATGTTTTACCTGATGTGAGGTGGGGTTTTGGTCAGTGTGTTTTACCTGATGTGAGGTGGGGTTTTGGTCAGTGTGTTTTACCTGATGTGAGGTGGGGTTTTGGTCAGTGTGTTTTACCTGACCTTGATGTGAGGTGGGGTCTTGGTCAGTATGTTTTACCTGATGTGAGGTGGGGTCTTGGTCAGTATGTTTTACCTGACCCTGATGTGAGGTGGGGTCTTGGTCAGTATGTTTTACCTGATGTGAGGTGGGGTTTTGGTCAGTGTGTTTTACCTGACCTTGATGTGAGGTGGGGTCTTGGTCAGTATGTTTTACCTGATGTGAGGTGGGGTTTTGGTCAGTGTGTTTTACCTGACCTTGATGTGAGGTGGGGTCTTGGTCAGTATGTTTTACCTGATGTGAGGTGGGGTCTTGGTCAGTGTGTTTTACCTGACCTTGATGTGAGGTGGGGTCTTGGTCAGTATGTTTTACCTGATGTGAGGTGGGGTCTTGGTCAGTATGTTTTACCTGACCTTGATGTGAGGTGGAGTCTTGGTCAGTAGTTTCACCTGACCCTGATGTGAGGTGGGGTCTTGGTCAGTAGTTTCACCTGACCCTGATGTGAGGTGGGGGTCTTGGTCAGTATTTTCACCTGACCCTGATGTGAGGTGGGGTCTTGATCAGTAGTTTCACCTGACCCTGATGAGAGGTGGGGTCTTGGTCAGTAGTTTCACTTGACCCTGATGTGAGGTGGGGTCTTGGTCAGTAGTTTCACCTGACCCTAATGTGATGTGAGGTCTTGGTCAGTAGTTTCACCTGATGTGAGGTGGGGTCTTGGTCAGTAGTTTCACTTGACCCTGACATAAGGTGGGGGTCTTGATCAGTATGTTTCAACTGACCCTGACATTAGGTGGGGTCTTAGTCAGTATGGTTCACCTGACCCTCACGCCAGCCTGAGCAACCATGTTAATAAATTTGACAAACATTGTATTTTTTAAAGTTATCCTTTCTCACCACTTCATTTCATGATTGCGTGAAGCTTGAACGAAATCTATGTACCCGCCCTTACGGACAATTTCATTGACACCTTGGTTTTTTTTTAAAGGAAGAGGTTCCCTGTCCCATTCTCAACACTTTTAACACCCCCCCCCCCCCCCCACCCCTTGTCAAATTACAATGAATGGTGCAGTGGTTCTATTCTTTCTTCTCTAGAAAGGAATTCTGGGATCTACGTAAGGAACGGTGATAGATAATCTTGATCTTGATGACCCATTCTCTACCGAAGCTGCTGGTCCCAACTTCATCTCCAGGAGACCCTGTCTTAGGTCACGGAAGACCAGTGTGGGGTAAGCCCTCCCCCAGAGGCGTCTGGATGTTGTTGTGTACAGCAAGGGAGTCTGACCAACGCATTGTAGGTCTTCCCAATGGTCTCTTTTTTACCTCAGGGGGTACCAGATTGCAGTCGGTGTGCTCCATCGACCATCATTTCGTCGCATTTCGTGACTTGCCCATCTATGTTTTGTCATGTCTGCATAGATAGATTACTATATTTTGGAATTCTGGAGATTTTGCATACATTGGTTCCAAGTAGTGATTCCAACCAAGTCTCTCTCAAGAGAAGCATGTGTCACTCTCAATTTGTCCTCCAATGAATTTGTTAGTGTCCACATCTCTGCACCGTAGCACATTGCATCGAGTATAGTGGAATTGACGAGAGAGGCTCGTAGGTTCTGGTCTTGGCAATCGTCCAGGACTATGATAATGAACGAAAAGGCTGCCATGCCCGCGCAGCGACATCTCCATATTGAGGAGGCTCCCAAGATAGATGTACTAGTTGGCATCCTCAAATTGTACCTCGCCAAGGAGGACTGGATCGCAATTGACGGAACGATTTGGTCTTCGAGACTTTCATCTCCAGTCCCACTTTCCTGCTGTCACCATCAAGTAGCTACATCATTTGGTTGGCTACTGCTAGATAATAGATCATTAAATTCTGGACATTAAAAATTATTCAACATTTTTATTGGCATGCTCCAGTCGACTCAACTGTAAATGGGAAGGACATTATTAGGCAAATTAGGAAAGTGACCACCGCACCACGTAGAAAGCTGAAGTCTAGCATAATGAAGTATCTAACACTTCATCCTCGGCCGCAGTGTCTGCTGAGGGACTACCATTACCCTTAACATAATTTTAGTTCATTTAACGAATGAAAAATTCAAGTGAGTTGTTCCTAATTTGTCCCTCACTTATTCCTGATTTGTCCTGACATGTCCCTCACTTGTCTCTGATTTGTCTCTCACTTGTCCCTGATATGTCCCTCACTTGTCCCTGATATTTATTTTTGTTGTTGTTGTGTTCGCCTTATTTCTCTAATCCCAAAGGCGGTGTGCGTTGCACTGTAGTTTTTATTTTGCGTCTGTCGGCCCAGTACATCCGACTTCAGCATCCATTTTATGTAAGGGTCTGCTTCCTCCTGCATTTTCTAAGGGTTTGCTTCCCCGGCGTAACGGCCGGTGCTGTATGGGGATCGAACCCAGCACCTTCGGATTGTGAGCCGTGCCACTTAACCACTAGGCCACGCCGTCCCCTGTCACGGATATGTCCCTCACTTGTTCCTGGTTTGTCCCTCACTTGTCCCTGGTTTGTCCCTCACTTATTCATGATTTATTCTTCAGGTTCACTTGGAGGGAGAAAACAAGACTGTAGTTCTGGCAGGTTTGAGCGGACTAGCTATCAGCTTTGTGCTCATAATTTTTTTCTGCTGTCGTTCGACGGCTGGGGAAGCAGAAAAGAGGAAGACAGAATAACCCACAGCCTTTTTAACATGGCCGTATCAGCTTCAGAGTACGAGAGTCTGTTCGAGAAATTTAGTTTATGAGAAATGTAATTTATGTATATGTATTGTGTGCAAATTTACGTCTGTGAGATTGCTGTAATGTCTGTTTGTGTTTTGTATGTATTGTCTTAGCTTTGGTAAGGGAGTCTGCATCTGCTATTTGTTATTTGTCATTCTTGTGGTACTGTCCATCAATTTTTTACACAATTTTCTGTCCAGTAAGCATTTTCCCACTTCAGATGTCTTATTCTTAGTCGACCTGTACTGCTACAGGCTCAGGTGCCCCTGCGCAGGTCACAGGTCTGGCGTAAGCTGGATGTAGCCGGGAGGAAAATGTGCTGCTTAGTGGGCTCAGCTCAAGCAGCTAATTACTTTGCTGCGTTGGGACAAGTATCGCTGAGGGTGGTTCACTAATGTGTGAGTCCTTCTTAACTGCGCACCAGAATTCAGTCCAGGTTATCACTACTCAAGGACCGTTCTGCTCGGACTGAAGCCGACTTCTTTCTGCACTTCCCCTCCCTACACCGAAGGTTACACGATACCTCTCCCAACCTCGTATTCTCAGCACAACAAGGGTCAGGCTGACCAAAATCAGAAATCTCGGCGGCAGGATACGTAAAAACAGGGAGTTTGACACGGACAGACACAGAAAGCTTGACACAAACATTGGCCTAACACACTCCTTGCGGCCCTCATCCGAAGACTGCGGAGTACACGGCTCCACCTAGGGAGTCTGTAGAGATTTTGGTCGACATACTACACATGAACACAGCCTCAGCAGTAGAACATGGTAGAGGCCGATTGACAACAGGCCTTTGACGCCAACACAAACATTATTATTATTATTGTTTGTTAACCCAATTCGTATTCAATCCATCTCATATCATTGTCTCCGGCTTCTGCTCCCCTTCTTTCCCTTATTATTTACAATTGCCAATTTATTTTCCTTTCCCTACTTTCTGAATATTTATCCAATACATTGTTCATGTTTATTTTTCATTCATAGTGATCTTTTAATAATAGAAAAGTTGAAATTGTAAAAATGTTTAATATTTTCTTGTAAATCATCTTCTTTGGGTATATTAGTTGTTCATGGGTTGGTATATGTAGCATTTTTTTCAAGAATCACATTTATGTTGCTGCTAGTGGTTTGTTTTTTTCCTTAAATACCTGTGAGGTCTGTTCAAAATGTTCCAGAACTTACTTTATGTAACTTTTTGAGGGCTTACCTGGAACCTAGTTAACCCTATCTCCTTCGGAATACTCCCTTCCTTTTCAATTTCCAACTGCCGAGGGATTTTTAACATGTGTGACACTGCACACGGTTGTCTGGTCTCTACTTGGCAGTAGGAAATCGAAAAGAGTAGACTTAACGGCTGCTACACGGACAAAATTCGAAATTATGTTAAAAATCTACCCAATCTATAACGGGATTTTCACCGGTTCGTGCATTGTGCTGGGATTCTCCCAAAAATATGGAGAAGAACCGAGCACATGGATTAAACCGTGAACAACGACGTTGATTCTTTAACTAAACTAAACTCCCTTCCTCCAACCTTCTTGCTTCCAAATTTGTTTATGACATCACAAACATGTAGACTTACCCCTTTTTGGGTACAACAGTTGCCTTGTAAATCCATGAAATTGCCACAAAGCACTGATAGTGTTTCTAACCAGTATATGTGTTAGTTCCCACTACAAACGTATTTATAACATCTACATAAGCAAACTAAACAGACCTACCTCAGAAAAATTTGTTGCAACACCTAAACTTCATCACAATCAATAATGAGATAACCTTCCGAATCCATGGGAAACAGAAAAAAATAGTTTTAAAATTGTCTAAAGTCAAAAAGCCATTGTATTGTTATCGGGGTGGACGGAAAGTGTCTCCTTTTCGATTCAGCCATTTCTATAGCAAAACCAGTGTTAAAGACTATGCCTCAGGAGAATTTTTTCACTAATGATCCAGTAAAAGTTGGTACCACGCTCTCAATGCCGTAAGTACTTCTGGGAGCAGTCCTGGTAAGTAATTTTGGGAATCGCGCATAGATAAGTCCTTTCAAGCTGAATTTCATTCGGAAAATAGAATAAGTATGTTGGGACCAGCTCCGTTGAGTGGTCGGAGAAGCACATTTATCTTCATTGTTATTCCTAAAACTCCAAACCAACCAGTGACGAGTATGTTAGCACATTGTCATGGTGGAGAAACTAGAAGTTGTTTCTCCACAACACGCGCCTTTATTTTTCTTTTTGTTGCATTGCATTATTTCTCTATTCCTTAAGACAGTGTGCATTGCACTATGTTTTTATTTTGCGCCTATCGGCACCTTGCATCTGACTTTGACATGCATTTTATCTAAGGGTCTGCGTTCTCCTACATACTGGGGTTTACTTCCCCAGTGTAATGGCCGGTACTGTAGTTGGGAAGTGAACCCAACACTTTCGGATTGTGAGCCATGTTACTTAATGACAAGCCGACGCTGTCCTCTCTTACATTTGATCTGTTAGAATGGCATGGTTCATCGGAAATGTAGCATTCCTCTACTATTTTCTGAACCATCAGATGACGATTGGAATGCACTATCTCATGAACCTGGTCAATATGTGTAAATAAATATCCTGATATTGCTCTTGACCAACGGAACATTAGGGGTGATGTGGTCAATATGACGCCGGCTGCCTTTATTTTCCCAGATTATTCTTGTACCCAATTCTTTAGGCTCGGGTTGACCCCAATAGCCGTTTTGCGATCGGAAAAATCCTGCATCACCTGGGGACCGATCGCTCGGCTGGGAAGCCAGGGCACTAACCACAGCCCTGCCTCAGCCCCTGGGTAACATGAGGATCTTCAGATAATGTTGTGGGCCGTCCCGAATGTGAATTGTCATCTGTTGCCTGCCGACCATCCTTAAATCACTGAAGCGATTTGTAACAACACACACGACTCTTGCATTGATCTCTAGAAATTTGTTTTAGCATTTCATGAGTTTCCCGAATCTTTTCCCTAGCTTGAAGCAAAACCTGATGTCTGAATTTCATGAGCAGCGAATCAACACTTCTAGAAACACAATTTGCAAT
This sequence comes from Ariolimax columbianus, assembly GCA_036924085.1. Lineage (NCBI taxonomy): Eukaryota > Metazoa > Mollusca > Gastropoda > Stylommatophora > Arionidae > Ariolimax > Ariolimax columbianus. Next base: position 53,895,517 of record JAVGWX010000019.1, read on the forward strand.
TAATCAACTACAGGATAATAAACAATTACCCCAAAAAATGAAGTCCTGCCACCTGTCAAAGAAGGAAACTCGCTTGGTACGGTCACATATCAAGATCAAATGGTCTTGCAAATACGATCCTGAATGGAAAAGTGCAAAGCAGACGACGAAGAGGCCGTCTTAAAAAGAGGTGGGAGGACAACATAAAAGAATGGACCAATCTCCGACCGTAAGAGGCACAGGTAGCGGCTGCTGACAGAGAAGGGTGGCGTGAGGATATCTTCATGTGTGCCCCAACGATCTCACTGGTTACGGGATGACCTGACCTCCCCCCAAAAAATGCAAGAAATAGTAGGTTACTTAAGAAAGTCAGGAGGCTCAGTGCTTTCTGATAAAAATTCCACTGATCTCTGGGTAGTGAGATCGAACTCCCGTGTTTAATGTCGAGCATGTTAAAAATCCCTGACACTGCACACGGACGTCTGGTCTCTACTTGGCAGTTGGAAATAAAAAAGAGTAGGCCTAACGGCCACTGCTTGGACAAATTTCTAGTAAAAAATCTGCCCAAATTATTTGTACCTTTCCTCAGGTCTAGTAAGTTGCAGGAAGTTTAAAATACCTACTATGGATAAACCGATAGCCTGTGGCTACCTGGCAACAAACATTAACATGCCTGTTTGAATACCAGGATTCCATGTACTTAAGAAAGTCATCACTAGGCAGTGCCACTAACCAGAAGTTGTCATAACATTGCAGTTGCGCACAATTTCAAAAGTTCTGGAACTTTTTGAACAGACCTTGTATGATAGTTTTCATTTATTTTGTTCATTTTAACCCTTTGTACCTGTGATACAGATACACCAGTATGTGTGTAAATACCCCAGTCCCCAAGCCACCCATGATTCGGTATGAAGTATGGACCATTATTCTCAGGCTAATTTCGATGTGTACTGCTCAGATTTTGGATAATATCGTGACTTCTATACACTGCAAATATTTCCGGAGATAACAAATATGGCTGTGTCAAGGAAATATGAAACTGTGTCAAGGAATTTGTGATTTTTGTGATGAAAAGTAGTTTTGAAAATTCAGGAAATGGCCTTTCAAAAAATCTAGCAACAGAACATGCCTTTGAAGTATTCTCAAGCATTTTGAGGCTGATAAATTGGATTTAAATGGGGATTATTCTGAAAAGAGGAGCGCGTGGCCGAATGGTTTCGAGGCCTGCCTGCCGACAAGGAGGGCAGCAGTTCGAATCCCCGGTATGGCATTTGTTGTTTTTCTGTTTGGGGTGAAATAGACAAACATAGCCAGCACATGACGTGACGACAGCAGTGGCGAAGCGGTCTGTAGTCCTCAGCCTTCAAAACCCCTCGACTACCCCAGCAATGGGAAAAATGTCGTATGACAGTTTTTTTGTTGTTTTTTATTCTGAAAAGGACATGGGATTATTTGTGTGAGCAAGCTAAAACCGTTTCTGTCCTTCGGAGGATCAGACTTGGTGGTGTGTAATCCCACGGAATCTATCGAGTAGAGGCTAGTCTTCAATAAACATTCCAGAATTTACTGGCATAACAAGGACGAACATTGGAGATGATTAGGTCAGTCAGTTTGAGATAGAATAATAAAATTAGAGCACATAGTTTTGTCATGGTAAATAGCTTTCCTCAGATGTGTACCTGTGTGTATTTTCTCAGAAGCACAGGGGAATGGGGTTTTACAGACCGGATGACAAGGGCTCTAAGGGTTAACACGAGAAGATCATGAAAAATTGTGTCCTACGTCAGCTTGTGGATGAATCCATGTTTTGTGCTCAATACCAGACATTTTATCCACAAAACGCTATATATCCTCCTTGACTGTATGATGTGAATGAGTTCTGTCTTGTTGCTTGATTTATTTTGGTATGAGACCCTCGTGAATAGGGGTCACCATCATCATGTAGCATGTCCATTGCAGAAACATCACATTCAAGTCAGTTCGGCTGTAAGATTCTCATAGAAACGTCACATTCATGACAGTCCGGCTGTGAGATTCTCATAGAAACGTCACATTCATGACAGTCCGGCTGTAAGATTCTCATAGAAATGTCACATTCAAGACACTTCGGCTGAAACATTCTCATAGAAACGTCACATTCAAGTCAATTCGGCCGTAAGAATCTTATAGAAACGTCACATTCATAATAATTCGGCTGAAAAATTCTCATAGAAACGTCACATTCATAATAGTCCGGCTGAAATATTCTCATAGAAGTGTCACATGCATGACAGTTTGGCTGTAAGATTCTCATAGAAATGTCACATTCATAAAAATTCGGCTGAAAGATTCTCATAGAAACATCACATTCAAGTCAATTCGGCTGTAAGATTCTTATAGAAACGTCACATCTATGACATTTCGACTGTTAGATTCTCATAGAAATGTCACATTCATGACAGTTCGAATGTATGATTCTCATTCCTGTGCCAATTCAATCGCTTCCACTAAAGTCATTTTCACGAAATCTTTAATGTCCTGCATTCACCTTCGTCTTGGTCGACCTCCGCATTTAAAAAAAAATCAAAGACCTCTGCTCGACAGGGGCTGAAAGGTTTTGATTTTGAAGGCAGCTTGTGCATGAAACCATGTTTTGTCCCCATGCTCAGATCTGTTGTGCTAAATACACCATCAATCATTCTGAATCTTATGTGATTTTTATATCTTCTGGTCTCAATGATTTCATTTTTATGGTCTGAATCATTTCATATCTTCTGGACTTTTTAACAACTTATATTGTCTAATGTGAAGGATTTCATCACACATCTTTTGGTCACAATGACTGCAAATCTTCTAGTCTGAATGATTTCATTTTTATGGTCTGAATCATTTCATTTCTTCTGGACTTTTTAACTTAACTTAAATTGTCTAATCTGAAGGATTACATCATATCTTTTGGTCACAATGACCGCATATCTTCTAGTCTGAATGATTTCATATCTTCTAGTCTGAATGACTTCATGACATAGACAGAGTTATTTCATGACTTCAGGTCTGAATGAATTCATGTCTTTTGGTTTGAATAAATTGGGGTCTGAATGACTTGATGACTTCTGGTAAAAATGACTGCATAATTTCTGTTCTAAATGACTTCTGTTCTGAATAACCTCATGTCTTCTCGTAAAAATGACCTCACAATTTCTGGTTCGTGTCTTTTTCCGCTCCATACAAAGCATAGAGAAACCACTACCTCTGGCCCCTTGCAGGTATCCCACAACACAGCACTTACATGTGCTTCCGCAGTGGTCATTTCTGTAGCGGTATATTTTACATGATGTGGTTGCTAGCCCTATACAGTAGTCTGAATGTTTATCTTAGAATTTTATTCATCACCGTCCTTAATTTATGGTTGAATGATTTGACCACCATTGCAGCTGGCCCTTTTACAAAAAGTCTGTATACAAGCATTTTTAGTGGTGGTTTCCATAGCAATGGTCTTGCATTATGAGGTTGCTAACCCAATGCGCAACCCTGTTTCATTGCCGGTTATGCCATCCCTTGAATGTTACAGTGGTCCTGTAGTGCTCAATCCAGGCACAACTTAGATAATGCAGCCATTATGTGACCAGAATAAATGCAATAAACTCAATTTATTTTTCTCCAAATGTTATTTGTATCCTTATTGGGCATGTTACTGTTAGTTGTTGTTTAATGTCCACAATGAGTAAGTTTACTTTTCTCACATTCTGAGCGTGCTGAATGAAGGTGGACTAGGCCGACAGGCGCAAAATAAAAACATAGTGCAATGCACACTGCCTTGAGGAATAGAGAAATAAGGCAAATAGCCACACACAAAAACTACCTCTAAAAACTACCTTCATCATTGGTTGCTCTCAAATAATCAGTATATATTTCAACCTGAGTAGTGGAACGATGGGGCTAACGTCTGGTCAGGCAAAACACACTGATTAGAGAATGTTAGCCAGGGTCAGGAGAAATATACTGGCCATGACCCTCACCTGACGGGAAGATGGGGATAACGTCTGGTCAGGCAAAACACACTGATTAGAGAATGTTAGCCAGGGTCAGGAGAAATATACTGGCCATGACCCTCACCTGACGGGAAGATGGGGATAACGTCTGGTCAGGCAAAACACACTGATCAGAGAATGTTAGCCAGGGTCCGGAGAAATATACTGGCCAAGACCCTCACCTGACCCCCTTGTTTGTCATCCTGGAAACAGGCTGTTGTCGAGGACAACAGTCTGGCTAACAAGGTGAGGTTCGATGTGATATCTGTAGTAGAGAACGACGCGCAGATGAAGCCAAGCATATCACAACCACCTGGAGGACCCCGGTCCACCTTTATCAGCACGATCGAGATGTGAGGAAAACTACTGCAACCCGTCACTTAACGTCCTTTTTAGGGCGCACATAAGAGTAACCTACTCATTGTGGGTATTTGACAACAGCAACAATAACAACTTGAGCAGTAAAACTTATAATTTGTTAACCTCAAGGTCGCACCACACCAGGCTCTGCATCCCCTTCCTATGGTGATGATGAGTCAATGGTGGTCTGTCATTTTATCTCTGGGTGGGAGAGGGAGGGCTCTAAAGTGACCGTTGTTTGTGAATGCCAACAATGAGTAGGTTTACTCTTTTGTGCGTCCTGAAAAGGACGTTAAGTGGCAGGTTGTAGAAGCTTTCCTCACATTTAGTGTGCTGATGAAGGTGGACTGGGGTTCTCCAGGTGGTTGTGCTATGCTTGGCTTCATCTGCGTGCTGCTCACTACTATGAGGATCACATTATTATTTTTTTAAAATTTCTTAACGATATTATAATGGAACATTACGGCAAAACGATGTTAAAACAAAATGACATAACGAAACAACATTATAATGAAGCATTGCGAAACAACAAAGTAGAATGACATAATGAGACAACATTATTACAAAACAACATAGTGAAATGACATTATAATGAGACAACATTATTACAAAAAACATAATGTTACAACATTATAATGAAACAACATAGTGAAATGACATAATGAAACAACATTATAATGAAACGACATAATGAGACGACAACATAATAAAACAACATTATTATGAAACAATATAGTGAGATGGTATATCTTGATTCTAGGAACCAACATCATCACACAAGGGACATTTCCATAAGTGCTCCGTTTTCCGTCCAAGCAGCCAGCCAAGTGTATATAAACTCAGAGTCCCAGTCAGGTGTTGATTTTGTGTTCTTATAATCTTTCCAGACAGAACAAATCTTCTCTCTTCTCTCTTAGTCACTCCCAAATCTGAGGGAATGCTAACCCGGTACTAAAAAAATGCTTGCTGAAGTCGGATGTGTAGTACCGAAAAGTGCAAATATAGCAGTCAAGCTGTAAACTAGGACACAACGCATACCGTTCTTTGGACTACATTCTGCTACTTTAGCCCTTTCAGGGTTTGGTAGTGGGAGATTGAGAACGAACGAAGCCAAGCCACTCCCAAATCTTTCATCCACTGCATGTATGCATTTTCATGACCTTCTGTCTCTTCATCATTCTGTGGACTGTCCATGACTCAACCCTGTCTCTCGTCATCACCACAGCTCGTCCCCCCCACTGCATCAGCTCTTTCGTTGCCCCAGACACCTGCATATCCTGGGCAGTAGATCCATGTGACACCTTGTATATTAGTTGTTCAGAAGAGAGGCCCACTCCCTTCTTAGAATGCACTGTTCTATCTTACGGAGCATGCCCTGCGAGTCTGACAGTTTCACTGCGTGTGTTACTGATCGCGTCACCAACCAAGTCAGGGCCGCTGTTACCGCCTCAATCTCCATCCTCATACTCGATGTGACAGTGGAGTACGCAGCTGATTTCTCCACTACCTCCTTGCCATTTTGGTAGCTGACGAAACCCCAACCACACTTGTGTTCATCTCTGCCGGCGGAGCCATCTGTGGACAGAATTGGGTCTTGTGGTCCTGAGTGTTGCTGGATCAGCTCCTGAATTGAAGCTTCTGTCCTAGTGCCGCCCCACTCGCGACACTCAGTTGTATCACCACCCTTGTCAGGATGCTCTCGTTACCCACTTCTACCCATTCACTACCTCTTCCCATTTCTTCCAATGCACAGACCCTCATCAGGGAGTCTTCTGACTCTGCCATCCATGACCTTCGTCGCTTAATGCGTCTCCCTTTGAGTGTATCCAAGTCTTGGTGCGAAGAGTGGTGTTCGTTGTTGGCAATGTTGGCGTATGCCTTTACCTGCGCTACTTGATGTCGCACCTTGATGCTCGGCAAATCAAGCGGGAATCTCATGGCAGCCATGGGAGTATCTCTAGTGCATCCCAGAACTGCTCTCATGGCCTCGTTCTGGATTCTCTCCAATCTATCTACCTGTGTCTGTGATAGCGTGAGTAATCCAAGACCATAGTCCACGACAGACAAAACCAGTGCTTGCATCAACAGGAAGAGAGTCCATTGTTGCATGTCTGTAGCTGCCTGACTTTGATTGCATTGATATCTCTCTTTGCTTTCAGAATCAGAAAATTGTCTACATATTTATTGAAAAAAGAGACTTCTGTCAAACATAATACCCTGGTATTTCATGTCATGTCCTCTTTCAATGTGATACCCAGGTATTTCATGCCATGTCCTCTCTCAATGTTGGTGCCCATACAGGTGGCCCCTGGTAGTGTATCTGAGACCAACCTATTGTCTAGGGAGAACCAGACAATCCTTAGATGGATTGATTTCGTTGTTGTCGGTGCACCATTCAGATAGTTTTCCCAGCTTGCTCCGCACACCTGCGATAATTTCAGTCTTGTCTTTGCCCTGATTTTATAGCAGAATGTCGTTCGCATATGTGAGGAACCTATCAGGCTCAGTCTTCTCCATCTGTGCAATTTTGCAAGTGTACACATTAATATAAAATACTGGATGCATATCAACGGACCTGAAAACATCTACGTTTATAACACTCCCGAAAAAATCTCATGCAACAGAATGTTCAGACTTTAGAACAATAAGTCTAATGAGTCACACAATTAAAATACTGCTCAAGATCACACAAGAGAGAATAAGAGGTCAAATAGAGAAGGAAGTTTCAGAAGAACAATTTGGTTTTCGAAAGTTTAACGGAACAATGGAAGCAATTTTCTGTTTGCGAACTTTGACAGAAAAATATATAGAAATACATGACATTTATATTAGTCCAACATGAAAAATTAATTAAAAGTCTCCAAGTAATAGGTCTAGATGGTAAAGACATAAGATGGCTCCGTAATCTGTACTGGGAACAAACTGCTAAAGTAAAATCAGGAAAGGTATGCTCTCCAAGTATAGAAGTAAAAAGAGGAGTGAGACAGGGATGTGTATTATCCCCTTGTCTTTTTAATATCTACACAGAACAAATATTCAAACAGATAGAGGAGATTCCAGGGCTTCTCATTGGAGGAGTGGCAATAAACAATCCAAGGAAATGCGGATGATACAGTTTTGATGGCAAAAAGTAAGCAAGAATTACATGAGTTTGTAACAACAATATACACAATAAGTCAAGAGTTTGTAACAACAATATACACAATAAGTCAAGAGTTTGTAACAACAATATACACAATAAGTCAAGAGTTTGTAACAACAATATACACAATAAGTCAAGAGTTTGTAACAACAATATACACAATAAGTCAAGAGTTTGTAACAACAATATACACAATAAGTCAAGAGTTTGTAACAACAATATACACAATAAGTCAAGAGTTTGTAACAACAATATACACAATAAGTCAAGAGTTTGGATTAGACATAAAGAAAAGAAAGACTAAGATAATTGGGAAAAGTGACAAAAAACCATGTATGCAGATAAAAATAAAAGATCAACTACTGGAACAGGTACAGAGTTTCTCATATCTAGGTCATGTAATAACGGAAGAAGGCAGCTGTGAAAAATAAACCAGAAAGAGAATAGGTATGGCCAAGATGGTATTCGACAACATGTGACACATTCTGACATCCAAACAGGTAAATCAGCATTTGAAAATGAGAATTGTCAGGTGTTATGTATACTCGTCACTACTTTATGACACAAAAACATGGACGATGAATAACAAGTTTAAAAGAGTATTGAAGTCTTCGAAATGTAGGTATATAGAAGATTGGGTCGCATTTCTTGGAAAGAGAAGAAAACAAATTTGGGGGTATTGGAAAAGTTTGCTGGGGGGGGGGGGGGGGGGGGGAAGAGAATTAATTATGGAAATCAGGGTTAAACAGTTACGTTATTTTGGTCATATAACAAGACATACCTCCTTGTTGAAGACAATACTAGAGTGCAGGGTGGAAGGTGGTCGTTCAAGAGGCAGACAACACTTTAAGTGGGTGGATAATATCGGGAGATGGACTGAAAAAAGCTTCTCAGATTGCACAATTACAAGATATAGAGTAAACTAGAGATCCTTTGTAGCCGACCTTGGATGCGGAGATGGCAACTGAACTGAACTAAACACATTAAAAAGTACAGGAGACAGAGGAGAGCCTTGAGGCAGTCCCAGCGCTATGGTTCTGATCTCTGACATCCAGGAACCGTGCTTTAGAGCAACGGTTCTTGACACAAGGACAGTTACAATCCAACGGACGATCCAGAGGTCAACCAATAGGTCGATTAGTTTACCATAGTTGACCCTATTGTATACATCTTCCAGGTCGATCGTCGCGACGACAGTTTCCTCTTTTGTCTGGAAGCCCTCTTATATGTCGTATGCCAAGACAGCTGTATTGGTGGCTATATCTCTGCCAGGTCTGTATGCGCCTAGGGTGTCTGAAAATTGACCTGTGTTTTACAACTCACTGGCAACTCGTCTAACAATGATTCTCTCCAGCACCTTACCGGACACATTCTGGTGTATGATGTTGTTGCTTAGATGTTTGCCTCACTAGTTTCTACTGGCGGAGGTGCGCCATTTTCCACCCCAGACCGTAGTCCATTGGGCGATATCAGGACGCATAAACCAGTGCCTGGATGCATGTGTGCGTCTGTATGTACCTATGCTAGGTTTATGCGCCCTCAGAAGCTAGCCCAACAAAAGTGCAATGGAAGGGCCTCACCATGAGGGCGCGTGTGAAAGTTATGCAAGAGTGTGACTGTGGGACAGAGTCAAATGAAACAGAGTGAGGTGAGGAGAGAGAGAAGGGGAAGAGTTGTCCCCAGGGTGAGCCCCATCATTGCCTCTGGTGTATGAGGATGCAGTAGTCTTTTATACCAGTAGCATCTTTGTCTGGTTTCGCTAGGGGGATAATATAGCTTAATAATAAAACAACAATATTATTATGAAACAACAAAGTGAAATGACATTATAATAAAACAACATAGTAAAACGACATTTTATCAAAACATAGTCAAATGAGATTATATCAACACAACATTAAAGTGAAACCACATTAGATCGAAACGACATTATAGTGAAACGGCATTATTATGAAACGAAACGTTATTATATCAAAGCAACATTATTATTAAACAACATTATTATTAAACAACATTATAGTGAAATGACATAGTGAAATGATATTATACTGGAATGACATTATATTGAAAAAGCATTATACCAAAACAACATTATCGTGCTATAACATTATACCAAAACAACATTATCGTGCTATAACATTATACCAAAACAACATTATCGTGCTATAACATTATACCAAAACAACATTATCGTGCTATAACATTATACCAAAACAACATTATCGTGCTATAACATACCAAAACAACATTATCGTGCTATAACATTATACCAAAACAACATTATCGTGCTATAACATTATACCAAAACAACATTATCGTGCTATAACATTATACCAAAACAACATTATCGTGCTATAACATTATACCAAAACAACATCATAGTGAAGTAATAGTAGTCCCATTTCAGTCATGTCTGACTTTAGATTGATACGACCTTGGAGTAGCAACTTTCTACTGAGTTTTTGGTTTTTCTTTTCATTTCGTCGTTGTTTTTTTACTTCCCTTTGTTGTATGAGATTATTTGCACCCAGCCTATGGTGGCTGTTCAGGTTACATCTCCATTTGGATCGGTCTGCAGTTATGTCTTACCTAGACGTCAAATGCATATCCAGAGCCTTCATATCCCGCCTACATGCGTCTTTGAACCGCAGCTGTGGCAAAAGAAGGTGCAAGACTACCACAACAAGATACTAGTGTGACATACGAAGAGTCAAAAAGGCTTATTAGAGCTAGGTACATGACCAAATGAGAAACAGAACATACTGGCTACACAAAAAACGATGCCTATTACCAGTTGAACAGAAGAAAGCAGGTCGTGGTCTTCAGACTTCGCACTGGCCACAATAGACTGAGGTACCACCTATTCAATAAATTGAAGATAGGTGGCACTGACGAATGCATGTGCGGTACTGGGAAAATGACCGCTCATCATTTGCTGCAAAACTGCCCGACATACTAGGATCAGAGAAAGCAGATGTGGCCATCACCAGTGGCAACACTAGACAAGCTCTATGGCAGTGTCGACAGCCTCAGGATGACCGCTGCTTTTTTCGAAAAAATACAGGTTGACGTCTGACAGCGTACGAAGAAGAAGAAGAAGAAGAAGAACCGCAGCTGTAGTCGGCCAGCTGTTCTTTTACCACACGCCAGCTGTCCATAGAGAATATCTTTGGGGATGCGACCCACTTCCATGCGACGAACATGACCAATCCATCGCAGTCTTCGTTGGTGATGGAGAACGTACATATTCAGAAGACCGGAATGCATTTCCGCCTTTGTCACCCTGTCTCTCCCTGAGGCGCCAAGAATGGATCTCATGCGCCGTTTGGTGAAAGGTGTTGAGCCTTTGCTCTTGCTTGGCATATGTTGTCCACGTTTCGCTGCCATATAGAAGCGTACTGACGGAACATGCATTGTATACCATGGTTTTGGTCTTGGCTGTAGGTTTGGAGTTTTCCTAGACACATGTAAGACGAGAAAATATGGTAGCAGCTCTGCCAATGCGATTGCCCAATTCGGAGTCTAGTGAGAGCGTATCATTGATTAGAGACCCCAGGTAAGTGAACTGGTCCACAGTTGTCAGTTCATAGGTATCGATAGTGATGGTTGGGGGTGGAGGTGAGGGGGGGGGGGGGTAATCTACGTCTTGTCCCAGTATATTTGTTTTATTCAGGCTTATTGTGAGCCCGAAATCTTTGCACGCCTGGGAGAAGCGATTTATCAATCTCTGGAGTTCCTGTTAAGTGCGAGTGAGAATTGCATCAGCAAATCAGCAAATAACAGGTCCATGACAGTAACTTATTTGATCTTGGTTTTAGCTTTGAATCTCGCAAGATTAAACAGACGGCCATCTAATCTTGCATGAAGGCAAAACCCTTTTGTTGCATTACCAAATGCGTGCTTCAGTAGCAGTACAAAGAAGATTCCAAATAGTTTTGGGGCCATGACACAGCCTTGTTTCACACTGCATTGAATATTAAATGATGCTGATGTATTGCCATCGTTTTGGACTGTTCCTCTCCAAAAACGATGGCTATTACCAGTTGAACCGAAGAGAGCAGGTCGTTGTCTTCAGACTTCGCACTGGCCACAATAGGCTGAGGTACCACCTATTCAACAAATTGAAGATAGGTGGCACTGACGAATGCCCGTGCGGTACTGGTAAAATGACCGCTGAACATCTGCTGCAGAACTGCCCGACATACGAGGATCAGAGAGAGCAGATGTGGCCATTGCCAGTGGAACTGCAAGACAAGCTCTATGGCAGTGGCGAGAGCCTCAGGATGACCGCCGCTTTTCTCGAAAAAATAATGGTTACTGTCTGACTGTGTACGCAGAAGAAGAAGAAGAAGAAGGACTGTTCCTCTAATATCCTCATGGAATGACAATATAAGTTGCAGCAGTTTGTTAGAACACCCTATTTTTGAAAGGATTTTGAAAAGTCCAGCCCTGCTAACGAAATCGAATGCTTTTGTCGGGTCGATGACAGCGACATCAAACGGCTTGTTCTGCTCGCGAGATTTGTCTTGCAGTATAGTGAACCAACATTATTTCAATACAACATTATTACTAAATGACGTTACAACGAAACAACATTATTACTAAATGACGTTACAACGAAACAACATTATTACTAAATGACGTTACAACGAAACAACATTATTACTAAATGACGTTACAACGAAACAACATTATTACTAAATGACGTTACAACGAAACAACATTATTACTAAATGACGTTACAACGAAACAACATTATTACTAAATGACGTTACAACGAAACAACATTATTACTAAATGACGTTACAACGAAACAACATTATTACCAAATGACGTTACAACGAAACAACATTATTACTAAATGACGTTACAACGAAACAACATTATTACCAAATGACGTTACAACGAAACAACATTATTACCAAATGACGTTACAACGAAACAACATTATTACTAAATGACGTTATAATAAAACAGCATTATTACTAAATGACGTTATAACGAAAGAACATTATTACTAAATGAAGTTATAACGAAAGAACATTATTACTAAATGACGTTATAACGAAAGATCATTTTTACTAAATGACGTTATAACGAAAGAACATTATTACTAAATGACGTTACAACGAAACAACATTATTACTAAATGACGTTACAACGAAACAACATTATTACTAAATGACGTTACAACGAAACAACATTATTACTAAATGACGTTACAACGAAACAACATTATTACTAAATGACGTTAAAACGAAACAACATTATTACTAAATGACGTTACAACGAAACAACATTATTACTAAATGACGTTATAACGAAAGAACATTATTACTAAATGACGTTACAACGAAACAACATTATTACTAAATGACGTTACAACGAAACAACATTATTACCAAATGACGTTACAACGGAATAACATTATTACTAAATGACGTTACAACGAAACAACATTATTACTAAATGACGTTACAACGAAACAACATTATTACTAAATGACGTTACAACGAAACAACATTATTACTAAATGACGTTACAACGAAACAACATTATTACTAAATGACGTTACAACGAAACAACATTATTACTAAATGACGTTACAACGAAACAACATTATTACTAAATGACGTTACAACGAAACAACATTATTACTAAATGACGTTACAACGAAACAACATTATTACTAAATGACGTTACAACGAAACAACATTATTACTAAATGACGTTACAACGAAACAACATTATTACTAAATGACGTTACAACGGAATAACATTATTACTAAATGACGTTACAACGAAACAACATTATTACTAAATGACGTTACAACGAAACAACATTATTACTAAATGACGTTACAACGAAAGAACATTATTACTAAATGACGTTACAACGAAACAACATTATTACTAAATGACATTATAATACAACAGCATTATTACAAAATGACGTTATAACGAAACAACATTATTACTAAATGAAGTTATAACGAAAGAACATTATTACTAAATGTCGTTATAACGAAACAACATTATTACTAAATGACGTTATAACGAAAGAACATTATTACTAAATGACGTTATAACGGAACATTATTAATATATGACGGTATAACATAACAACATTATTACTAAATGACGTTATAATAAAACAGCATTATTACTAAATGACGTTATAATAAAACAGCATTATTACTAAATCACGTTATAACGAAACAGCATTATTACTAAATCACGTTATAACGTTATAACGAAACAGCGTTGATGGGGGAGTGGCTATATATATATCTGGTTTTTTTTAAACAAAATGTAGCAAACATCATACGTTGCATCTTCAGTATTAGAATTTCACATCCCATTCACAAAACATTAATGCACGTCGCTCCTTTCGGGGCATAGGCCATTGACAACCCTCCTCCAGCAAGTTCGGTCTTGAGCTGCTCTTTCTTGCCTCTCTCTACCTGAGGTAAGAAGAAGGAGGAGGAGGCGGGGGGGGGGGGGGGAGAGATGAAATAGAAGATAGAGGAGACAAAGAAGAAGTAAAAGATGAAGCCTCAAATTAAGAAACTAGACTCGAAGGGAAATAATTATAAACTACTTTGTTCTGTCAAGAATCGGCATCACTGCAATTCTGAATAATTCATAGGTACACAGTCTCAATCAGCAAATGGTAAAGAGTGTAGTCAGTTATGATTCTAGTAGCCCACTAGTTGTACACGCTCTGTCGGCCGCATGTTCGACATTCAATTATAATTTTAAGATTCTACATCAACAGTTTACGAGACGACCATTGGTCGACCCCAAAATATCCCACATGTCCATTTCCAAATTGATGTGAAAAATATCCTAGACTTGTCAATCCTGTATAATGTAGAGCAGTAGTCGCCGAACTCAATAAGTATGCAAGCTTATTTACAAATCTTATTTATAATTTATTTGGATATAATTACACAGTTGGCTAACGCCATGAATAGCCCCTACTACACCACGTGACCTGTCTCAATTTCGTTTGAAACGAATATGAAATGAAGATCAACACAGGCAAGACAGAGACTATGTTGATATCGCGTGAACACTTGCAGAGAAGTTTCCGTATCAGTGACATTAGTATCAAGCAAGTAATGGGGTTCAAAACCTAGGTAGCATGTTCACTGATGACGGCATAGTGGACAGAGAGATCGCACATATAATTCAGAAGGCGAACTGTGTCCACTATCAAAATGCACAGATTCTGAAACACCCTAGAATGCTTCTTTCAACTAAGATAAGGCTGATACAAGCACTGTTACCAATTTCAATAAGAATCCTTAATAGAAACACATTAAGAGTAAAATCCAGATCTGTGAGATGCACTGTGTAATGAAAGAGAATCCGTGACCGAATCCGCAACACCACGCTGAGACAGATAGTGAGAGCAGACCCAGTTAGGGCCTACTTTGACGTCCAACCAATCAAGTGGTTTGGTCATTTAATCAGAATGTGACGAGCCTGCAGCGAGAGCATATCATATGCAGGTCTCCGGTCCACGAGCAAGAGGCAGACCACGACTATGACACTCTCAGGAAGTTACATCTAACCACAACACATTCTCTCACCTGACGATAACAAGAAATCTACGCATTCCGACTCACTGCGACGCCTCGTGACAAGAACAGGAGGACAAAAGAAGAAAAGAAGAAAAAGAAGACGAAGAAGAAGAAGAAGAAGAAGAAGAAGAAGAAGAAGAAAGATAGTTTATGTTGCTCTTCCGATAATGTCAATAGCTTGCCTTCTCTATCTTTCATTGGTTTGTCTGTCTGTTTGTATCTATTTGCCATTTTCTTTGTTAATGAGTAGCGATCTCTCATATTTCCTGTCTCTGCTGCCTCTTCTGTCTCCTGTGCCAACTTGTCAATATATTCCCTTGTATTCTTCCTTACATGTCTTGACCTCTTTGTGTATAACAGTATAGTTTCTCCATGCTTCGGCCTTGGTGGCTCGGGTTCGGCAATTGTTGAGAATAGCTTTCTTCTTTTTCCTTTCTTTTATTTTATGTAATGTCTCTGTTGTGATCCATTCTTTGTGTTGGTTTCTCTTGAATCTCACAGTTTCTTCACATGTCTTATTCCCCATCTATCCAGTCTGTTCTGACGTACTATTAATGTAATCTCCTTGTCCCCACATAGCTTTTGTAGCGATTGGTATCTGTTTTATGCTATATCATGTCTTCCTTTCTTGGTCTTGTAGATTGTATACGTTATGTCTCGTTCTAGAACGTCTAGGACACTTGAAGCGTCAAGAGAAAGCCTCAATGGCTAGTGCCTACATATTTGAAGATGACACTTTAGTTTGCAAGAATTTCAACAAAGTTTGAATAAATTAAAATCTAGAAAGTCTCCTGGACCAGACAAGATCCATAATGAAATAATAACTCGCCTAGGCTCATTTGGGGAAAGAAACAGTCCTCAAGTTACTCAACATGACTTGGAGAAATGGACAACTGCCCAAAGACTGGAAGAATGCATGTGTTATCCCAACCCTGAAAGGCAACAAACTTCCAGATGAACCAACAAGCTACCGTCCCATCTCATTAACATCATGCCTTGGAAAATTAGCAAATGAATGGTAAATGCACACCTTTACTAGTTCCGTAAGAGTTCAGAAATCCTTTGCCATGAACAGGCAGGCTTCAGAAAAGGTATTTGCACAGAAGAGCAGCGTATCAGGTTAACACAGAAAATTCACGATGGGTTCCAAAATAAGAAACATACAGTAGCAATCTTCTTTAACTTACAACAGGCCTATGATCGAGTATGGATAAAAGGTTTTTTAATGAAGATGACTGACTTGGGGATTATCGGAAAGCTATACAACTGGATAAAGTATTTCCTCATTGACCGAACAACCCAGACAAAGATGAACAATGCAGTCTCCTCTAAAGAAGTCTCAGAGGAAGGCTTACCACAGGGCTCTGCTTTGAGCTGCACTCTTTTTCTCATCTGCATCAATGACCTGGCCAGGCACGTCAAAGC
This sequence comes from Ariolimax columbianus, assembly GCA_036924085.1. Taxonomy (NCBI): domain Eukaryota; kingdom Metazoa; phylum Mollusca; class Gastropoda; order Stylommatophora; family Arionidae; genus Ariolimax; species Ariolimax columbianus. The sequence continues at coordinate 53,912,022 of JAVGWX010000019.1, forward strand.
TGAAAAAGCAGTGTATGCTGATGATCTGGCAATATGGTAGAGCCATGAAGATGTAGAAAGTGCAGCACACAGATTAAATGGAGACCTGAGAAGACTGCACGAGTTTACACTATCTTTACCAAGAGCCACAAAGTAGCCAAGAAATATATCAGTCTGAGATTCGGCAAACAAAAAATTGTCCAAAAAGGAAGAACCTAGGTATCTTGGAGTCACTCTCGACCGACAGCTCAGCCTCAAGAAACATGTCCAAAATGTTAAATAATGCTTTGAGTCAGCTACAGTCATTGAACAGGTTCACTGGTACAGCATGGGGATCAGACAAGGACACTCCGGAGGCTTGTATCTTGGATATGTGCGCTCTGCTTTAAAATACAGCAATGCACTCCTGACAACATACTCACAAACTAATGAGAGTCCCTGGACAACGTGCATAATAATGCCCTGCGCCTTATTAGTGGAGCAATGAGGTCAACACCCACTGCGGAATGGGAAATTCATGTGAATGTAGAGCTCATTGAGATGCGAAGAGATGAGGCAGCTATGGAAGTTTATGAGAGAAGTAAAAGAATGAGCGAAGACCACCTCAATAGAAAGCTTGTAAAAAATGGCCACAAAAGCAGAGAATAAAACAAAAGTCAGTCCTCCACCACGTCAGTGAGATTAAAAACAGATATCACGTCCGAGACAAAAGACAAGAAACACAGAGAGCATCAAGAAATTTACCACCACATACATGTTTTAAAATGTCCGAAATTCAAATAAAACGAACAGATAATACAACAAGAAGTGCTGATCTTATGAGAGCATCACAGAGAACGACTGACACCTACCCAGAAGAATGAATATATGTCTAAACTGATGTGTCTACTTTTAAGGCCACCAATAAAGCGGAATATGGAATATACATAGAGTATCCAGACACAACATCTGATAAGCTGTTTGATGCCTGTGGGGAGATATGTTCAAATTATGAGGCAGAAATAACAGCATTGGAAGTAGCTCTGTACCACTTGAGAACTGTTTTTGATGCGTTCCCATCAAAAGCCCAAAGCATTATAATCTTTACAGACTCATTATCTGCCCTTCAAGCTCTGGAAGATGGTGGTTACTGTTGGCCTGAACTTACTCAAATATCCCTAGATACCAACCAACTTCTCACATCCCATGAAGTCAGAATAGTTATGCAATGGATCCCTGGCCACTCAAATACACCTGGCAATGACAAGGCAGACAGGCTGGCTTAGAAGGGAGCTAATCAAGAACAACAATACATACCAACAACACTTCAGACAGCCAAACAACTAATGAAGACTGCAAACAAAGAGGACTGGCTGAATCGATGGGCAATGGAAAATACTGGGAGAGGAATCTACAAACACATGGCCATCCCAAATCCCAAAATACAACATCAACCTCCTGAAAAAGAGAGACCAAAGCACCCTTTTCCGGCATCGCATTCAACACATACAACTTAACAGTCACTTGAACAGAATCCAACCATGACTTCGCACTCAACACATACAACTTAACAGTCACTTGAACAGAATCAAACCAGAACATACTCCAGAGTGCCGGATGTGCACACATCCCTATGAAACGGTTGAGCACCATATATTTTGAATGACCGGCGTTAGGAAAGAGCTTCTTCCTCAGAGAACAGACAAATGGAACACTGTGTACGGAACTAAACAACAGCTTACAAACACTTGATACCATATATATGGCATTGGGCCAAAGGGCAAAAGCCCATAATCCGCTGGATCAATAACCAACAAACCAACCAACCATCCGTGTCTCGTTCTAATAGCTCTCCGTGCTGGTTGCTATCTAGTCTGAGCTGCAAGGTCCCCAGCAACATGTGGTGGTCTCACTGCGTCTGCATCTCGCTTTACTCTTACATCTTTATGAAGTGTACTACTGAACTCTTAACTACCACAGATGTGATCAATCCGATGTTCTATCGCGTTGTCTGGAGATATCCATGAGATCTTATGTACCTTCTTGTGTAGAAACATGCTTCCTCGAATTATCTTTTTGTGTAGCGCACATAGTTCTGCAAACATTTCTCCATTGTCGTTCGTCTGTCCCATTCCTTGTCTTCTTATAATCTGTTCCATTCCTTGTCTTCCCATAATCTGTCCCAGTCCTTGACTTCCAATAATATGTCCCATTCCTTGTCTTCCCATAGTCTGTCCCATTCCTTGTCTTCCCATAATCTGTCCCATTCCTTGTCTTCCCATAATCTGTCCCATTCCTTTTCTTCCCATAATATGTCCCATTCCTTTTCTTCCCATAATATGTCCCATTCCTTGTCTTCCCATAATATGTCCCATTCCTTGTCTTCACATAATCTGTCCCATTCCTTGTCTTCGCATAATCTGCCCCATTCCTTGTCTTCCCATAATCTGTCCCATTCCTTGTCTTCCCATACTCTGTCCCATTCCTTGTCTTCCCATAATATGTCCCATTCCTTGTCTTCCCATAATCTGTCCCATTCCTTGTCTTCCCATAATCTGTCCCATTCCTTGTCTTCCCATAATCTGTCCCATTCCTTGTCTTCCCATAATCTGTCCCATTCCTTGTCTTCCCATAATCTGTCCCATTCCTTGTCTTCCCATAATCTGTCCCATTCCTTGTCTTCCCATAATCTGTCCCATTCCTTGTCTTCCCATACTCTGTCCCATTCCTTGTCTTCCCATAATATGTCCCATTCCTTGTCTTCCCATAATATGTCCCATTCCTTGTCTTCCCATAATCTGTCCCATTCCTTGTCTTCCCATAATCTGTCCCATTCCTTGTCTTCCCATAATCTGTCCCATTCCTTGTCTTCCCATAATCTGTCCCATTCCTTGTCTTCCCATAATCTGTCCCATTCCTTGTCTTCCCATAATCTGTCCCATTCCTTGTCTTCCCATACTCTGTCCCATTCCTTGTCTTCCCATAATATGTCCCATTCCTTGTCTTCCCATAATATGTCCCATTCCTTGTCTTCCCATAATCTGTCCCATTCTTTGTCTTCCCATAATCTGTCCCATTCCTTGTCTTCCCATACTCTGTCCCATTCCTTGTCTTCCCATAATCTGTCCCATTCCTTGTCTTCCCATAATCTGTCCCATTCCTTGTCTTCCCATAATCTGTCCCATTCCTTGTCTTCCCATAATATGTCCCATTCCTTGTCTTCCCATAATCTGTCCCATTCCTTGTCTTCCCATAATCTGTCCCATTCCTTGTCTTCCCATACTCTGTCCCATTCCTTGTCTTCCCATAATCTGTCCCATTCCTTGTCTTCCCATACTCTGTCCCATTCCTTGTCTTCCCATAATCTGTCCCATTCCTTGTCTTCCCATAATCTGTCCCATTCCTTGTCTTCCCATAATCTGTCCCATTCCTTGTCTTCCCATAATCTGTCCCATTCCTTGTCTTCCCATACTCTGTCCCATTCCTTGTCTTCCCATAATCTGTCCCATTCCTTGTCTTCCCATAATATGTCCCATTCCTTGTCTTCCCATAATCTGTCCCATTCCTTGTCTTCCCATAATCTGTCCCATTCCTTGTCTTCCCATAATCTGTCCCATTCCTTGTCTTCCCATAATCTGTCCCATTCCTTGTCTTCCCATAATCTGTCCCATTCCTTGTCTTCCCATAATCTGTCCCATTCCTTGTCTTCCCATAATCTGTCCCATTCCTTGTCTTCCCATAATCTGTCCCATTCCTTGTCTTCCCATAATCTGTCCCATTCCTTGTCTTCCCATAATCTGTCCCATTCCTTGTCTTCCCATAATCTGTCCCATTCCTTGTCTTCCCATAATCTGTCCCATTCCTTGTCTTCCCATAATCTGTTCGTAACCTGCTTCCACGTTAGCATTAGAAGTCCCCCATTAATAGTAATAGATGTTTTGTTCATCGTGCTAAGAACCATTTACAGCTCGTTGCAAAACCTTTGATTTTAAATCATCTCCATCCACGTTAGTTGGAGCATGGCATCGAAAGATGTTGATTTTGATGTTGTTTGTTCCTAGTTCTAAAGCTTGCGCTCATGATTCTGTTGAAATGGCCATTCGCGGTTCCAAAACAAAATCCATGGTGGTCTCGAGATAAGAATAAACTGGTTGTATTCAGGTTGTATAAAGAGCAAATGCTCAACACCTTTCACCTACGGCACCTGAGATCCATCCTTGGCATCTCACGGAGAGACACGTTGACAAATAAGGAGGTGCATTCACGCACCGGTCTGCCAATAATGTACACCCTGCTTCGATATCAAAGACTGAGGTGGCTTAGTTATGTTCGTCGCACGACAGACGGTCGCATCCCCCAAAGATATTCCAAATGGGCAGCTGGCGTGTGGTAAAAACAGCTGGCCACGACCACAGCTGAGGTTCAAGGACGGATGTGAGTGAAAGACGAAGCTACTGGATAGGTTTCTCACATCTTACGAAGAAGCTGCAGACCAATCAAGATGAAGGTGCAAACTGTGAAGCCACTTCTTTTTTTTTTTTTTTTTTTGCTTAGATGTTTGCCTCACTAGTTTCTACTGGCGGAGGCGCGCCATTTTCCACCCCAGACCGTAGTCAATTGGGCGATATCAGGACGCATAAACCAGTGCTTGGATGCATGTGTGCATCTGAATGTACCTATGCTAGGTTTGTGCACCCTCAGAAGCTAGCCCAACCAAAGTGCTATGGAAGGGCTTTACCACGAGGGCGCGTGTGAAAGTTGTGCAAGGGTGTGACTGTAGGACAGAGTCAAATGAAACAGAGTGAGGCGAGAAGAGAGGAAAGGGGATCGACCTAAAGCTGTGAAGCCACTTCGGTCTGGACAAAAATAAGCCCATGCAACGTAGATGTGAAAAGACAACGGCACAAGTAAAAGAAAAACCAAAAAAAACAAAACAACTCAGTAGAGAGTTGCTACCCCAAGGTCGCATCAACCCATAGTCAGACATGACTGAAACTAGGCTACAGAACTTAACTTTTACATACTATGTTGAACCTTCTAAACAAGTATAATTAAATTAAATTAAGAGACATCGCGTGTTGTTCTTCCTCTCTCTTCTTACCTCCCCCTGTTTCATTTGATTCTGTCCTACATCACACTCTTGCACAACTTTCACACGCGCCCTCAGGATGAGACCCTTCCATTGCACTTTGGTTGGGCTGCCTTCTGAGAGCGCACAAACCTATTATATGTATATACAGACACACACATACTTCCAAGCACTTGTTTATGCGTCTTAATATCGCCGAATTGACTAAGGTATGGGGTGGAATAGGCGCGCCTCCGCCAGTAGAAACTAATGAGGCAAAAACGTAAAATTAAAAAAAAAACATCACATGTTGGACGAACAGCCGGGATCAAGATGCTGAGCAGCGCAAGAGCTGCAGTGGTCAACGACCCATAGCTGACTGCTAGCGTCAGGGCCAGCGAACCAGAGCTGCCAAGACCCTTCTACACCTCCACGCGGTGATCCTGGATAACAGGCTGCCTCAGGGCAGACTGGCTAAGGAGAAGGGATCGAAGAGGGAATGCTAACCTGGTACCAAAAAAATGCTTGCCGAAGTCGGATGTGTTGGACCGAAAGATGCAAATATCGCAGCCAAGCTGTAAACTACGACACAACGCATTCCGTTCTCTGGACTACATTCTGCTACTTAAGCCCTTTCAGTGTTTGGTAGTGGGAGATTGAGAACGAACGAAGAAGGCAGAAGAAGGACGAACAGCCTTAGGAATAGGTCAAACAGTGCAAATACCTTGCATATAACAGGGAAGTCGTCCACAAGCCTCAGAGCAGAATCTATGGCCCTCATGGGAGCACTGAGAATGCTTGGGACATAAATACAACTACCAACATAAATATTTGTATTTACAGACTGCCTATATCTAATAGAGGCAATACAGAAAACAAACAACGAACCGTTGTTATCAGAAATCAAAGATCATCAACAATAGCGCTCCAGTGGCTAAGTTCCCATTGTGGAATCACAATAAACGAGAGAGCTGACGCTCTGGCAAAAGTTAGCAGTAAAAAGGCACAATTTAATCATCGAGTACCATAGGAGAGATCATGAACATCATCAGAAATCAGTATATACACCAATGGAGAAAAGACATAAACCTAAGTAGTACACCAGACCCAATTCACCAACTCAATATAAACAAACAAACTACCTTATTTCGCCTGAGAACTGGTTACTGCACCCTACTAGAACCTCTATACCGACTAAAGATCTCACACACCGATGAATGCCAATGTGGAACAGGGGGCCAGAATCCTGAACACATTCTATAAGAATGCCCACTCTATAAGGAAATGGGATTCCAGACCTGGCCAGAGGATGCGGAGGAGCTGAGATAAAAGCTGTGAGGCAGCCGCTCGGACCTGGTGAAGACTATAGACTTCATGATGGAGACTGGGATGCAGATAAAGCGGGACCAAAGATCCTGAACGCAAAGAAAAATAAAAAAAGGTAAAAATATGTTTATCGGTTGCCGTTTTGTTTCTATACTGATGTTCCGATGTTTAAGTAGTGGTGACAGTTGGTAGGTCACTGCACCTGCTTTTTGACAATTTGTTTTGAATTTTCCGCCCACCGCGAAAATGCTTCCCAGGTACTTGGCTTGGTTCGTTCTCAATCTCCCACTACCAAACCCTGAAAGGGCTTAAGTCGCAGATTGTAGTCCAGAGAACGGAATGCGTTGTGTCGTAGTTTACAGCTTGTCTGCGATATTTGCACCGTTCGGTCCAACACATCCGACTTCAGCAGGCATTTTTTGAGTACCGGGTTAGCAGTCCCTCTTCGATCTATTCTCCTTAGCCAGTCTGCCCTGCTGCAGCCTGTTTTCCAGGATCACCGCGTGGATGTGTAGAAGGGTCTTGGCAGCTCTGGTTCGCTGGCCCTGACGCTAGCAGTCAGCTATGGGTCTCCGACAACTGCAGCTCATGCGCTGCTCAGCATCTTGATCTCTTGTCTGGCACGAACTATTGCACATGTTTTAGTCTGTTGTTGACATTATTCTGTTGTCTCTATCACTCAAAAATGCGACATGCTGACCAAAAGTGCGATATATATTAATGAGGCACTTCCTGAAATTTGTCTGGCAGTTTCTACAGAGCTTCCGGGTTTCCTTGCATTGATTTCCCACCAGTTGGGAAGGAATTTTTGTCATTACCATTCGTAGCCGATGAAATGATTTAGTTGAATATTTACAATTCTCCAGGTGCACAGTTTACTTAGCTTTTCTTACATTTGTCCATGTAGTAGATAACAAAACGTTTGAACTTACTTGAAATAAAGATAGCAAACTTGAATCTATATTCATAATAACCTAATTTCGATAATTATTATACGCCCTTGTTGTAGTTGTTTCAAAATACACATTACTATACACAATATAAGGCAGATCTGAGCATTTTGTCCTAATAATTTTGACGTAGCATAATCTAGAGCATCGTAGTATGTATAACATTTCTGTATAGCTAAACATTCTACTTATAATGAATTATTATCGAATGTCAACATTGAAAATACTACTACATTTATAATGAGACAGACACACATTGATGATTGACTCTTGTGACACTACTACAAAGTAGTTTAGTAGTGTCTAAGTCATTAATATTCATTATTTAATATTTCAATATAATGAATATTATTGGCTTGTATTTCAAGTTGTCAACATAAACATTGAATGTTCACATCTTATATGATGTATACGTTAAACGTTAGAAAAAAGTTCTTATTACATAATTTTAGTATATTGTGTGATAATTAGCTTAATTATTATTAATATAGTCTATAAATCAAGCAGTGGAAATGTCATTTTGCTTAGATCTAACTAAAACTAGTTAGTTTTTTATTAAATATTTATATTATAAACTGGGGACCAAGATAGCATCTGTCTGTGATCTGGTCAGGCACAACATACTGATCAGACATTTTAGTCAGGGTCAGGAAAAATATACTGGCCAAGACTCACCTTGGCTTCCTCATAGCCCTCCTTGGAAACGGGTTGTTTTTATGGCAGCCTGGCTAACGGGGTGTGGATCGACGTGATCCCCGTAGTAGTGATTGTCACGCATATGAAGCCAAGCATAGCAAAACCGCCTAGAGGATACCGGTCCACCTTCATCAGCACGCTCAGGATGTGAGGAAAGCTACTGCAACCTGCCACTTAACATCCTTCTCAGGGCGCACAAAAGAGTAAACATGCTCATTGTGGGCATTTGAAACACCAACAATATTTTATAAACTTGTTTGCAAATTACAGAACCATGCCCTGTATTCTCTTGTTCTAAACAGTAATGATAGTGTTCAGTTGTTTCTTGCAAATATAACCAGAATTACATTTTACTTTTTTCTTTATCTTCTTCTTCTGCGTTCTCAATCTCCCGCTATCAAGCCCTGAACAGGGCTTTGCAAGTAGCAGGATGTAGTCCGGAGAATGGAATGCGCTGTGTCGTTAGTTTACAGTTTGAATGCAATATTTGCACCTTTCGGACCGACACATCCATCTTCAGTAGCAGGCATTTTTTGAGTACCAGGTTAGCCTTCCTTCTTCGATTCCTTCTCCTTAGCCAGCCTGCCCTGTTGCAGCCTGTTATCCAAGATCACCATTTGGAGGTGTAGAAAAGATAGATTTAACATAATCCGAGACTAACAAACTTATAAAGTGATGTAATCCTACATAACTTTACTTTTACACATGTTTATGTTTTATCAGTTTTACGTTCTGTTGTTGATATCTATTACCCTCTTTGTAGCATTTCCTTTTTTACAGGGCCATGTCAGTGGCACTATCAGTAAACCTAGGCTAAGATGCTAATCTTGCTGGGCGTTCATTTTTCACAATTGTGAGATTTGTGTAGTTATTTGTCGATAATTTTCAAAGAGGACCGAATTATCATCTGTTGAGATGACAATATGACTTGCGCATGAGTTGGGTTTAAGTGAAGGAGAGTTGCGCACCATTAGCCTCACTCTTTCCTCCTGATTCCATTTGATCCAGTGTCAAGATATGATCAAGAAGACTGGATGCAGTGGATGACCAAGGGGATCTTCAGTGCATAGCCTTGCTCCAAACACTCCACAGCAAGTTGCTGGTGCCCATTGATCAGCCATTGGTTCTTCCACACAGTCCACCAAATCCAGTCTTCACATGCTTAGGCAGACAAACCCTATATCACCTTGGGCTTATTAGATCAATCGGCTCCCCTCACTTGGTTTGTCAGTCATGTCGAGACCGTTGCTTGGGGGGTGGCTGCTGCCACATGCTGACAGCTATGTGGAGCCACAAGTGAGATGTGAGGACCAATAATGGACAAACTACCCGAGATGGGGGACGACATGTCCGCCACTAGAGGTACTTCCCCTCCCTGACACTCCATACAGCTCTGTGTGTAGAGTAGTGCCTAGCTAAAAGCAAACCCTTGCCTATTTTCAGCGACAGTTGCCTACACCTTTGTTGTCACATTATAGCAAATGCCGCAGTCCATCGTAGACAATGATGGCATAATTTATTTTGCTAGCTCTATTTTTAGTAAGGATTAACTCCACTACGTTTTATCCTCACTCTCTCGTCTTGTGACGCCTGACCCCAGGGGCAAGTCAAGGACAAGACGACTAAGGGGCGACTACGAGATGCGGGGGACTCCGCATCAAGCACCCGTTAAAAAGATGGTGTCGAACCCACACCACCTGATCACGAGGCCGACAGCTTAACCACTTCGCCACGGAATCCCCAGTCACATTATAATCACCAGTGATAATGCACTTTTTGCCAGACACTTCTGATAGTTTCACCAGAAAATTCTAGTCTATTTCTTTAAATAGGTGGTCTACGTGTGCATAGAAATGATATATTTTCCAATCTTGGTTGTTGAATATCACTCCAATTCCTTGTAGTTGAACATCCTCAGTTGTGCTGGCACTAGTATCTGTTCGTGTGTGGGGAAATTCTTGCTTCATGTACATAGCCGGCCCCATATGATTGATTTTTGTAGTATCTATATATTGGACACTTGTTGGTAACCTTCTTCAAGCTGATTTCCCGGATCACAAGAATGTCAAAGTCACTGACAAATTTTTGGTGGATGGCTTCACTTTGGCTATTGCTGTCGCAATTCTAAAAGCAGATACTGTTGCCCACCATGCTGTCTCTTGAAAGACGCCTAGTGTGCATAACGCTCAGACAAAAGCGGCAAAACGAACTACACAATAGTAAAATCTGGAGAATGTCACATGAAGAATGTCCTACAGTACGTCAACCATTCCAAACATCGCTGGGCAGGTCATATTGCAAGACGACAGAAGAGTACTATAACCGCCATGGGGTATCCGCGTGACATAAAGAGACCTCGTGGACGGCCCACAACTTGCTGGTGAGATTCACTAGACAAGCACAACATACACGACCCCACAACAAACAGAATACTTTTCCACTGGATGACACGTGCTAACGACTGGAACCTGAGTTGGGACCCGCTCAAGATTGACCACCCCTTGGCGCGAAGAACTGGTCGAACTAAGATACTGTTGCAATTAGAGGTGAAATATCGTATTATTTTTTAAATACGTGAATATTTGAGATCGTTAGTTCACCACTAATTTGGCTATCAGACACCTCATTAATCATATTTAGACTCTTGATTCTTGCTGTTGGAGGCATGTAAGGGGCAGCTGGGGCATGAGGTTATAATGGACATAGAAGCTTAAAATCTTCATGGGCGGGTCTGGATGAATTGTCTTGGGTCTTGGTTGTTCTGGGGTTCATTGCCATTAAAGAGTACCCTGGCTTTGAAAACCATATGGGCGGAGGGGAGGTAGGTTGTCAATGATCTATGTTCTGAAAGGAGCGGTAGACATTGATGATGATAATGAAGCAATGTTAATAATTTGTCTTTTTTTTGTGTGTGCATTCAACAGTTATTACAGCAGTTCTGTCAATCTTTGGAGTTGAAAGATCAGTGAAGTGCTGAGCTCAGACTACTGGCTGTGACCAACCAGATTTGGCCCGCTCTGATGGCAGCCAATCTTGGACAAGCATTCTTAGGAGGTGGGATGGTTCCTACTTTGGCCCAAGAACTTGCGGCTGGAAATTTCCATGAGAATCGTGAGTCCTTCCATGACTACATCTACTCCAAACTCATCCTTGGAGAGGAAAAGGTCAACAATTCCGCTCTATCTAGCCCAAACCCTCCCGTATTTCCCAACACAAACTTGGCCAGCAGTTATCCGAATCCTCTGCCAGTTGTCAGCAGTTCATACAGTTTAGTGTCAAACAGCAATCACATTGTGGTTGGCAGTGGAGAGGATGTTGGCAGTGCTAATCCTGCAAGTAAAGCTTTTAATCCTCCTTCTTTTACAAAAGCTCCCCAAAAGTCTGCCAGCACCAAGAAGAAGACTACTCAGCCACAACAGGATATGTCCCAGTCAGTATGTCCAGGAGGTGGGGAGGATTTGACCAAACTGAAGAAGAAAAGTCACCATAAAAAGAAAGAAAAGACTAATGTATGCGATGTGTGCGGACGAGGATTTGCTGAAAAATACACCCTGAACCGCCACATGCTGACACACACCCATGTCAAACCGTATTCCTGTTCGAAATGCAATATGTCCTTTTCTCGTTCAGATGGTCTAGCAAAACATATGGCAGCTGGACACCGCCGTATCGATGCGCATCACTGTGATATATGTGGTGGCACTTTTAACAGTGAGGTTTCCTTTGAGCAACATCGTCGCGAATATGGCAACACGTTGCCTTTTGTTTGTAACTTGTGCATGCTGGCATTCTCTCAGTGTTGTCACCTCAACTACCATATGAAATCTCACTCCCTGGCCAAGATGAATGACAACATTGCCTCTGATAGCCTGGAAGATAAAAACAACGCTATTGATGTGTCTGAACTTATTCCGGATGACTTTAGCCCACCGAAAAAAGAAACGCCCAAAACCTCTTTTGTTGGGCTCTCTTTAAGTCTAGCTAAAGCAGGACTTCTGTTTGCGGGAAGGAAAAACGATGACCATTCCGTGGGAGTGCTGGACCCAAATATTGTTGTGAAGCCAGAGATAGAGGACTACTCTACCTGTCAATCCATCACTAATCAGATTTCCAGAGACAGTATAAGGCCAGGGCCCAGTCTGAGTAACTTTGATGTGTTAAATAATTTTATTTCTGTGACTTCATCATCTGCAGCTTCTCTTGGGGTGGCAAACCTCCAAACAAACCAATCTGGCAATAATCTCACATCAAATAGTGCTAATTTATCACCCTCCTATTTACCAGACACCTCGGCTGGTCTCAGTTCATCCATTTCCAGCGAGACAGTACCGATATCAGAAAGTGATATGAAAAAATACTTGGACATCAAAATCCCTAACCCCAGATTTTTGGATAATTCTGTTCTCCAAGGGGCAGGTGGGAATGAGGATGGTTTGTTCAGATGTGAGATTTGCAGGAAAGGTTTCACTAGAAAATACCACATGCAGCGCCACGTTAAGCTACATATTCGTGGACCAGTACCGAAAGCTCACTTGCTGGATTGGACACGTAGACCATACGCTTGTGGTGTATGTAAAATGGGTTTTACTCGACAGCACCATCTGACACGCCACATGCTGATACATACAGGTGAGCGACCTCATTCCTGCCATGTGTGCGGCAAAGCTTTCCGTCGTTTCACCAACCTCACCTTACATGTTCGAACAGTCCATGGAGCAGAACGACCATTTAAGTGTCATATTTGTGGTCGTGGCTTCCCACGTCTCTACAGCCTGCAGCGACATTTGAAACTTCATGCCAAGAATGCAGCTGAGCTAAGTGCCACAAGTTCTGACCATTTGTACAAAGGATTTCAAGCCGTGGGCACTATCAACATAGAGAATAGTAAATCCCCATCCTACAGTTCGTTTAACCCAGGCAGCGCGCAGCAATCTCCGGGTCATAGTCGAGAATCAATTTCCTCTGATCACTCAAGCGGGAGTGAGCGATTTGAACAAGAATCTAGGTCACACAAGAACAGTGTCGGGAACATTGACTCCCATGGAGACAACAGCCCAGTTAAATACCAAGATAGGTATTCTCTTATGCAAGAAAAACACCAAGATGATTGTCATTCTCAGAGTGATCTTCAAAGTCACAAGGATCAGACTGCAAGCTCGCTCTCAAATCAGACAGAGGAGAGACTCTGCCAGCCTGGATTCACACAAGTCATGTCTCCTCCAGACTCTGATCGAGTCCAGAATAATAAAAGTTCAAATAATGATAGCATGATACGGCAGAAGTCTCTCCAAGCTCGAACATCTGATGAACTCATCCCATCCCCGCGACCAAACAGTGAGCCTATAAGGGGAGAAACTCGGTTTCAGACTAGAAATGCTAATGATTTCAACCATCAACCATCTGTACAGACCACTAGTGGTGAAAGGTTTATTCAGGTTAATTCAGTGTCTGCTCACAGTATGAGAACAGTAGACATGTCAGTAGCTAGAAATGTAAGTGATTTGGATATCAGAGAAGCAAGCAACTATTCACCAAGTCAAGGAGCTGGTAGTGCTGAAACATTTATCCTTCACCAACAGAGAATTCAAAGTCCTCATCCAATGATGAACTCAATTCATCGACCAGGAAGCCACAGCATAATAAACCTGACCAGTGGGCCTGACACTTACCACCAGTCACAAACAGGCTTTATCCAACCACCAGCATCTTTGATGGCCCAGCAGAGTACTAACTTGGATCTGTCACCCACTCGTACATCAATGAGTCCTGTTGGTATATTGGATCCCGGAACTTTTTCTCACAACCATCGTGCAGATATTACACCTACCCGAAGTAGCAGCGTTAGTGACTCCCCAGGATATTCCCACAGCCGTAGTATGAATAGTGTTCCCTTCTCAGCTAGTGTCCATGGTATGTACCAGCAGCAGATGACTGACGGTATAAATCTCTTGGACATGCGTCCGAACCCCACTGCTAGCCCCATGCCCGTCAGCTCACACAACAACATAGACTACTGACTCAAGCCGGGGCTGGCACATTTACATTTTAAAACTTAGCTTAATACACACAGCTATGATGTGCTGATATACAGTTCATACAGTGGCATCGATTTCAAACCCCCTTAAAAAAAATGGAACATATCTTTTTTTCACATACGAATGCATATAAAATCGTGATAACCTCTGTGCTGTCATATATTCTCAGAGTGGTTTAGTTCTTACTTTTCGCAGCAAATTAAACCTAGCTGTATTTGGGTACCTCGCTTACTTTTAGAGAAGGTAAGGAAGGAAACTGGTCAACACGCCTCATAAAAAGCTGAGCCCAGTACAATAGAGTCTCAAACACTTCATCTGGTATCAAGATGCTGAGCAGCACATGAGCTGCAGTGGTTAACGACCCATAGCTGACTGTTAGCGTCAGAGACAGCGAACCAGAGCTGCCAAGACCCTTCTACACCTCCACGTGGTGATCCTGGATAACAGGCTGCAGCAGGGCAGACTGGCTAAGGAGAAGGGATCGAAGAGGGAATGCTAACCCGGTACTAAAAAAATGCTTGCTGAAGTCGGACGTGTTGGACCGAAAGGTGCAAATAACGCAGTAAAGCTGTAAACTACGACACAACTCATTCTGTTCTCTGGACTACATTCTGCTACTTAAGCCCTTTTCACGCCACCCTTCTCTGTCAGCGGCCGCTGCTTGTGTCTCTTCTGGTCGGAGATCGGTCCATTCGTTTATGTTGTCCTCTCATCTCTTTTTGGGACGGCCTCTTCGTCGTCTGCCTTGCACCTTTCTGTGGAGGATTGTATTTGCAAGACCATTTGATCTCAATATGTGACCGTACCGAGCGAGTTCCCTTCTTTTGACAGTTGCCAAGAGGTCTTGAAAAGGCCCTATTGCTGTTGTAATTCTATCTCGTATTTCCTCATTTGTAACTCAATCTTTGTATGTGATGTTTAAAAGTCTTCGGAAACATCTCATCTTCAAGGCCTGTATCCTTCGTTGAAAGTCAGCTGTAACTGTCCATGTCTGACAAGCATAGAGGAATTTTGACAGGATCAGTGTACGCATTAATCTGATTTTCGTGCATAGTGCTAACCGTTTATCTTGCCAGATTTTGTTAAGCTGTGCAATCGCCGCTGGTGTCTCTGCTATTCTGACCAACACCTCACATTTTGATCCTTTATCACTGACAATCGATCCTTGTGTTATACAACATGAAAGACTTAAATAGACTCTGAACTGGTGTTTGCATCACAGGAAGGACTTAGATAGGATACAGGGATGATGCGACCGTCGGGCAACACAACCTCAAAGTTCATGATCTACCTTCTGACAGGGGAGGAAGACTAAAGTCTGGTCAGGCAAAGTATACTCATCAGACATGTTAGGGTCAGGCAAAACATACTGGTCAAGATCCTCATCTCGACTTCCTAGTAGCCCTCCCTGGAAATGGGCTATTTTCATGGCAGTCTGGCTAACGAGGTGAGGGATCAGGTGATCCCTGTAGTAGTGAGTGACACGCAGATGAAGCCAAGCATAGCACAACCGCCTGGAGGACCCATATCCACCTGCATCAGCACACTCGTGATATGAGGAAAGCTACTGCAACTCGCCACTTAACGTCCTTTTCAGGGTGCACAAAAGAGTAACATATTCTTCTAATCCAATATAAAAACGTTAAGATAAATATAGACACAGCAAGCACGACTATCAGAGATGAAATGTTATAGACTTCATTGTACTAGCATCAGCTTTTTATGAGGCGGTTGGCTCGTTTCTTTGCTTTCTGCCTTTCCTTCCAAAAGAGTAAGTCAGGTACCCATTTACAGCTAGGTGACTGGGCAGTAGAGATCAATCCTTGTACCTTTGCCATGACAAATTGGCTCTCTGCTACTCTCATCTACGGTATGAATCTCATCCCTATATTAAGATGATCAACGTTCAATATATATAAATTTCAGTCCATCTTTCACGCTTACTCCACATCTCTAATGGTTTTTGTGTGCTTGTACACACTTACTATTGCCTTTGTTATATGTACAAATGTTATATTTCAAGATTTATATAGTATCCTGTACAAGGTGCTTGCTTCTTGAATTTTGTTAATCATTTTATGACACTCATGAATATACAACTGAATCTTTTTTTTAGTCTTGTATATAACAATACCAGTGCTCTTCAACCTTGGCTTTAGCGCCCGCTAGTGGACGATATTCGCTTTCAGGTGAATGGTAGCAGAATAATTACATTCTGTATTAAAAACATATTATTATTGTTATTATTATGGCATTGCCGAGGGCTACAAACCTGACAGTATACCAGTAAACCAACAAAAGTGAACATTTTTAGAACTGTGTTTTTCCTGTGGCAGTATGCGGCTGTGAGACATGGACAATTACCAAACCTCAAGGAACAGAATCATGTCTTTCGGGGCGAAATGTTATGAAAGGTTTAACAGAATTGAATGGACAGAAAAAAAGAAGACTGTAGATATACAATAAGAGTTTGGCATAGAGGAGAACTGGTTCATAAATTCCACCATGAACAGAAAATTAAAATAATTTGGCCACATCAAAAGACACAACAGTCTTGAGAGAACAGTAACGGAAGCTATGGTGGTGGGCAAGAGAGGCAGAGACAGACCAAGAAGCAATGACGCCAAGGAATGTTTGGGCATGACTCTGGAGACTTGGCAAAAGATCAAGTTTCTTTTAGACGGGAGTGAGGTTCTGCTCGGGGCATGCTACATGATGATGTGGATGTATTAAAAACATCTGCTGCCGAAGACGGATGTGTCGGACCGAAAGGTGCAAATATCGCAGTCAAACTGTAAACTAGTGACACAACGCATTCCGTTCTCTGGACTACATCCTGCTACTTGCAAAGCCCTGTTCAGAACTTGGTAGCGGGAGATTGAGAACGAACGCAGAAGAAGAAGAAAAAACATCTCAAATGTACAGACTCTGTACATTCTGGAAATTTTCTTCAGTTTAGATTTTAGTGGGCGCTAGGTATAGAAAGGTTGACGAGCCCTGAATTATACATATAATTTCTTTTGTCATTCATTGTTTAGTTTTTGTTGTGCGTCATCATTTATTTTACAAAGGTCTAGGGCTGTTGTAATAGGTTTGCAAACGCTGCTTAAAAAGATTAACAGCACAGCAAAGAGTTTGATGTGAAAATAAAAACATTCAAGACAAATATCATGATAAGTGCCAAGCAACATAGAGAAATGAATAAATTCATCAACGGAGAAGTGGTCGAACAAGTACAGGAATCGACATATTTGAGGCAAATAATCACGGAAGATGCCCGCAATGAGATAGAAATTAAGACTAGGATTGGATTGGTAAAAAATAGCCTTCAGAGAAAATCATAAATTACTAACCTCAAAGAATATCAGGAAAGAACGAAGGAAAAGAATAATCAGTACTTATGTATGTGCAATTGCGTTGTACAGTGCTGAAACAGGCTCTAGCAAAGATGGATTTTAAAAGTTTGAAATGTGCTACCGTAGAATGGAAGGAGTGAGTTGGACAGAAAGAAGATCCAATGACAATGTACTCACTGAGGTAGGCACGCAAAGACATATTGAAAATGATACAAAAACGAAGATTGATTTGGCTTGGACACAATATGAGACATGGAAGTCTTCTACAGAAGTTATTAGAGGACAAAATCCACGGGTAAAGAGGAAGGTGGCAGTCAAGACTCACCGTTACATCTCAGGCATGCAGAGACATTAAAGTACGAACCTATGTTGAAATGAAAAGATCTGCAGAGGATAGGGTCAAATGAAGCTACTTGCTTAGACAGTCTTAGGACTTACCAACAGAGAATAGTGTTCAGTGGAGACACATGTTCAGACAACCTTACAACCAGTCTTAGGACTTACCAACAGAGAATAGTGTTCAGTGGAGACACATGTTCAGACAACCAGTCAAGTGATCAACCAGAAGATTATGAGGGTTGGCGTGGTTGATCACTATAATGCTAGAAATGTTACAAGTCTAACTCATGTAATCATAATTTTTTTTTTACTTCAGTAGAAGCATAAGGATAGCACTAAAGTTTGAGTCCTTTAGGGAAGCCTGTATCAAAGTAGTACCTTTTCTGAAGCCACACACTTAGATCAAAACTTTTTCCGCTGCCTCAGTGCATATTTTAAAGTTACCTTCTGAAATGATGAACATATGCCTCGTCACATTCTGTAAAATTTCCTCAGCATCCTGAAATCTTTTTCCATTTTGGGTCTGGGAAAGTTTGGGGGGTCTTCTTCTGTGAAAACTAAGCTTTAGTTTAAGGGGTCATACCCATAACCCCGTTTCATCACCATTTATGATTGTTTCTAAAAATAAATGTGCATGATTTGTTACGCACACGAGCAACCGAAACACGGCCTCTTTCTTGTCAGAAGAGAGCAATTTTGAAACAAGTTTTGATAGACAACTCCCAAATTCAACAATTTCCTAGCACATTGAGGAACTGAGACGCTAGTCCTGTCAAGCACAATATACTGACCAAGACCACCATCTCTCTTCCATTTAGCGTTCCCTGGCAACGGGCTGTTTTCAAGGCAGTTTGGCTGACGAGATGTGGATCGATATGATCCCCGAAGTAGTGAGTGTCATGTAGATGGAGCCAAGCATAGCACAACCGCCTGGAGGACCGCGGTCCACCTTCATCAGCACGCTTGGGATGTGAGGAAAACTGCTGCAACTCGCCACTTAAAGTCCTTTTCAGGGTGCACAAAAAAGTGAACTTACTCATTGTGGGCATCCATCCAGCACATTGTTTTCACTTTTGCTGGATGAGGGCTGCGCAGACTGTTCATTACTCTCAACACTTCATTTTCACGAACATCTTTAAAATGTTTATACCAATGATAGACCTGCGTCTGACTCATTCAATCCTCTCCGTAGCTGCCTGGAACTATAAATATTTGTCTTTGCATGTTTCACCAAGGTTTTTGACAAAATCTGATGCAAATTCATGGATTGATTAATTTAATTTTTTCAACAATGATAACTCGGTTTACACATGTAAGAACAAAGCACTACTGCAAACAAACTAGATGAACAGGGCAGATGTGACTCGGCCTACATACACATCAGGTCTAGAGGTCAAACTGCGCCTAGCAACTTCCAGCTGTATTCCAATCTGGATACTTTTTGATCACACATGATATATCAACTATTGGCATTGATAAAAATGATGTGGTATAATTAGCGTTTGTTGAAACTGTTTTTGTCACCTTTAAATGAATATTAAATTGAGCTGCCATTTTCTTAATGACTACACACACTGTGCCACTATGATGTTGAATGTTTTGATAACACACACTATTCTGTTTGCTTTGAATAGGGAGTGATCGCTGGACATTTTATTTGATTGAAACTGAATGGCTGTTGATTGACTAGAAATGTCATTCTATTCGCACGATCACAGTGAATGCCAATTTATGGATTTTGCAAGTGTTTTACTTGTTAATGAGAACAGGGCTTCTGTGTCAATTTGTTATTTAACTAATCGTGTACTGCTGTTCACTGTTTTATAGTGAATGCCATGTTGGAGAATGTGTTGGTGTTTTGTAGTTGATGGACGGTGTTTAGATTGTCACTTTGAAAATATTACTTGAATCCTGGTATTATTCTTCTTCGTTCGTTCTCAATCTCCCGCTACCAAGCCCTGAAAAGGGCTTTGCCAGTAACATGATGTTTTCCGGTGAGCGCTGTGTCGCAGTTTACAACTTTGCTGCGATATTTACACCTTTCAGTCGACACATCCGACTCCAGCGGGCATTTTTTAGTACCGGGTTGCCTTCCATTTTTGATCCCTCTCCTTAGCCAGTCTGCTTTGTTGCAGCCTGTTATCCAGGATCACTGCGTGGAGGTGCAGAAGGGTCTTGGCAGCTCTGGTTCACAGGCCCTGACACTATTGGTCGCTGACTGCTGCAGTTCATGTGCTGCTCAGCGTCTTGATCCCGTCCTGGGATTCAATCAGGCATAGTTGCCTGGTAGTCAAAAGCTGCTTGAATCTGTGCCTGTCCTTCATCCTGGAGTACCATGATGGTCTAAGGGTGTGATGCAGCAGATCATCTCCTTTTGCGGGCGGTTGTAGTTGTATGGTCACCGGAAAGACACCCTCCTCGTCCATCTATTGTCTGTCATGCGGACCACATGGTCGGCCAATCTGTACTGTAGCATTGACACAGAGTTTACGACATTCCGGAACTCTGAAAAATATTAGATTCTTGTTAATTATGAGTTCTTGGTTGAAACATTTAAGTGAATCGTCATTTTTAGTTTCAGAAGTAGAGGCATCAACCTTATATTAGGTATTAGCTTGGAGCAAAGAATAGTAAACTGATGGATATGTCAAAGGAGGAGGCAGCTAAGGAGGGTTGTACATGGGGCCTGCAATCCTATCCTGTCAGAAGTAGAAGTCACAAGAAAAAATGAGAATACATTTACACTTCGTGGTGGAACATTATTTGGAGAAATAATTGAACCAGTACAGAAGTTTACATATTTGGGGCAAACCATCACAGAAGATGCCCGCAATGAGACAGAAATCAAGACAAGGACTGCATTGGCAAACAAAAGGGCTTCAGAGAAACAGAAATGACTAACCTCAAAGAATATCAGGGTAGAACTGAGGAAAAAAAATAATGGCCAATCGCACTGTATGGGCCTGAAACATGGACTCTAGCAAAGAAGGATGGAAAAAGATTGGAAGAGTTTGAAATGTGGTGATACCGTAGGATGGAAAGAGTGAGTAGGACAGGAAGAAGATCCAATGTACTCACTGAAGTGGACACACAAAAACAAATATTCCATATGATACAAAAGCGTTGGTTGAGTTGGCTGGGTCACGATATGAGACATGAAAGCATTCTACAGAAGATACTAGAGGGCAAGATTCAAGGGACGAGAGGACCGGGGCATCTAAGACTCACCTTAACATCTCAGGCATGCAGGGACATTCAAGTATGAAACTATGCTGCAGAGGATAGGGCCAAATGGAGAGACTTATTCAGACAACCTTACAACCAGTCTCAGGGCTGATCAACCAGAGGATAGGGCCCCATAGTAGTTACACTACTGTCAGGGAAGGAAGTTGTTAGAGACTTAAGTAAACTAAGTCAAGGTTTGGTCCCTTAGTAGTTACACTACTGTCGGGGAAGGAAGTTGTTAGAGACTTGAGTATATTAAGTCAAGGTTTGTCCCTTAGTAGTTACACTACTGTCGGGGAAGGAAGTTGTTAGAGACTTAAGTAAACTAAGTCAAGGTTTGTCCCTTAGTAGTTACACTACTGTCGGGGAAGGAAGTTGTTAGAGACTTGAGTAAACTAAGTCAAGGTTTTTCCCTTAGTAGTTACACTACTGTCAGGGAAGGAAGTTGTTAGAGACTTAAGTAAACTAAGTCAAGGTTTGTCCCTTAGTAGTTACACTACTGTCGGGGAAGGAAGTTGTTAGAGACTTGAGTATATTAAGTCAAGGTTTGTCCCTTAGTAGTTACACTACTGTCGGGGAAGGAAGTTGTTAGAGACTTGAGTATATTAAGTCAAGGTTTGTCCCATAGTAGTTACACTACTGTCGGGGAAGGAAGTTGTTAGAGACTTGAGTATATTAAGTCAAGGTTTGTCCCTTAGTAGTTACACTACTGTCGGGGAAGGAAGTTGTTAGAGACTTAAGTAAACTAAGTCAAGGTTTGTCCCTTAGTAGTTACACTACTGTCGGGGAAGGAAGTTGTTAGAGACTTGAGTAAACTAAGTCAAGGTTTGTCCTTTAGTAGTTACACTACTGTCAGGGAAGGAAGTTGTTAGAGACTTAAGTAAACTAAGTCAAGGTTTGTCCCTTAGTAGTTACACTACTGTCGGGGAAGGAAGTTGTTAGAGACTTGAGTATATTAAGTCAAGGTTTGTCCCTTAGTAGTTACACTACTGTCGGGGAAGGAAGTTGTTAGAGACTTGAGTATATTAAGTCAAGGTTTGTCCCATAGTAGTTACACTACTGTCGGGGAAGGAAGTTGTTAGAGACTTGAGTATATTAAGTCAAGGTTTGTCCCTTAGTAGTTACACTACTGTCGGGGAAGGAAGTTGTTAGAGACTTGAGTATATTAAGTCAAGGTTTGTCCCATAGTAGTTACACTACTGTCGGGGAAGGAAGTTGTTAGAGACTTACGTATACTAAGTCAAGGTTTGTCCCTTAGTAGTTACACTACTGTCGGGGAAGGAAGTTGTTAGAGACTTACGTATACTAAGTCAAGGTTTGTCCCTTAGTAGTTACACTACTGTCGGGGAAGGAAGTTGTTAGAGACTTGAGTATATTAAGTCAAGGTTTGTCCCTTAGTAGTTACACTACTGTCGGGGAAGGAAGTTGTTAGAGACTTGAGTATACTAAGCCACAACTTGTATTACGTAGGGTGGCCAGTTCCTTTCCTCACTGTCTTTGACTTCCCTAGTCATATGCCAGGTACCGACACAAGATTTGTATAAGAAAGAATGGCAGATATTTAAGCAAGCGAACTATCTGAATAATAGACTATTTCAATGTTTTATTCCATTCTCATTTATTTACAAGTCATGTGTTGAAATAAATTGACCTTTCTTCATTAAAAATGTCAACAATCCATTTACCAATGTTGGGTCACAGTGGCCTAAACGTAGCCCAACTTGCTGTCATTATAAAAATGCCAATATTTCTGCATATATTTATCATCATTACCCATTGCTCCTTACTGAGCATAGACAATTGACAACCCTCCTCCAAAAAATTTCTGCCGTTTCTGCCTCTCTCCAGTTAATTTTCCCGGTCTCTACTCCAGATGTTCCTTGGTCTACATCTCGTCCCCTGTGGATACCATGTCAGGGCCTGTCTGGCCACTTTTGATGGTGATTTCCGTAGTGTGTGTCCTACCCAACCCCATTTCCCATGTTTGATCTGTTGCTGCTTGGCTGTTGTTCACTCCTCTTCCATAGGTTAGCTACTTCTTCACTCTTTGCCATTCTGCAGCTACCAAGCCTGAAAAAAGTTTTGCAAGTAGCAAGATGTTGTCCAGACAATGGAATGCATTGTGTAGAAGTTTACAGCTTGACTGATATTTGCGCCTTTCGGTCCGACACATCCAACTTCAGTAGGTATTTTGAGTACCTGGTTAGCCTTCCCTCTTCGATCCCTTCACCTTAACCAGTCTGTTCTGTTATCCAGGATCACCACTTGGATGTGTAGAAGCACATTGGCAGCTTTGGTTCGTTGGCCCTGATGCTAACAGTCAGCTATGAGTCGCTGCCTCACATAGGACTGACATTAAGAGATAAGATTATTGCAAGGAGATAAGATTAATGCAATTCTTCATTCCATTTTTATCTGTTGGAATGATATAATATTTCTTCATTAAAAACTTCAACAAACCATTTTGTTGAGTCACCATGACCTAATCTTACTCATTGCCCATTATAAAGATGTCAACAACTGTGCATATATTTATGATGGCTAATAAGATTAGCATGTGCCAATTCTATATACCTTCACTACTAATGAAAATATGCACATTTCAGGAGACATTCCCGTCCATTTTGTAATAAATTTGTCATTTTGCTGCTATATGTATACATATATGTAAAGTCACCAGACAATATCAGTGGAATATGATGTGAGGAGAAGGCACTGGATAGGCACACATTATGGAAATGCTCTCTCTAGACACAGAAATAAACTCACATTGGCAAAGCTGCTGCTACATTTACTTGCCTCACAACGCGTGTTTGGAAAAACCAGAAGCGGACAATTATTGTAGAGGGGATATAAACATGCTTGAAAGGATACAAAAAAGAGAGACAAAGCTGATAGTTAGTTTCAAGAATTACAGTTATGAGGAAAGACTCAGAAAAACTGGCCTACAGTGTCTAGAAAAGAGGAGAAATCGGGGTCACTTAATACATGGTCTATAAGATAATCAAAGGAAAGGATAAATTAGACTATAACAAGTTTTTCAAAATACAACAACCTACAAGAACAAGAGGGCACAGCTATCATAACTAAAAAAAGGTCCTGATTAGATATTAGGAAATATGTTTTTAGTCAGAGAGTGGTGAATGCTCGGAAGGCAATCGCCACAGGAAGTAGTGGAGGCATGGACAATTAATGCATTTAAGAATATATTGGATGCACACAGCTTTTAGAGCAGTAAAATGTAAATGAAACTGGTTGTTTACAGACTCTGCATAGTGTTGTAAACCAGTATAAAAACATTAAGTTAATTAAAGCTAAGGCCATGGTACATAATGCATGTGTTGTCAGCACACTTCTATATGGCAGCGAAACTTTGATAACATATGCCAAACAAGAGCACATGCTTAACACCTTTCATCTACAGCACCTGCGATCCGTTTTTGGAATTACATGGAGGGACAGAGTGATAAATGTAGAGATGCACTCTCGCAACGGTCTCCCAAGCATGTACACTCTCCTTAGGCAGGGAAGAATATGATGGTTTGGTCATGTTCGTTACATGGAAGATGGTCACGTTACCAAAAGATATCCTCTGTGGACACATGGTAAGAGAACAGTCAGCCGACCACAGTTGAGGTTCAAAGATGTGTGCAAGCATGGGAAGACAATGCTGCAAACCAATCCGAGTGGAGATGTAACCTGAATGGTCACCTCATGCTTGGTGAATAGAAGCCATTGCAACACAGAGAAGAGAAAAGATAACACCGCAAGGAGAAAGAAAACAAAAGCTAAGTATATATTTTTGTTGTTTATCACTCCAAGTCATATCATCTTATAGTCAGTCATGTCTAAAAGGGGCTACTATATATACTATACAGTATAGAAATCAGCTAATAGCCTTACTAGACAGCCTTTGTTCTGGAATACTCAAGTTAAGAAAAGTGGCGAAGTGGTCAATCCGTTTGCCTCGTATTCAGACGGTCGGAGTTCGATCTGTGACGGTCGGTCCATGATGTCAATTTTTTCCGGAGATCCCTGGGTTCATCGCTGGAGCTACGGAGTTCATGCTTTGTGCGATGCTCTCGACAGATGGGGTACCTATCTGCCGAGAGAGACCGAGCTAAATGGGGAAAACACGAGGCGATGAAGTCGAGCCCTTGCTGAATTTTTTTTTTTTTTTAAAGAGGAATAACAAAACACGCAAAGAGAAGAGAAACACAGGCGATGGGGACAGAGCTGGAGCTGCGGCCCAGTACAATAGTACTGGGCATGTATTTGCTTAAAACCTGTGCTCCAAGGGGAGCTGAAAGGATTTGATTGATGGTAAACCGTATGGATGGCCAAATTGTAAAATATCTTTTCAAAACTCATCATCGATTACAAATGTTCTTTCCGCTGCAAAATATGATAAAGTCTAGAATAAAAACTATTTTAATAAATAAAAAAAAATTACAAGAACAGGTCATGTGGCAGTTATCGTCTGCATGAAATTTTGTTGGTGCAAAAGTAAAATGGTGGAAATAACTGCTTAGTCAGAAATTGTCGTGGAAGATGAGATTCAAGTGAGGAAACCAAAAGATCAGAATCTGTATTGAAATAATATGCCCTGTTAAATTAATGCAATATTTGGTCCATTAGATTGACCATATGGCCTCCATGAGTTCATGCAACCCTTAGTATATATATATTTAGTCATATGGCCTTTTAGCCTTTAACGTTACATCATGTGGCCCTCTGTCCATTTGCTTGACTTCATGCCTAATGTGGTCCATTAATTTGACTTCATGCCTAATGTGGTCCATTAATTTGACTTCATGCAGGCATTAGCACATACATTTAGTCATGTGGTCTTCTGGCCTTTACTTTACATCATGTGGCCCTCTGTCCATTAGCTTGACTTCATGCAGGCATTAGCACATACATTTAGTCATGTGGTCTTTTAGCCTTTAACTTTACATCATGTGGCCCTCTGTCCATTAGCTTGACTTCATGCAGACATTAGCACATACATTTAGTCATGTCATCTTCTGGCCTTTAGCTTGAGTTCATGCAAGCATTAGCACAAATATTTAGTCATGTGGCCCTTTAACTGTACATCACATGGCCCTTCAACTTTACATCATGTGGTCATATGTAGAGGGGTTTTTCAGACTGACCGCTATATGTTACTGTCGCCACATCGTGTGCTGGCTGTTTGTTTATTTCACCCCCAACAGAAAAACAACAAATGCCTTACCAGGGATTTGATCCATTGCCCTCCTTATCAGCAGGCAGGCATCAAAATCATTCAGTCATGCCTCCCTCCTTGACTTCATGTAACCCTTAATCCATATACTTGATAGCGTGTTGATTTACCCGACTTCGTGCAGCCCCTGGGGCACTTCAAATTTTAGACCTATATGGACTTGGTTGTATGTGATTTGTTTCGGTTAACCTGCTGTTACTTTTTTATGTTTATTAATGTTTGATTCTAGCCACTATCTTAGACTTGTCAATAGTGGAATAGCTGAAAAATATCAGCAATCTTCATCAATATTGTGTATACACACGTAGCCGTGCCTCTAAGTGAATCTTCAGATTATTTGCAATCTTTGTTGAGTATGTTTTATCGCTATAAAACTGTACGGTAGTTTTTTTTTTGGCACAACTTGATTTTATTGACTGTCTGTACTTCCCAAAATAAAGGTCGTTTCACATTTTACTTTTGAGACTTGGTCTACAAACACCTGTTTTGTCTTATTTCTTGAACTTGACATGTCTTGTTTTATGGCACGGATAGGAAAACTGGCCAGATCCTGACCAATTGCCGAAAATATTCAACTGGTAAGTTTAAAATTAAAGAGTGGCACCCAAGGTTGAAAGGAAGATCTTGATCTTGATGACCCGTTCCTCTGTGTAACTTCATAAGTCCAGTGGGTGGTAAGCCCTCCACCAGAGGCATCTCGGATATTGTTGAGGTCAGCAAAGGAGTCTGACCAACACATTGGGGGTCTTTTCCATGGTCTCTTTTTACCTCGGGATGTACTAGATTGCTGTCGCCTTGCTCCATCGTTTCGTCGCAACATGTGACCTGCCCATCTATGTTTTGCCTTGTCTGTATAGATTACTGCATCCTTCACCAAGGACGATTGTGATATGTCAGAATTGTGGAGATCTTGCATGTGAAGGTTCCGGAGAGTGATCCTGATCAAGTGTCTATCAATAGAGGCCTGGGTCACTCTCAATTTGTCCTCCATTGAATTTTTTAGTGTCCACATCTCAGCACCGTAGCAAATCACAGGTAGTACAGTGGAACTGAATAGGGAGGCTCGTAGGTCCTGGTCTTAGCAACCATCCAGGACCGTGATCTTCTTCTTTGTACGCTGGTTACAGCGATATACGTTGCACTGTTTTGTTAAGCCTGTGGCCCAGTGCATCTGATTTCAACAGGCGATTCTGTAGAGATGCCCTCCTTAGCCTTTGGCTGTCCCCAGCTTATCTGCAAGGCAGCAGTTGTTTGTGGTCAGAGTTGTCTCTCTTAGGGAAGTTGTCTTGCAGGACTATCGAGTCTTCCCTACTCATGTCTATAGGGTTTGGTGATGATATGATATGATGGACTAGGTATTAGTTTTTCAAGTATCTCGGAAGAGAGGCAGTCCAGTGTGTCTGTGTCCCAGGATCGTCACGTCCTGCAGGACCGTGATAATGGACGAGAAGGCTGCCTCGGCGTCATCTTGCCAGTTAAGGTTCTAGGCTGTTCTCCATATTGAGGAGGCACCCCAGATAGATGGACTCGTTGACATTTTCTAGGATAGAGAAGTGATTGCCGCCGAAGACGGATGTGTCGGACCAAAAGGTGCAAATATCGCAGCCAAGCTGTAAACTAGCGACACAACGCATTCCGTTATCTGGACTACATGCGAAGACCTGTACAGGGCTTGGTAGCGGGAGATTGAGAACGAACGCAGAAGAAGAAGTGACATTTTGAAATTAATCAACGACCGCCTGTTGGATGAGGACAACGATATAGATTAATGAACAATCCACAGACTGCAAAGTTTTGAGATCAAACGAGGTTCGAGCGGAGTAGAGCACATGAGGAACGGATCAGGAGAGAGTACAACCAGCGAGCTACAGGGACCATCATATTCAGACCCACCACCATTTGCTGAGAGAGACTGAGCACCTATGGGTATGCCCGGAGTGCAGTGGCGTAGATTCTTGGAAACGCAAACAGACATTCTCTAACCGCACCCTGTCAATTAAGACTGAAAGGAATATAACCACTGTAACCTCCCAAGCATGTCGGGGAAAGAGAATAAAAAAGAGTTTTGCATGTGGCTAGTAACCTCGTCGCATAAAACAACCACTGCCAGAGCCCCCATTCAGGCTTTTTTTAAGACAGGCGTATGCAACTTCGTCAAAATCATGGACCAGGCACTGAATTTTATATGACATTCTCTCTCCTGAGAAAACTAAGTGAAACCACATGGATAACCGGAGAGTAAATACTTAGCAGTGCTTACCAACAGGGCATACGACCACATCTGGAATATGGATCAGCTGCCTGGTCTTCCAACACCAAACACTATGTTGAAAGAGTTAAATAAGGTACAAAATAAAGCGCTAAGGGTTATTACAGGGGCAATGAAATCAACGCCTATAGTGGAGATGGAGAAACTAGGAAGGATGCAAGCACTAGGGGAACGCAGAGACACAAAGGTGCTAACACAGGTAGAAAAGTTCAGCTGTATGCCGAGTCACCCAATGAAGGATAGATTCCAGGACCTAGCAATGGGACGATTGAAAAAAAGTAGCTTTGTACACCAAGCTAAATGACTTCGTAGACACGCCACAGAACTACCTGAAATTATTATACCTTAAACAATTGTGCCAGAACAAACACCCTGGAGAGAGCAGCATAGACTATCAGTACGAGTCCAAACAACCAGTCAGGGAATACTAGGCAAGGAGGAACAGAACAGTGTGCAACGTAAGACAATTGCTCTCAGTTTCTTGGATGAAGAATATCCAAAGTATATATGGGTCCGAGTATACACCGATGGGCCAGCACAGAATGGAGGAGCAGGAGTGTATATAGAATACCCACATAACACTGGAAACAGTTGTAGCACCAACAAGACTATTCTGCCACCATTATGATGCAGTGATACAAGCGATAAAATTGCTGAACACCAACCTTGACCCGTATCCTGGGGTATTTCTGACAGATGCTAAATCAGTACTTCAAGGACTATCATCCGGGAAGCTGTCAGATCTACACGTTTTATTATGAACATTGAGCAACCAGCGCAGAATCACTGTGCAGTGGACACAGACTCACTGCGGAATACCAGGAAATGAGAGAGCTGACACACTGGCGAGAGAAGGTGCTGTAGACGAGTAACTAGATGTACCAGTTGCATACCATCAAAGAAAAATATGATTAAATCAATGAGAGAGCTTCCAACACAAATACAAGATGACTATCATAATATAAGTAGGCAAGAGCAGATTGTCATACTGAGCCTGCTTTGGACAGGACGTCAGCTCTTTCATTCACTATAATGCCACAATAGGAGGGTAGCCACTGAAGAGTAACAGTTAAAGTTCTTTGGATTTTGTTGAGCTCTGATTTGATTTCCCACAGTATTTGTTCACATCTGATGTTTTGTATTGCTTCTATTAGTGATCTGCAATCTGTGAAGAATACGATCTGAGCCAAGTGCCCAAATTGGATCTTGAACAAAAACAATAATCTGCATGTAAGAGTCGAAGTTCATTTACACGCAAATTTGATGCTTCTATGTATGACACGGTGATGGAAGGTATGGTGCCAGGCAAAAGAGGAAGGGGTAGACCAAGAAGACGATGGCACCAAGATATCCAGGAATGCCTGGGTATGACTGTGGCGGAGGCTGGAGTTTTTGGCAAGAGAACGAGTTTCTTTCAGACAAACTGTGATGGGAGCGACGTTCTACAAAGGACATGCTACATGATGATGATGTATGCCAGGATTTCTTGCCAGTGTGACTGCTACGATAAAAATGCTCTGTTCTGTGTGTTCACCGTTTGGAGGTTTTAATATATGGACAAAGGAATGGGCGTGTGACCTACGTTTGTTTTAATTTCTATGGTCGAACCCCCCCCCCCCCCCCCCCCCATAAGACAATCCACGAGCCGCCACTGAGTCTAAGACGCCTACAGTCCGGCGTTAATGTGAAAGAGACAGTCCTCTTGGATCTATATTTGCTGATGACTGCGCCATCAACACTTTTTCAGAACAGGACATGCAGACCTCAATGAATGACTTTTAAACTGCGTACACAAATTTGAGTCTTGCCATCAATACGAAGAAAACGAAAGTTAAGTTTCTACATGCTTCCGGTTCCGAGAAGCGTTACCATGAACCAAACACCACTATACATGACCAACATTTCCAGTTTATATCTTTATCTACCTTGGTAGGAAACTAAGACGCTAGTTCGGTTAGGCACAACATACTGACCGTCGCGTCGCGTCAGGCACAATATAATGACCAAGACCACTATCTCTCTTCCATGTAGCGTTCCATAGAAACAGGGTGTTTTCGAGGCAGTATGGTTGACGAGATGTGGATCGACGCTATCCCCGAAGTAGTGAGCGTTACACAGATGAAGCCAAACATAGCGCAACCTCCTTGAGAACCACGGTCCACCATAATCAGCATAACTTAACTTAACGTCTTTATACTGGTTTAGAAGACTTCACAGAGTCTGTATACAACCAGTGTACTGCATTTAGACAAGTTTAATCTAATTAGAAATAGTCAGCATGGGTTTACTAGAGGGATTTCATGCTTAACAAATCTATTAGAATTCATGGAGGAAGTTACTAAAATGATAGATAAAGGAGAGCCAGTGAAAGTTATTTATCTCTATTTTGCAAAGGCCTTTGATAGAGTACTTATGAAAGATTATTTAGAAAGTTAAAATCACATGGAATAGGTGGGAAAGTTGCCAAATGGATTGAACATTAGTTAACGGGAAGAGGCAGAGAGTGGAGATAAATAAGGTGTACACATAGTTGTGTGAAGTAAAAAGTTGAGGGCCACAGGGCTCGGTTTTGGGACCAATTTTGTTCTTGATATATATAAATGATTTGGGCATTGATATGGGATCCATGATTGCAAATTTCGCTGATGACAAAAATCTATGCAGTGGTGTTTCATCTAAAGCAGAAGTGGACATATTGAGGTCGGATTTCGATAATGGTCTGTAAGCTGACAAATGGAGTTTAATGTAGATAAATGTACAGTCATCCACATGGGGAGATCCAATGGTTAGTTTATTTCAACTTGTGTCGTTTAGCGTCGTGGGGAGCTTGAGTCGTCTATCCTGCGCCAAGTGCGTTGCGTCGGTCAATGTGAGCCCTTGTCGTTGCACAATCACTCTAATATCATCTATCCACCTACCTCGCGGCCGCCCCCTTGCCCTGTAGCCAGATCTGCCAGCATTGTAAGCCGTCAGTGGAAGATGATGAGGGTGCATTCTCATGAGATGACCAAACCAACTTTTTTTCTGCCTGGAAATGTATTCGGCACAAGACGTAGTGCCGACCATACTTCGAATGTCGTCATTCTGTCTCTTCTGGTAACAACCGATGACTTCCCTCAAACACTTCATTTCACACGTCGAAATTCTGCTCTCGCACGCCCTTGACAGAGGCCATGTTTGGCACTGGTTGCACAAAATCGGCATAAATATACTGTTTATCAGCTGTTGCTTTGTTGCAAAACTAATGCTCGGGTGTCTAAGCAATGGGGACAGCTGATAAGTCACCACAGATGCTTTCTGGCACCTTGTCTCGATTTCCCTGTCGATCCTACCGTCTGCCGAAAAAAATGCTGCCCAAATACTTGAACTCATGGACCTGTTGAAGAGCAATATCATTTAGACTTATCTTGAGTGGCCAAGGTGTTCTACTGATCATCATAGTTTCTGTTTTGTTCTCGCTAATTTGCATTTTGTAGATCCAATATGGAACATAATTACAGAATGGGTGAGAACAATATTAGAAAGATAAAAAAGGACCTAGGGTTATAATAGATCATACAGGTAAGGTGAATGAGCAAGTCCATGTAGCAATGAAAAAGGTCAATGCAATGTTAGGTATGATAAAAACAAATATTAAACATAGGAGCAAGGAAGTCAAACTGTATAAATCATTAGTTAGACCTAGAATGGAGTACTGTTTACAGGTGTGAAGTCCGTGTCTTAGAGGTGATATAACATACTGGAAAGCATGCATAAGAGAGCGTCAAAGCTGATAGTGAGATTACAGAATTACAGTTATGAGGAAAGACTCAGAAAACCCGGTCTACAATGTCTAGAAGAGAGAAGAATTCGAGATGACTTAATAAAGGTTTATAAGATAATCAAAGGAACGGGTAAATTAGACTATAACGTTTTTTTCAAAATACAACTATCTACAAAAACAAGAGAGCATAACTACACATTAACCACAGAAAGGTCCAGATTAGACATTAGAAAATATTTTTTTAGTCAAGGGGTGGTGAATGTATGGAATGCATTGCCACAGGAAGTAGAGGAGACAGGACAATTAATGCATTAAAAAATATATTGGATGCGCATAGCTTTTAGAGCAAGGTAATGTAAATGAAACTGGTTGTTTACAGACTCTACAGAGTCTTCTAAACCAGTATAAAGATGTTGTTAAGTTTCTTAAAGGGTGATTTTTACCGATGTGCGAGTTCATCTTAATAGACTCAAACACTATAGCTCAGTAGACCCGCGACCAGTTAGGCGCAATCTATATCTGCTCTTAACAAACCAGCGTGGTCAGGATGTGATAAAAGCTACAACCCGCCACATACCACCCTTTTCAAGAAACACACAAGAGTAAACGTACTCATTGTGTGCATTAAACCTCAACAACCGACCTTGGTAGTACTCTCACCAGAGAAGCGAACATGGGTTCCAAGACTCACAACAGGATTGTCAATGCGATTGTTGCTATAGGTCAACAACGAGCAAACATTTGAGGCAGACAAGCAACCAGCGTTTCCACAAAGATCAAGGTATGTCGTGTTGTCGTACTAGCTATGCCACTACGCACTTACGAAATTTTGGCAATCTATATCAGCCATAACAGGAAACAGCTATTTGCACATGAGCTGGCTCCACAGAATCAGCTGACATGATAACGTTTGAAGTTCTCGGGGACTGAGTGGTCTCGAGGTTAGACGTCGGCATCGGGTTCAAATCTCGGTGGAGACCGGGATATTTTTACGTGTTTGAACTGAAAGTAAGAACTCACTCTTTCTTCTCTCTCTTCTCACCCCACTGTGTTTCATTTGACCTTGTCCTACAATCATACTCTTGCACAACTTTCACAAGCACCCTCAGGGTGAGACAATTCCATTGCACTTTGGTTGGGCTGGGTTCTGAGAGCGCACAAACCTAGCATAGGTACATATAGACGCACACATACATCCACGCACTTGTTTATGCGTCTTAATATCACCCAACTGACTACGGTCTAGGGTGGAATAGGCGCCTTCACCAGTAGAAACTAGTGAGGAAAACACATACAATAAAAAAAAATTAAAAAAATATTTTCACGTGGACTTTCTGATATTTTCCCAGATCTCTGGGTAGTAGAGATTGGACATCCGTGTTCAGTGTGGCGTACGTTAAAAATTACTTGGCAGTTGGAAATCGAATAGAATATGCTTAACGTGGGGCGCTCATTTCATAGCAAGCAATTCCCTATTTTTTGTGGTAGCAGTGTGGCTCGGTTCGAATCACGCCCGAGACTAAAAAAAATTCCGGGTCCTGATTTTAATTGGGGAACGCTTCTCCAGTTAACCCAGCTGTAAATGGGCACCTGACGCATGAGTTAGGGAAAGTAAAAAACAGCAAGGATGGGTACTGGCCACCCCACCTCTCACAGGCTGCGGCTTAGTACAATGAAGTCTTCAAAAACTCAATTTCTACCTAGCGGTTAATTCTGCTGAATTTATGCTTTACTTTACTTTAGGCTAATGATGGTGGATCGGAATCATCCAGGCGGTTGTAATATGCCTGGCTTCATCTGCGTGTCGCTTAGTACTACACGGATCAACGTTGATTCCTCACCTGGTTAGCCAGCCTACCATAAAACATAAGACCAGCGCCCTTCGTCGTATCTGCAGACAGTGTCGGTTTTGGTATGCCTGTGAAATTTAGACACGACTATAATGGACTAGAACAAGACCCTGGAGAGATGCCCAACACATCACTCACACGTTGAGTGATGTCCATACGACCTCTTATTGTTATGGGAAAGGCATGAGACACAACAATATATGTTTTCCTCCTCTACTGCCTTGAGGTATAAAAGAAAATCAATCAACAATAAAACAACATGTTTCTAGGGAGAACTGCATAGAAGTGAGTGAAGTGGGAGTAATGGTCAGTATATTTTACTAGACCCCGACTAAAACTATTAAAAATCAGTATGTTTTGCTTGACCAGACGTTAGTCTCTTCTTCGCATGCCATCACATGTATCAAACACAAGTCTGGTCATGCTAACATCTGCGCTTGCGATGGGCAACCGAAAATCTGGGCAAACGGAAGCAACAGAAATGGCTGACGTGGTACGACTTCCGGCTGGCAACTTTCGCTTTTGTCGTCCAAGTTGGCGAACATCTGCAACAAAATATTACAAATATTGTCAGTTGCATCAGGAATAAATATGGAGTTCGGTGACAGCTCGCTGACAATTGCAATCAATGCTTGCATGTCGGTTGTTGCTTTCTTTCTTTGTTTAAACATTATTCCTAAATTTTCAGATATGTTTATTAAAGCAAATCTCTACGGCATTGATCTGAACAAGTTAGCGCAGACGAATGGCGAGAAAAAAAAAGTGTAAGTAGTATTAGTAACTACTGTACTACACTACACAAAGTGGTCACTCAGTACTGCAACGTATTTAGTAAAATAGCTAGAACACCTTGTCTATTTATGAACAAATTTTGTATGATTACTATCAGTCTGATCATACTAAAATTATTTTAATTTGTTTGACATTTCTATAAATGGAAACCTTTCACTTTCGTAGACTAAAGACTTGAACTACTTTAAGTTTAAGAACTACACACTTGAGTGTGACACTGCACATATCATATCTTCAACGAACACTCATTCAAACAGTATAACTAAACATTTATGCAGTTCACGCCAAGTCCTTTTGTCGTGGGCCATCCAATTCAGCTATGTGTCGTGGGCCATTCGTTCCAGCTCTGTGTATCCTGAGTCTTCTGCTTTTACGTATATCCTGAGCTAAGGGGAACTGAGGCGCTAGTCGTCAGGCACAACATACTGACCAGGACGTCGCATCAGGGTCAGGTACCATATACTGACCAAAACCACAATCTTTGTTCCATGTAGCGCTCTCTGGAAACAGGCTGTTTTCAAGACAGCCTGGCTGACGAGATGTTGATCGGTGTGATCCCTGTAGTAGTGAGCGCCATGCAGATGAAGCCAAGCATGGCACAACCGCCTGCATGACAGCGGTCCACTTTCATCAGCATGCTCAGGATGTGAGGAAAGCTTCTACAACCCACCACTTAATGTCCTTTTCAGGGCGCACAAAAGAGTAAAGATACTCATTGTGGGCATTAAACAACAAAATCCGGAGCTCACTTTTTCACGCATAATTTGGTCCACCTCTACATCTCTTAACCATTTGGATTCCAGAACAGAGACCTATGCAGTGCCAGTATCTTCTCCGTACATTAACTGTCACTGATATTTGTCTGATCCTTTCACACAGCTTCGCATTAGAAACTTCACGATACCATTTTAATACCTCTATTTAATTCATGCACCCATTAATGAAAGCTGAAACCTTCATCCTTGTAGTTTTTGTTGTTCCTCAATTTACGTAGCCATATAATAGGACAGACTTCACACTGAAGTTGTAAATTTGTATTTTTGTTGTAGTTATAATTTTTTTAGATATTTGTAAGTTCCACAGTGTAATGGCAGTACCTCTCACCTTTTGTGTTCTCAGTTTGACATTTGTATCTGTACTTCCAACTTTGGGGCAGCTAAAAGCATTCAGGGTTAGGTCAAATGTGTGGTTCAAGACTTTTTCTCATGTCCACGTGTCAATGCAGCCTGGCCAACAAAATGAGGTTCGACACTGTAATCCCCATAGTGATGAGCTTACTGAGGAGCTGCGCATAGCACTACAGCCTGGAGGATCTCATGCCACTGTAACACAGCACTAAAGCAATATCAAGAGTTAAAAACTAACTCTATGTACAAATGACTTCCACGACAGCAACCTCCTACTATATCTATATTGCTATTAAGATCCTGCCAAAGACAGATGTGTCATACCGAAAGGTGCATATATCACAGTCAAACTGTAAACTAGCGACACAACGCATTCCATTCTCTGGACTACATCCTGCTACTTGCAAAACCCTGTTTAGGGATTGGTAGCGGGAGACTGAGAACAAACACAGAAGAAGAAGACATTGAATGATTCCACATCTTTTTGTAGTATGTCACTAAACACAATCTGAAAGAAAACAACCGAAAGAGTAGCCCCCACCAAAACTTTGTCAAGTAATAAAAGCAAACACCAGAGAAGGAGAAGCAAGAATAAAGACTTACAAGCAAAGAGAGCTGGAAGTTAGGACCATATATCGGGAGCTTGTATTGACAACATTTTAAATTCAAGATTTTTTTCAAGTTAGCTGCAACAGAAGCATGTGGTGAAAGAGTCAAGAAGGGTTAAAGAGGACACCGTGATGAAAAAAGATTGGTTTTGTTGTTTGCGAATACCCACAATGAGTAGGGCGTTAAGTGGCGGGCTGCAGTAGCTTTCCTCACATCCCAAGCGTGCTGATAAAGGTGGACCAGGGTCCTCCAGGCAGTTGTGCTATGCTTGGCTTCATCTGCGTGTCGCTCACTACTGCGGGGATCACCGTTGATCCCTCACCTTGTTTGCCAGGCTGCCATGAAAACAGCCCGTTTCCGAGCTATGAGGAAGCCAAGGTGAGTGTCTTGTCCAGTATGTTTTGCCTGAACCTAACATGTCTGATCAGTATATTTTGCTTGACCAGTCGTTAGTCTTCCTTCCCTATGAAAAAAGTTAAAATGATAATAATGTAAAAGAAAAAAGCACCGAAACAATGCTTGAAAGCTTACATGGGAAAAAAACATGAAAAAAAACTAGTAAAAGTTGATTAAGGTTGAGCTTAATCAAAATTTAAAAATGGGTATGGTCAGATACCGCACCGAGACGAGAACATAAACAAAACCTACGTTACGACCAATAGGCCTTCATCAGGGACAACAACACTGAACTAACAAATCAACATATAAGAAAAAATGGTCAACTCATCTGTTTCAGGTAGGAGACGCTTTCTGTCTAAGCGACCGGTCGTGCCAAGTACACGAAAGAAACTGAAATAGGAGCGGTCAAACAAAAAGTGGCGGAATATGCCTGATAAGCCAAGCGTGGCCAAATAGTGGTCCAGATAGCTTACAATAGTTTAAACAGTTTAAACAAATATGTAACACTCAGAACAGAAGTCAAAGGGCTAACAGCAAAGCACAAATACTGAACGGACTATGGAGAAATACTGGAAAATAATGTTGGAGAAAACCAGAAGCTGTCATACAGGGTCATACATTTTTTTTTTGCGTTCGCCATATCTCTCTAATCCCCAAGGTGGTGTGCGTTGCACTGTGGTTTTTATTTTGTACCTGTCGGCCCAGTGCATCCGACTTCAGCATGCATTTTATGTAAGGGCCTGCTTCCTTCTGTATTTTCTAAGGGTTTGCTTCCCTGGGGTAATGGCCGGTGCTGTGATGGGGATCGAACCCAACACCTTCTCGTTGTGAGTCATGTCACTTAACCACTAGCCCACGCCGTCCCCGGGTCCTACATGACATGAGGAGGGAAAAAGTGTGCCCACTTAAATTTGTAAGATAAATAAGGTGCTTTGCTAACCACCCGTATGTACACAGATGGATCAACCATGGAGAGCCTTAAATGGGGAGGCAGTGGAATCTACTTCACACAGACTCACTATCCACAGCTAAAAAGAAGCAGAGACAATCATCAAATAATGGAATTGAGAGATCAACACAAAGAACTCAAGGCCCACCTCCATAGAATGAGTTTTAGAGACAATGCCACGTTTGATTGCGGAGCACCCAAGTAAACACTAGAACATATCCTGCAGGACTGCCCCACTTTTGGTGAGACCAAAGAGAGGCAGCCTGGCTCGGGGGGAGCTACCATGCTCAAAAATCTGTGAGGGACTGGCGAAGACCTGAAATACGCAGTCTCCTTCGTGAATGTCACAGGGATAGAAGCGTAGCATCAGTTGATCAAAGAACAAGAAGAAGCTTACCACCCCGAGGGGGATAATGTGTAGATGGAAAGACTCTTTTATAAACCATCATTAAGACTTTGATTTTGTTTCATGCGTTTTGTGTTGTTAATTTCTATTTTGTCACAGCCCTGAAGCCCTTGGCGTTGTGTGCGGTGCCGTCTTTCTAGGAACTATGTTCCTCTTCATGCCTATACCATTCTACAAACAGCTTGCTGTAAATACTCCAGGAAAATTCCCTCATCATGAGGTAAGATATCACCAGAGTGGTTACCTTCCTAGCATGTAGTAAAAAGTTATTAAAGAATATTCTGTTCTGGACCTAAGTATCGACTTCACTGAACTTTGGTCATACCCATAGGTGCTCAGTTTCTCTTAACAAACTGCTCGAACAACATTTACCGTAAAATCTTGAATATTATGTAATTTTTACTTGTTTTGACCCATAAAACTTGTTTGTTTATTAAACATTAGTACTAAAACATTCGCCATTTTCAATACCGAAAGTAACCAACATTGGTAAGTTTGTCACAATTTGACAGTGAAAATGGCATGAAATTGAACGTGCCATGTGTTTTCTTATGTATTGGACATTGTTGTAAAATGCTTTTCACACTCGACAACACTAGATGGGCTTCTTTCTAGTGAAAGGAATGATGAGGGAGTACAAAGTACCTAACATTTAGATGTTTTTTACCCATTTCTCTTTGTTATTACCATACTTTCAGTTTTTTAACAAATGTTTCTTTACCTTCTTGTTTCCATATTATTTTTATTAGGTCAAAAACATTTAGACTTACCTTTATTTTGGTACATCAGATGACTTGTCAATCAACAAAATCGCCACAAAACAATGATAACCAGATTGGCATATCTGTTGTTTTCCACTACAAATGTATTTATAACATCTACATAAATAAACTGAGCAGATCTACCTCAGAAATATCTGTTGCAACAA
This sequence comes from Ariolimax columbianus, assembly GCA_036924085.1. Lineage (NCBI taxonomy): Eukaryota > Metazoa > Mollusca > Gastropoda > Stylommatophora > Arionidae > Ariolimax > Ariolimax columbianus. Next base: position 53,951,312 of record JAVGWX010000019.1, read on the forward strand.
CTTAACTTCATCACTCTCAATAATGGAATAACCTTCGAAATTCATTTGAAACATACAAAAATGTTTAAATATTGTCTAAAGAAAAAAAAATCCATTATATTGTTATTGGGGCGTAAGTGGTCTTGTTTTCGATTCAGCCGTTTCTGTAGCAAAACTGGTATTAACACAATAAATACACCGATGAGTATACAAAGACAATGCCACAGGCAAATTATTTCATCAAGTAAAGGATAAATAAAATCTTGAAAAATTGTGGTGCTAATTATAAATGAATTTTAATTTTACCAGTAAATTTTGGACTAAATCAAGCATGTCTATCATCCATGAGTGCGTATTATACACAAGGCTTATGGTAGTTATAAATCTTTGTAGTCTGTGAATTGCTGATTCATCTGTTGCTGTGTCGTTATCCAACATGCAGTGATTGGTAGCCTTCAAAATGTCTCTCCTATCCATATCTAGTGCTGCCATGATGTGGTGGAGCATGTAGCCTAGTCGACAGGGAGCTGGCTTACTAGACTGGGATTATCCAACATGCAGTGATTGGTAGACTTCAAAATGTCTCTCGTGCTGCCATGATGTGGTGGAGCATGTGGCCTAGTCGACAGGGAGCTGGCTTACTAGACTGGGATTACAGCATGCCAGGGTTCGAATTCACGAACGGACAGACAATAAATCTGGGCCGTGGTTCGTGCCTGGTATGACCACTCCCCCAGTCGACCCATCTGTAAATGAGTACCTGACATATGAATTGTGGAAGGTAAAAACAGCAAGGAAGGGAACTGGCTATCCCACCTCACATAGGCTGTGGTTTAGTATATGAAGAGTTATCTTCATTCCCTACGGCAATTGTTGCCATGGGACTGACCTTTACCTTTTATAATGTCTGCTTGTGAAGTCAGATTGTCAGCTGCTTCGTTGCCCTGCACCCTAGCATAACCAGGACAGTAGATCTATACCAGCCCCTGGAGATTTGAGGTCTCTACAGCTGCCGTCCTACGTAAGCTGTAACCAGCACTTCTACACCTTCTGAAGTAGGAATTAGAAGTCCTGTTGAAGATATACATCTTAGAGCTGATGTCATTGCTTCCATCTCCATCCCAAATCTCAAAGACTACATCAACCTCCTACTTACTTACTTTCCGTGTGCAGCAACCTCTAGTAGTTTTTGCCAAAAAACCACCAACTATCAGTGCTCTTTCATTTGCCACCATCAGTGCTCTTTCATTTGCCACCATCAGTGCTTTTTCATTTTCCACCATCAGTGCTCTTTCATTTTCCACCATCAGTGCTCTTTCATTTCCCACCGTCAGTGCTCTTTCATTTGTCACCATCAGGTCCTCCACTATACAGGATTCCTGCATACTAGGACATATAATCAAGTGTTCTTGGTCCTGGACGACCCCACATTCGCAATATTCATCGTCTGCATATTCCCACTTTTTCAGGTTAGACCCACATCTGGACACACCTGTCCCTCACCTGTCCAGAGATCCCCACGTAGTATATGGCAAATCATGTCCTGGTGCAGGTTCTTCGTTGATCTCCATCCAACCTTCACCATTCTTTTGGCACCACTTTTCTATGCGGCTTCTCTCTGGATTCTGTTCTGAGGGCAGTACAGTCCGCAGAAAACATTTCCTTGATTTCAGCCATATTCTTTCTGGTGGATGTCCCAAAAGAGGGTGTCTGGTCACAGGGCTGGTTTTGTCTTTCAACTTCAGAAGCGACAGTCTTCTTCGTCTCGTCGTCTGCGTTCGTTCTCAATCTCCCGCTACCAAGCTCCGAATACAGGACTTTGCAAGCAGCAAGATGTAGTCCGGAGAACGGAATGCGTTGTGTCGCTAGTTTACAGCTTGACTGCGATATTTGCACCTTTCGGTCCGACACATCCGTCTTCGGCAGCGACATGTCTTCTAATATTCGGAGGTGCGATTGCGTAGACCTTTTCTGTCTGTGTAAGGCTTTCTCGTCACAATTAAACCGCCTGAAAAGGAGTGATCAAAACACCATTTTCCAGCTTCACACTCAACAAATTCAAATTAACAGTCATTTTGGGAGAAGGAAGACTAACATCTGCTCAGGCAAAACATACAGATCAGACATGGTAGTCGAGGTCAGGGAAAATATACTGGTCGGATATGTTAGTCAGGGTCAGGCAAAACATACAGATCAGACATGGTAGTCGCGGTCAGGGAAAACATACTGATCAGACATGGTAGTCGAGGTCAGGGAAAATATACAGATCAGACATGGTAGTCGAGGTCAGGGAAAACATACTGATCAGACATGGTAGTCGAGGTCAGGGAAAATATACAGATCAGATATGGTAGTCGAGGTCAGGGAAAACATACTGATCAGACATGGTAGTCGAGGTCAGGGAAAATATACTGGTCGGACATGGTAGTCAGGGTCAGGGAAAATATACTGATCAGACATGGTAGTCGAGGTCAGGGAAAATATACTGGTCGGACATGGTAGTCGAGGTCAGGGAAAATATACTGGTCGGATATGTTAGTCAGGGTCAGGCACAACATACTGATCGGATATGTTAGTCAGGGTCAGGCACAACATACAGATCAGACATGGTAGTCGAGGTCAGGGAAAATATACTGATCAGACATGGTAGTCGAGGTCAGGGAAAACATACTGATCAGACATGGTAGTCGAGGTCAGGGAAAACATACAGATCAGACATGGTAGTCGAGGTCAGGGAAAACATACAGATCAGACATGGTAGTCGAGGTCAGGGAAAATATACCGATCAGACATGGTAGTCGAGGTCAGGGAAAACATACAGATCAGACATGGTAGTCGAGGTCAGGGAAAACATACAGATCAGACATGGTAGTCGAGGTCAGGGAAAATATACTGATCAGACATGGTAGTCGAGGTCAGGGAAAACATACTGATCAGACATGGTAGTCGAGGTCAGGGAAAATATACTGATCGGATATGTTAGTCAGGGTCAGGCACAACATACAGATCAGACATGGTAGTCGAGGTCAGGGAAAATATACTGATCGGACATGGTAGTCAGGGTCAGGCACAACATACTGATCGGATATGTTAGTCAGGGTCAGGCACAACATACTGATCGGATATGTTAGTCAGGGTCAGGCACAACATACAGATCAGACATGGTAGTCGAGGTCAGGGAAAATATACTGATCAGACATGGTAGTCGAGGTCAGGGAAAATATACTGGTCAGACATGGTAGTCGAGGTCAGGGAAAATATACTGGTCGGATATGTTAGTCAGGGTCAGGCACAACATACAGATCAGACATGTTAGTCGAGGTCAGGGAAAATATACTGGTCGGATATGTTAGTCAGGGTCAGGCACAACATACTGATCGGATATGTTAGTCAGGGTCAGGCACAACATACAGATCAGACATGGTAGTCGAGGTCAGGGAAAATATACTGGTCGGATATGTTAGTCAGGGTCAGGCACAACATACTGATCGGATATGTTAGTCAGGGTCAGGCACAACATACAGATCAGACATGGTAGTCGAGGTCAGGGAAAATATACTGATCGGATATGTTAGTCAGGGTCAGGCACAACATACAGATCAGACATGGTAGTCGAGGTCAGGGAAAATATACTGATCGGATATGTTAGTCAGGGTCAGGCACAACATACTGATCGGATATGTTAGTCAGGGTCAGGCACAGCATACAGATCAGACATGGTAGTCGAGGTCAGGGAAAATATACTGGCCAAGACCTTCACCTTGGCTTCCTTGTAGCTCTCCCTGGAAACGGGTGTTTTCATGGCAGCTTGGCTAAAACGAAGTGAGGAATCAACGTGTTACCCATAGTAATGAGCAATACTCAGATGAAGCCAAGCATAGCACAACTGCCTGGAGGATCTTGGTACACCTTCATCAGCACGCTCTGGATGTGAGGAAGACGACAACCCGCCACTTAACGTCCTTTTTAGGGCGCACAATAGAGTAATCCCACTCATTGTGGACATTCGCAAACAGCAACAACAACAACAACAAAAACCGCTGCAGCTCATGCACTGCTCAGCATCTTGATCTAGAATATTATATGATTATTATTTAGAACGCACCTTTTGAGTCAGACAATCTTGGAGTACTGGGAATGACATTCTGACATATGGTGAAAGGGGTAAAAGTAAAGTAAAGTAACCCATAGCATTACTGCCGTAGTGGTGTGAGGTGTTAGCGATCTCACATTTCAAAGGCTCGACTATATGAGGGCGGTAGCCATCTCCTCTCCCTCGCCGCTTTTACTTCCCGGACTGAACCAGTACCCATTTAAGGCTGGGTCGACCTGAGAGCCATTGGGGTCTGAAAAAAACATTACCGCCTCAACTGGGGAATGGACCCAGGACCACTTTGATGCGAAGCCAGCACGCTAACCTCTGCGATACACGGCTCCCATTAGCGGTGCATGCAGCAAAAATAGTTAAAGACCCTAGGGTTAGTCTTCTTCGTTCGTTCTCAATCTCCCACTACCAAACCCTGAAAAGGCTTAAGTAGCGGAATGTAGTCCAGAGAACGGAATGCGTTGTGTCGTAGTTTACAGCTTGGCTGCGATATTTGCACCTTTCGGTCCAACACATCCGACTTCAGCAAGCATTTTTTGAGTACCGGGTTAGCATTCCCTCTTCGATCCCTTCTCCTTAGCCAGTCTGCCCTGCTGCAGCCTGTTATCCAGGATCACCGCGTGGAGGTGTAGAAGGGTCTTGGCAGCTATGGTTCGCTGGCTCTGACGCTAGCAGTCAGCTATGGGTCACTGACCACTGCAGCTCATGCGCTGCTCAGCATCTTGATCCCTAGGGTTAGTCTAAAGTCTTTGTTCATGGTTACTGACGTTCTATTGTCCGTCTATATCCACAGTATATTCATTACCTTGCTGCACTTCTGTCCATATGTTGTATGGTGTTCTTGGGTTTTGCTGACGATGTCCTAGACCTAAGGTGGCGCCACAAGCTGCTGCTCCCAACCCTGGCGTCCCTACCACTGCTGACAGTCTACTTCATCAACATCAACTCCACCAACGTCATCATGCCAAAACAACTGCGGTGGTTGATTGGGTATGACTTGCAGTTAGGTAACTATTACAATCATTGTTATGCAGTTTGAGTGCTTGTCTCTTTGCAGCAATGCATCCAGGTTCAATCCTAGATCTCAACATGCCTAGGTTCACCAAGCTGTGTATGGGTTCCCATCTAACAGGGAAGACAATCTGACATGGATGGGGACTAGTAACCACACCTACAAAAAAATTTGAGACTTTTTGTCAGAGTTCCAGTTTAGCAATGGCTGTCGGTGGTCAATTTAAAGTTCTCATCTTCTTCGTTCGTTCTCAATCTCCCATTATCAAGACCTGAAAAGGGCTTTGCAAGTAACAGGATGTTGTCCGGAGAATGAAAAGCGTTGTGTCGTACTTTACAGCTAGACTGCAATATTTGCGCTTTTCAGTCTGACAAGAGTTCTTATGAGGTGGTTGTGCTTTGCTTGGCTTCAACTGCACGACGCTCACTACTACGGGGACCACGTCAATCCCTCACCTTGTTAGCCAGGCTACCATGAAAACAGCCCCGTTTCCGGGAAGGGCTGTGAGAAAGCCAAGGTGAGGATCTTGTTCAGTATGTTTTGCCTGAACCTGACTAACATGTCTGATCAGTATATTTTGCCTGACCAGTCGTTAGTCTTCCTTCCCAGCAGTATAATTTATAATTTGTTAACCCCGAGGTCTGCTTTCGCATCACACCAGGCTCTGCATCCCCTTCCCATGAAGATAATGAGTCAATGGTGGTCTGTCATTTTATCTCTGGGTGGGAGGGCGATGGCTCTAAAGATACAGCTCAGTGAACTGGGTTGACAGCCGTCAGTGACCGTTGTTTGTGAATGCCCACAATGAGTAAGTTTACTCTTGTATGTCCTGAAAAGGACGTTAAGTGGCAGGTTGCAGTAGCTTTACTCACATCCCGAGCGTGCTGATAAAGGCGGACCAGGGTCCTCCATGCGGTTGTGCTATGCTTGGCTTCAGCTGCATGTTGCTCACTACTATGGTGATCACATTGATCCCTCACCTCGTTAGCCACGCTGCCATAAAAACAGCTCGTTTCCAGGGAGGACTGCGTGGAAGCCGAGGTGAGGGTCTTGGCCAGTATATTTTGCCTGACCCTGATTAACATGTCTGATAAGTATGTTTTGTCTGACCAGACGTTAATATTCCTCCCTGCATCCAGTGACTCAAAGCTGGCTGCTTGAATTTAGGTCAGTGAGCCAGCGCTGATCAAGACCCTAATCCGTCTTCAAGAGACGGCCTTGGAAACCGGCGGCACAAGTGCACCCTAGGCAAGATAATAATGATCGCCATGGGAAGGCATACCCGATATCCAAAAAAGCTAGATGAAATCGGATGTGTCGGACTGAAAGGCATCGATATCAGTCTAATTGTAAAAAACGTCACAACATCCTGTTTAGAACGAACACAGAAGAAGAAAAATGTGAAGATGCCCAGCCCATAATCGATAATTGACAGGACCAACTGATTGTATGTTGTTACGGATCCAGCAGCATCCGGGCTCTCGTCCTTTGGCTCAATGCTATGAAGTGCTCTTGAAGTGCTCCAGTCCAAACATCACTGCCCATTTGGACATTTTTTCGCCAAAGTGTAGAAAAGTGTTCTTCCCTAGCCACCCTTATCACCTACAAACTGAAATCTACGAGGTATGTTCAAATGAAACCCGCACCAATGGACTTATTACAAACATATGAAAGGAACACCAGCAGGTGTGGCAGAATTAAACAAAACAATTGTTATGAAGCAAGCATCCACAGAAGTAGTCCAACGCACACCGCCTTTTCAGAGTATAGAAATAAAGTGAACAGAAAAAGAAAACAAAAAAACTTGTCTTTGATATATGTTTGTCACCATACACTGCTTGCATGAATATTGACTGGTCGACATCTCAGCTGTTAGGAACTGAATCGCCGCTCGCTTATCAGCCCTGGGTGGGTTTTGTTCCACACCTGTTATTTTCTCAATGGTCTGCAGCAGAACCTATGAATGCCAGGATAATGCACACTTCTACATTAGTATGTACTTATTAAGTCAGATGTGACGTCATCATACTCTTTACTCGTATGTCCACATAATGCAGCACGGGTGGGCTTCATCTGAACACTCCTCGTAGCTTGAAGAAGCGATGAATTCATACCATTGAAGAGATTAAGAGCATTCTTCAGGCGGACTTACGCATGACCACTATAAATAATTACCAAATTGTTTGCAGAAATGAAAACGGCATTGAGAAGGATGAGTAATAAATGAAAGGAGTATTTCAAAGAAGACAGGGCTGACGAGGAGCCAGGTAAACCCGAAAAATATATGCAAAATATGTTCTAAAACATTTTGAACACACCTTGTACATCATTGGGCTTTTTGACTACAAAAAATCTAAGAAAGTATGTAGAGAAGTCGCTGCCATGTTCTGTGTACATTAAAAAATGCAATTCTTCAGGTCCGTTATACTATCTGTACATGGGAATGCTGGCCGTTTTCTGTACCAATGCTATCAATATCCACTCTGGAGTCAACGGGTTGGAAGTTGGGCAGTCGTGTGTGATCAGTCTCTCGGTTCTGGCCTTCAACTTTATGGAGATGCAAGGTAAGCTTTCTCTGGGTTCTGGCTTGTAACTTTATGGAGATGCAAGGTAAGCTTTCTCTGGGTTCTGGCCTTTAACTTTATGGAGATGCAAGGTTAGCTTTCTCCAGTCTCTCAGTTCTGGTACTCAACTTTATGGAGATGCAAAGTTAGATTTCCCCAAGTGGATTTTGGGGAGGAAAGAATAGAACCACAGCTTCTTCTTGCATGTTGTAAAAATTTACTAAAGAGGGTTGGAAATCAGGGCCAGCGACCTCATCAGATAATACAGAATGCTGCAGAAACCACCGCAGCAAAAATACACAGTGTTTTGAGGCAGGCTTCCTAAAGGAGGCTGACTGTAGTGTTGGTCCTACACTCAGTGGGTAAGGTGAGATTTTGGCTTTGAAAGCACCTGTTGTCTGGACATTAGGCAATAGTAGGGTAGAGAGGATTGTCGAAGTGTGAAGTGTTTTTGGTCACACCTGAACTTGCCAGGTCAAAGGCAGAAGAGATGTACAAGATGCATATTATTAACATGTATACAAGATTCATAGTATATACACATGTACAAGATTGACATTATGAACACATGTACAAGAACAGCATTGTGAACACATATACTTGCTGACTCAATCACACTATTCACACATTAATCACATTATTTACACAATCTCATGTACTTGCTCAATCACATTATTTACACAGTCTCCTATACTTGCTGACTCAATCACATTATTTACACAATCTCATGTACTTGCTGACTCAATTATTTTATTCACACATTCTCATGTACTTTCTGACTCAATCACTTTATTCACACAATAATCACATTATTCATGCAATCTCATGTACTTGCTGACTCAATCACATTATTTACACAATCTCATGTACTTGCTGACTCAACCACATTATTTACACAATCTCATGTACTTGCTGACTCAATCAAATTATTTACACAATCTCATAAACTTGCTGACTCAATCACATTGTTTACACAATCTCGTATACTTGCTGACTCAATCACATTATTTACACAATCTCATGTACTTGCTGACTCAATCATTTTATTCACACAATAATTACATTATTCGTGCAATCTCATGTACTTGCTGACTCAATCACATTATTTACACAATCTTGTATACTTGCTGACTCAATCACATTATTTACACAATCTCATGTACTTGCTGACTCAATCACATTATTTACACAATCTTGTATACTTGCTGACTCAATCACATTATTTACACAATCTCATGTACTTGCTGACTCAATCACATTATTTACACAATCTTGTATACTTGCTGACTCAATCACATTATTTACACAATCTCATGTACTTGCTGACTCAATCACATTATTTACACAATCTCATATACTTGCTGACTCAATCACATTATTCACACAATAATCACATTATTCACACATTCTCATGTATCCTTCTGCCAGGAGATCACAGAATGGGCCATGTATTCTCCATCTACTTTATGATGCCTTTCCTGGCTGTCAGCTGTGCCCTACTTATACATAACTGGTCAGTTATCCACCACCTCATCAATGCTGTCATTATGTTCTTCTTATGGATACAACTTCTCTATATCCAGTGTTTTTTGCCCACTTCTTTTTAATCCATTTCGTTGCGTCCCCAAATAAATTTCTTATGAACAATTGAGGTATAGCAAAGGAACCTCTGCGACCACAGCTGAGATTTAAAGATGTCTGAGAGTTGGACATGACAGCACTGGACATGAGTCTGACATCCTGGGAAAATGAAGGCACCAACCGATACAAGTGGAAATGTACCATGAAGAGCCATCTCAGACTGGGTGAAAAGGAGCTCTTGAAGTATGGAGGCTTGAAATGATAATGCCGTGAGGACAAGGAAGATAAAAAACTCTGAGAGTTGCAACTTCAAGGTCGCATCATTCTATAGTCAGTCATGGCTGAAAGGGGTGAACTATACTAGAAAATCAAGGTTTGTCCCACAGTAATTACACTACTGTTAGGAAATGAAGTTGTTAGAGACTTCAGTATACTAAGTCAAGGTTTGTGCCATAGTAATTACACTACTGTCGTGGAATGAACTTGTTAGAGACTTCAGTATACTAAGTCAAGGTTTGTGCCATAGTAATTACACTACTGTCGTGGAATGAAGTTGTTAGAGACTTCAGTATACTAAGTCAAGGTTTGTGCCATAGTAGTTACACTACTGTCGTGGAATGAAGTTGTTAGAGACTTGAGTATACTAAGTCAAGGTTTGTCCCATAGTAATTACACTACTGTCGTGGAATGAACTTGTTATAGACTTGAGTATACTAAGTCAAGGTTTGTGCCATAGTAATTACACTACTGTCGTGGAATGAAGTTGTTAGAGACTTCAGTATACTAAGTCAAGGTTTGTGCCATAGTAATTACACTACTGTCGGGGAATGAAGTTGTTAGAGACTTCAGTATACTAAGTCAAGGTTTGTGCCATAGTATTTACACTACTGTCGTGGAATGAAGTTGTTAGAGACTTGAGTATACTAAGTCAAGGTTTGTGCCATAGTAGTTACACTACTGTCGTGGAATGAAGTTGTTAGAGACTTGAGTATACTAAGTCAAGGTTTGTGCCATAGTAGTTACACTACTGTCGTGGAATGAAGTTGTTAGAGACTTGAGTATACTAAGTCAAGGTTTGTGCCATAGTAGTTACACTACTATCATGGAATGAAGTTGTTAGAGACTTGAGTATACTAAGTCAAGGTTTGTGCCATAGTAGTTACACTACTGTCGTGGAATGAAGTTGTTAGAGACTTCAGTATACTAAGTCAAGGTTTGTGCCATAGTAATTACACTACTGTCGTGGAATGAAGTTGTTAGAGACTTGAGTATACTAAGTCAAGGTTTGTGCCATAGTAGTTACACTACTGTCGTGGAATGAAGTTGTTAGAGACTTGAGTATACTAAATCAAGGTTTGTGCCATAGTAGTTACACTACTGTCGTGGAATGAAGTTGTTAGAGACTTGAGTATACTAAATCAAGGTTTGTCCCATAGTAATTACACTACTGTCGGGTGGTGAAGTTGTTAGAGACTTGAGTATACTAAGTCAAGGTTTGTGCCATAGTAGTTACACTACTGTCGGGTGGTGAAGTTGTTAGAGACTTGAGTATACTAAGTCAAGGTTTGTGCCATAGTAGTTACACTACTGTCGGGTGGTGAAGTTGTTAGAGACTTGAGTATACTAAGTCAAGGTTTGTGCCATAGTAGTTACACTACTGTCGGGTGGTGAAGTTGTTAGAGACTTGAGTATACTAAGTCAAGGTTTGTGCCATAGTAGTTACACTACTTTCAGGTGGTGAAGTTGTTAGAGACTTGAGTATACTAAGTCACAGCTTGTGTGAGGTAGGGCAGCCAGTTCCTTTCCTCGCTGTTTTTTTATTTCCCTAGCTGTAGTGTAGTGCTTACTAGGAGCAAATATTGAGGGGAGAATAAAGAGGATAGATGACAGAGCAAACAGTCATATTGTGGTATTGGTAGGAACTAATAATATAAAGAGAGATGGTACCGAAATAATTATGCAAAGATACAAGAGGAAAAAAAATTCAGAAAGGTCACAATGATGGGCATTTTAGACCGAGCAGATGGGTCAGACTATTAAGATAGTAAGATAATAGGTATCAACCTTAGGTTGCAGGTGATGTGTGCGGACATGGGTATGGAATCTATTGATGTGAAAATAGACAAAAGTAAAATGAAAGACAGGAGAGGTTTGCATCTAAATGAGATAGGACAGCATGCTGTAACGAAGTATATGTTTAATCATTGTGTTATTGTATTTAAACTAGTAAGGCTTATGAAGTATGAGACTAAAGATAGGTCTACAATAGGGTACTATAGAGGATGCAGTCAAAGGGGAGAGTTGGGGTCAGGAAAGTGTGAAATAAGTAGTGGAGAAGCAAAAATAAAAATGATAAAGCAAAAGCAAAAATTGGAAAAACAACAAAATTACAAACTAAAATATTTTTATGCAAATGTGAAAAGCATAGTAAATAAAAGAGAAGAACTGGAACTGTATGTAGAAAAAGAAAAGCCAGATATAATGGGGTTAACAGAATCATTAACATATGAGGACATTGCAGATAGTGAACTTGAAATAGAGGGATATACAATGTTAAGCTTAAAATAGAGGGATATACAATGTTACGCTTGAAATAGAGGGATATACAATGTTAAGGAAAGATAAGGTAGTTGGAGACAAGGCTAAGTGAGGTGGCATTTTATTATACTGTACAAATTCAGTTTATAATGCTCAAAGATGATTTATCATGTGGTAACAAAAATGAAAGTGTATGGGGAGAAATAGAAAGGGGGGGGGGGGGGGGGTGAAAAAACAGTGATTGGAATATGCTATAGTTGTCCATCAAGTAAAAAAAAAATTGCAGGTTCAGATTAGATATTAGGAAATATTTTTGTAGTCAGAGAGTGGTGAATGCTTGGAATGCATTGCCACAGGAAGTAGGGGAGGCAGGGACAATTAATGCATTTAAGAATAAATTGGATGCACATAGCTTTTAGAGCAAGGTAATGTAAATGAAACTGATTGTATACGGACTCTGCAGAGTCTTCTAAACCAGTATAAAGAAGTTAAGTTAAGGTAAGACCACTATATGGGGCCATTCGATAAGTATTATTTTATATCCCTTCTGTATGATCTTCTCTCCTGTTGATGTATCCATATCTTCTTCCATGATGGTTGGTTGGTTGGTTATTGATCCAGCAGCCTGTGGGCACCTGTGTCTTTTGGCCCAATGCCAATTAGTGGTATCTGCAAGTGTAAGTGAACTGTTGTTTAGTTCTGTAGAACGTGTTTCATGTGTCTGGCCTCGGAGGAAGAAGCTCTTTCCTAACACTGGCAAGCGTCGGACATTCAAAAAGATGGTTCTCAATAGTTTGATAGGGATGTGTGCATACTCTGGAGTATGTTCTGTTATTCCTTGATGTGTTAGCTTGTATTTGTTCTTCCATGTGGTAGCTTGTATTTGTTCTGTTTTTCCATGATATGTTAGCTTGTATTTGTTCTGTTCTTCCATGATGTGTTATCTTGTATTTGTTCTGTTCTTCCATGATATGTTAGCTTGTATTTGTTCTGTTATTCCATGATATGTTATCTTGTATTTGTTCTTTCTTCCATGATATGTTAGCTTGTATTTGTTCTGTTATTCCATGATATGTTATCTTGTATTTGTTCTTTCTTCCATGATATGTTAGCTTGTATTTGTTCTGTTATTCCATGATATGTTATCTTGTATTTGTTCTGTTCTTTCATGATATGTTAGCTTGTATTTGTTCTGTTTTTTTAATGATGTGTTATGTTGTATTTGTTCTGTTTTTCCATATGTTAGCTTGTATTTGTATTGTCCAATGTCACAGAAGAAGAACTTTTGGTTCAAACGTAAGTTTTGTTCTTGTTTTCGTCTCAGTGTGGTATCTGAACCATATCAGTACATGTTTTTTTCTACAGATCCTAGATACAAGAACTCTTGGGCCTGTTTCAGTTTGATATTGTTTACATGTGTGTTAAATGGACCTGAGGGGGGACGGCGTGGCCTAGTGGTTAAGTGGCACGGCTCACGACCCGAAGGTGCTGGGTTCGATCCCCATCACAGCACCGGCCGTTACCCTGGGGAAGCAAACCCTTAGAAAATGCAGGAGGAAGCAGACCCTTACATAAAATGCGTGCTGAAGTCGGATGCACTGGGCCGATAGGCGCAAAATAAAAACACAGTGCAACGTACACCGCCTTGGGGATTAGAGAAAATAAGGCGAACGCAAAAGAAAAAAAAATGGACCTGAGGGAACTGAGACGTTAGTCCGGGTATGCACAACATAACGACCAGGACGTCATGTCAATAGTCAGGCACAATATACTGACCAAGACCACTATCTCTCTTCCATGTAGCTTTCCCTGGAAACAGGCTGTTTTCAAGGCATGTCTGGATGATGAAATGTGGATTGACTTAAACCCCATAGTAGTGAGTTGTGTCATGCAGATGAAGCCAAGCGTATCATAACTGCCTGGAGGACCCCATTCCACCTTCACCAGCACACTCGGAATGTGAAGAAGCTACTTCAACCCGCCACTTAACGTCCTTTTAAGGGCGCACAAAAGAGTAATCTTACTCATTGTAAGTAATCGTATGAATGTAAATTATTAAGAAACTTTGTATCAACTTCTAAATGATTTAATTGATATTGTGAATAAATTATGAATACACGCGTATTAATTTTTAATATTCAAATAATTATTTAATCAATTATATATATATATATTACAAACAAATCATGAAATATTTTCTGCTTATCCACCTTAATTTGTGTTCTGTTCTGTTTAATTGTAGGTATCCTTCCAGGGTTTTTGTAGGAGATACCTACTGTTATTTCTCAGGGATGACGTTTGCTGTTGTTGGAATCCTGTCCCACTTCAGCAAGACCATGTTGCTGTTCTTCATCCCGCAGGTCATCAATTTTGTCTACTCCGTTCCACAGCTGTTCCATTTTGTTCCATGTCCCAGACACCGTCTGCCCAGGTGAGCTGTGTATTAGTCATTTTTATTTGAAGTAGTTGCTCCTCTTCTACCATGAGGCACAGAAGTCTTTCTTCTTCTTGTGACTTATGAATTCTACTCGATTCAAGTCAGGGCCTGGTGAAACATAATAATAAGCCCCTCACTTCCTTGGAACATAGGCCCAGCACTACATCCGGATTCACAATTAACCCTATCTGGCCCTGGACAATTTTGATGATTTGTGACTTTCCGTCCGGACAAGTGTCAGAATTCCGTACGTCAAAGTTTTGTTCAAAACAAAATATAAAAAGTGGATCATGCACGACCACTATTTCTTTCTTTTATTGACTGTGAGAAAGCCTTTGACCGAGTCCCCTGGAGCACACTTTTACAGATGCTGCAACAAATAGGTATAGAAAGAACACTCTTTAAGTTAATTCAGAACTTCTATATGTAATAAAGAGGCGTATTTCAATCACAGAAAGTTTCACGGATCCTGTTTCCATATGACGGTGTTCGACAGGGCTGCTTGCTTTCCCCGGGTCTCTAAAACGTATTTTCTGTGATGATGGTAGAGAAGTTTATGCAGAGTTGTAATAAGAGTGTCAAAGCTATTGGTATGAAAGTTAATGGTATGAAAGTTAATGCCATCAAATTTGCCGATGACCAAGCGATAGTGGGAGGATCAATAGCAACTTTGCAAATGCTGCTTGAAAAAATTAATAGCACAAGACAAAGAGTTTGAATTGAAAATAAGCACATCGAAGACAAAGACTTTGGTAATATCCAAGCAACATAGGAAAATAAATATGATCATCAATGGAGAAATAATTGAACAAGTACAAAAGTTTACATATTTGGGGCAAACCATAACAGAAAAATCCCATAATGAGACAGAAATCAAGACAAGGACTGCAATGGTGAAAAAGGGCTTCAGAGAAAAGCAGAAATTGTTAACCTCAAAGAATATCAGGATAGAACTGAGGAAAAGAATAATCGCCACTCATATATGGCCAATTGCACTGTATGGGTCTGAAACATGGACTCTAGCAAAGAGGGATGAAAAAAGATTGGAAACGTTTGAAATGTGGTGCTATCGTAGAATGGAAAGAGTGAGTTGGACAAAAATAAGATCTAATGACAATGTACTCACTGAAGTGGGCGCACAAATATTGCATATGATACAAAAACGTCGGTCGAGTTGGCTGGATCACAATAGGAGACATGAAATGTCTTCTACACAAGATACTAGAGGGCAAGATTAAAGGGAAGAGAGGACCAGGGTGACCAAGACTCACATTTACACAACAGGCATGCAGGGACAAGACAACCTTACAACCAGTCTTAGACCTGATCAACCAGATGATGGTGATGCTGAAGTGGGCTGGTGCCCTAAGTCAAATCATTAAGTACACAAGTTTCTAGGCTTTGTGGCTAGTCTGTAGCATGCTAACCCTGTTCTTATTTTGGTTCCTTTCATAGATTGAATATGAAAACTGGCAAGCTTAACATAAGCTGTACCACATACAGGACTGACAGTCTCCATCCACTTGGGAAACTTTGTATCCGTATCTTCTCCCTGCTTCATCTTATCTCTGTACAGGCAGGAGTTGGAGAAAATGGCCTGTACACGGAGGTAGAGAAGTAGCAACATCATTATCATCACCATCCTCAATTATTTTTTTATCTTTTACGAGACCACATAAAAAATTTATGTGATTTCCCCTGCAGCTGTATTATTTTTCAGCACGTCACATTTTGCTACTATGGTTGTTGACTTTGAGAGCCTGTAACCTTTTTTATTTGTTGGTCTATAGGTATTTTTTTGGTTTGTTTTCTTTCGCCTTATTTCTCCATTCCCCAAGGCGGTGTGCGCTGCACCGTGGTATTTATTTTGTGCCTGTCGGCCCAATGCATCCAACTTTAGCATGCATTTTATGTAAGGGTCTGCTTCCTCCTGCATTTTCTAAGGTTTTTTTCACCGGGGTAACAGCCGGTGCTGTGATGGGGATCGAACCCAGCACCTTCGGTTGGGAGCCGTGTCACTTAACCACTAGCCCACGCTGTCCCCATCTATAGGTATGATTTTGTTGTGTGTATAGACATAAATTAATAAAGAACTTGTTAGTGTTGTTGTTTTTGCTGTGTGTGTGTGTAAGTTTCTGAGATACAAGAAGATGAAGATGGCAATGATGAAAAACAGCACAAACATTTAGACTTGCAGTCAAGCTGCAAACTAGCGCACAACACATTCCTATCTCCGGACTACATCCTGCTACTTGCAAAGTCCTGTTCAGGGCTTGGTAGTGGGAGACTTAGAACAAACGCAGAAGAAGAAAAAGAAGACTTATGTAGTTCTGGTATTGCGGGTATTCAAAATTTAGTATTAGAAATTGCCACAGAGCACTGATAGTATTGTTTTTACAAGATCTGCATTTCTGTTAGTTTCCACTACAAAATGTATTTATTACATCTACATAGACAAACCTAAACAGATCTACCTAGAAAAAAATCCTTTGCAACACATTAACTTCACCACCGTTATAATGGAATAATCTTCAAATCCGAATGAAAAAGAGAATAAATTGTTTCAAAATTGACATTAAAATTCAGCAAGCCATTTTCACGATGGAAATCCAAACGGACGGAATTTAAGTCTATTTATAATTCAAATATTTATATGTTCAGCAATTTCTATAGCTTTAACTCAGAAGTTTAAACACAACAAACCGATGACTATCTGTCCGATGCGCAACGACTTCGGCCGTGAAACGCACGTTTTTATCAGTCGTGATTTCATGACGATGGCACGATACAGGCTATCTTAACAAGCAGCGAAGACAATATCATTATCATTTTCTCGTCACTCCAGCTGGTGGAGTATAAGTACAACAATACATTTAGGAATTCTGATTCCTTTGTTTGCATTACAGGTTCAGGGACAGTTGTTCCTATATGGTGAGGTTGCTAACCCCAAGCACATCCTTCCATTGTAACACATCTCAATATTTTGGGAAGGAAATAGTGGCCCATTTATGATTTACCTAGGGACCACTCAGATGAATCATTGAGGGATGATTAGCAGCCGGAGGATACAATGGAGATTATGATCTGCCCAGGTGGGATTATGCATTGTTCTGCAGGCTAAACCATGTGAACGCGTTATTGCAGTTGCTATACTATCTACTGTTACTCGCCTGTCAGCTCGAATCATGTCCCAACACCCACCGCACAGATCCCTCTGCTGCAACCTAAACAGGATGACCAGGTCGATTTTCATCAGCAATTTTTGAGCATCCTTGAGAAATTGTATCGACCCAGTTATGTGCAATTTTACACCACTTCTCACTGTAAACAATATGTACCTTTGCACCCCCTCCCCCCAAAAATGAAAATGCATAACATCATGCTGTTCTTTCATTGTACACTCTGTGAGCACGGAAACCATTTTGTATGATCTGCACCCGCGCATGCGACACCTAGCCTCTACTACCTACAGTAACCACTAACCAGGATGTTGCTGCAACCGAGTTATACCTTTAGAAACTACCAACTACATTCTTTAGCTATCCTATATCAGTTTGTGATCTACTTACTGACTTCGTGCAACAATTTATAAGGAACAGAATGTTCTTATCAGAATATTTGTGGGTAAATTATGAATTAGATAAACCGTTTTGTTAGATTTTAACCCAAATTTGTTGTTTATATCTTTGCAGGTAAACAACTTGACATTAAACAACTTTATTTTACGGGTTCTAGGTCCGCTTCATGAAAGGACATTGGTGATTATTTTATTATTTATACAGGTAGGTTTGTGCTTTACCTGTTCATTATTTTGATTAATTATACAGGTAGGTTTGTACTTTACCTGTCCATTATTTTGATTAATTATACAGGTAGGTTTGTACTTTACCTGTCCATTATTTTGATTAATTATACAAGTAAATTGATATTTTGCATGTCCTTAGAAGACAATTATAAAACTAAACACTGTCTTCTTCTTCTTCTTTGCGTTCGGTTTTGTATGCTCGTTTTATGCCACAGATAAGCTGCCTCCATGAAGTGACACGTCAGTCGCAGGTCCTCAATGGTTCCCCACAGTTTGTCTTGTATGTTTCTCTCCTCGGGCCAGGTCTTCTCACGGGAGTCTTGGTGCAGTGGACATGTTTGCAGGATGTGTTCTGGAGTCTGGGGTCCTCTCTGACATGTGCATTGTGCAGTCTGTGCTGCTTTCATTTTATGCATGTGTACATTTAGTCTACAATGACCTATTCTGAGGCGAAAAATTAGGGTATACTGTTTCCTATTCAGTCTATTGATTGGGTCCTGTTGGTATTTACTGTTTGTTCTCTCTATCCACTGTTGTTTATATTTTTTTAAATGTTTGCCTTGACTTCTGGCAGTGACACTGGGTGGGTGAATTGTTCTCTTGTCTTCCCTCCCTGACTAGCCTGTCCGCCCATTCATTCCCAGGTATGCCGCAGTGACCTGGAATCCACTGGAGGGTGATTTTATTGTGGTCTGAGAGTTTGTTTAGCTGGCATATCAGTACCCTTTCCATACTATTTCGTGGTTCTCTTTGTGTGGCCTGCAAAATTTCCATGCAGTTGCAAAAAAACACTATTTTGTTATCCTTTAACCCCTTTTCATCCAAAAGTTTGACTGCTTCAATTATTGCCTGTTGCTCTGCTCTTACATTTGTCGAGGGCTCCCCGCCAGCACTTGCTTTTTCTATAACGGTTCCATCCTGTAGAAATATGACGAGTCCCACCCTTCCTTTCCTCAATGCTTCCTCTGATGATCCATCTTTGTAGACGTGCGTCCACATGGGTTGAGGATAGGCGTCTCCAATATGCTTTAGGGTTTTTTCTCTCAATGCGTGGTCTGATTCTTCCACCTTTCTATCGATACCTGGTATTTTCACTTCCACCGTGAAGTTGGACTGTTGGTCTGTATTTTCATATACTTGTATCATTTCCCATGTCGTTGGACATTTTGATATGATATCACTGTTTCTGGCTGTAAGGGCTTTTGATAGATGATTGAAGCTTGGTCTTTTTATGCGGTTTTTTGTTAATTCATTGACTTTTCCCTGCATTTGATGTTTATTCATACGCTTGTATTTTTTCTGTCAGGTTTAATGTTTTTCCTTCTCTGCGCTCACCGAGGCTCTGGAGGCATGCTACCGCTTCGAGTTCTCTAATTGGGGTGCTTTGCAGACCTCCGGTAATAATTCTGAGTCCGGTATTCTGTGCCTTGTCTAGTTTCTGTAGGTTGGTCTTTGCTGCTGTTGCACAGGCACCCATGCCATATTCCAGTGTTTGCCGTATGTATCCAGCGTAGACCTGTCTGACTGTGTTTGCATCTGCTCCCCAGTTTGTCCCTGCCATTTTTTTCATCAGCCTTAGTCTGAGTGTGGCCTTCTTTTGAGTATCCTCTATGTGTGGGCCCCATGTTAATTTTTTGTCATATCTCATTCCTAGGTATGTAGGATTGTTTTCTGTAGGAAGTAGGCTATTTTCTAAATATAGGTTGACCTGCTCTGGCTTTGTAGAGAGCGAGAAGAGTGTTGAGAGCGTCTTGCTTTTGTTTATTGTAACACCCCATGAGTCTGCCCATTTCTTTACTGCATTAATTGCTTCCTGCATTCTTGCTTTTGCGGTTCCAATGTTTTCTGCCTGGGTACATATGGCCAGGTCATCCGCATGGAGTGCCTTGTGGATGTGTGGTCTGAACTATTTTGGCAGATGATTAATGAAGAGGATAAACAAGGTAGGGGATAGTATCCTCCCTGGGCAACCCCCTCATGCAGTTTGACCATTTTGCTCCTGTGTTCTTCCAGCCTGACTCTCGCACATCGTGAGTGGAGGTAGTCTTTGATCCAGTCAAGCATTTTCCCCCTTATTCCGCAGGCCGCTAATTTTAGCATTAGTCCTTTCTTCCAGACTTTGTCAAAAGCTTTAGTTAGGTCAAAGAAGGTGGCCAATAGTTTGCATTTCCTCTGAAAGGCATCTTCGATTTCCTGGGTCAGATAAGCGGTCTGGTCGTCGGTACTCCTGTATTTTCTATAGCCAAACTGGCACTTGTACAGAATTTTGTTTTTCTCAAGGAAAGTTAGCATCCTATTGTTCACTAGCCTTTCCATTGTCTTTCCCAGACAGCTAAGGAGGCTGATTGGACGGTAGCTTGTTTTGTTTTCTTTTGGTTTTCCCTTCTTGAGGATTGGGATTATTTTTGCCTCCTTTCATTCTTTTGGGAACAATCCTTGAGTCCACGATTGGTTTATCAGGTCCAGGAATCGCTGTCTGCCTATTGGTCCCATGTGTGAAATCATTTCATTTGTTATTGCGTTGGGCCCAGGTGCCTTTTTCATCTTAAGTTTTCCTATTGCCCAATTCAATTCTTGGATACTAAAAAGCTTGTTTATTTCATCCTCATTGTTTTCTTTTCTTTTCCTTCTCTTTTTTAGTTCATTTTCCACCTCTGTAACTCTTACCTTGGGCATGTTTATTTTGGTGTCTTCTGCAAAACCCGCGGCAAGGAGATTGGCTGCTTGTTTTCCTGTATATGTCTCACCACTTTCTTGAAGTACCGTTTTTGCATGGCTGATGGTGTTCTCCTCATTTAGGCTCTTCACCAGACTCCAAAGTTTTGTGGTGTCTTTCTCCATATTGAGGGATGTGGTTTTGTCCTGCCAACCTTTTCTGACACATGCGAGTTTTTCCTTCTTGTATATAGCTTGCTGTTTGTTGTGTTCTGTGATGTTAAAGTCTGATGGATCTTGCTCCATAGTGGTTCTTGCTTTGGTAGCCCTGTCATGCAGTTCTTGTAGCTCCCTGGTCCAGAAAGGTTTATAATTCTGTCTTCTGCCTCGTGGTATTGATTTTTCCACTGCCTCTGTGATGATGTTTGTAAGTGTTGCACCGTTTCGTCTTACATTGATTGACGTGAAGGGTGTTGTTAATTTGTCTTCAGTTAGGTGCTTGTAGAGGTTCCAGTCTGCTCTTTTATAATTCCAGCTGGCTGTCTTCTTTCTGTTAATGGGTAGTTCTAAATCTCTTATTGTGATCAAGACTAGTTTGTGATCACTTCCTCCAAGCTGCCTCATTACCTCTCTTTGCGTGCGCCTCAGTTGCCATTGCCAGGTCAGGCGTGCTCTGTGTTCTCCAGCATCTTGAGTAAAAGGTTGGCTCTGTGTCTGTTCGTTTATTAGAATGAGAAGATTTTCTACCATCCAATCATCCACCTCCTCTCCTCTTGTATTCATGGTGTTGTAGCCCCAACTTGGAGAGTGGCTGTTGAAGTCCCCGAGAACTATATGATTTTTATCGGCTAGTGGAATTATATCTAGTTCCAGGTTTTTGCTATTGGGACAGTAATAATTTGTAATTTGTAGTCTCGTATCTGTGTGTTTCATATCCCCTAATACCAAAGCGTCTATCTGGTGGCAGTCCACGGAGGCAGCCCCATATCTTGTGATATATCTGAGCATACTCATTAACCGTATATGCGTACATGTCCTTTTCCATTTCTGGGTACCCACGCCATTCTGGCCGGCATGTTCCGTCTTCGGTGGGGGAAGTTTTGGAGTCTTCCTATCCATGTCCCGGATCATCCAAACACTGTCTGTCGGGCTTCAGCTGCTTTTCTTTTAACCAGGGTAGCTCCCTGGGTGTGACCTTGGTGGGGATCGGGTCATGTCCACACGCTGTTGGGCCCAGCATCTGCCGCACCTGGCGGAGGAGTCACACTCCCCCCGATGGTTTCTGTTTGGGTTACCCCACCCATAGCCTGCTATTTTATCCCTTCAGGCATCGGGAGTCCGGTTTGTCAGCGCCGGATACTCGCTGTTCGCCATTGCCGTGTTAGTTTAAACGGGGAGCACCGGACCCAGCTAGTGGACCACTCGAGAAGGTACGGTTGGCTTGATTGGCAGAGGCTGTACGTCAGCATAGGCATTTCTCATTTTTTTTGTAAACACTGTCTAAATAAGACCAATAACCTTACAAGACAAACAACGATCAGATACAAATTAATGATCAAATGAAACACCAACTTCAGTAACTCCAAAAAAACTCTTAACTTAACTTAACTTAACGTCTTTATACTGGTTTAGAAGACCCTGCAGAGTCTGTATACAACCAGTTACATTTACATCACCTTGCACATCCAGTTTATTCTTAAATGCATTAACTGTCCCTGCCTCCACTACCTCCCCTGGCAACGCATTCCAAGCAGACACCACTCTCTGACTAAAAAAATATTTCCTAATATCTAACCTGGACCTTTCTTTAGTCAGCTTGTAGCTATGCCCTCGTGTTATTGTGGGTGGCTGTATTTTAAAAAACTTGTTATAGTCTAATTTGCCGATTCCTCTGATCATCTTATAAACCTGTATTAAGTCACCACGAATTCTTCTCTCTTCGAGACACTGTAGGCCGGTTTTTCTGAGTCGTTCCTCATAACTGTAATTCTGGAATCCCACTATCATCTTTGTCGCTCTTTTTTGTATTTTTTCCAGCATGTTTATATCCCCTCTATGATAAGGACTCCACACCTGTACACAGTACTCCAATCTAGGTCTAACTAATGCTTTATACAGTTTCACGATCACTTCCTTACTCCTATGTTTAATATTTCTTTTTATCATACCTAACATTGCATTTGCCTTTTTCACTGCTACCTTAACTTGCTCACTCACCTTTCCTGTATGATCTATTATAACCCTTAGGTCCATTTCCTTATCTTTCTTTCTAATATTGTTCTTTCCCATTCTGTAATTATGGTCCATATTGGATCTACCCATGTAGATGACTACATTTATCTACATTAAACTCCATTTGCCAGCTTACAGACCATTCTCGAATTTTGTCTAAATCCGACATCAATATATCCACTTCTGCTTTAGATGAGACACTACTGCATAGTTTTGTGTCATAAGCAAGTTTTGCAATCATGGATCCCATATCAATGTCCAAATCATTTATGTATATCAAGAACAAAATTGGTCCCGAAACCGAGCCCTGTGGCACACCACTTTTCACTTCACACCACTCAGAGTACTCCTTATTTATGCCCACCCTCTGCCTTCTTCCCGTAAACCAATTTTCAATCCATTTGGCAACTTCCCCACCTATTCCATGTGCTTTTAACTTTCGAAATAATCTTTGTTGAGGTACTCTATCAAAGGCCTTTGCAAAGTCTAGATAAATAACGTCCACTGGCTCCCCTTTATCTATGATTTTAGTAACAATTTACAAGACAATTGAACAAAACAGGAAAGTACCAATGAATTGCTCTTTGCAGACGACCAATGTTTGATCCACTCCAATGAACAATATCTACAACGTCATATTGACTCACTACTTAAACTGTCATAAGTGCGATATGAATATCAACATAAAAAACAGAGACAATGAATATAGGTAGAAAGCACACCATACTGATATTCATGAGGATGAAATAAAAATAAAGCAGTGACAAGAATTAAGTTAGTTGGAGCTGTTTTTACTGAGGATGGAGGACACGATAGAGAGATAGAGACGAGAGTGCAGAGGGCAAATGTTGTCACCTACCAGCTGTCTCCACTACTGAAATAATCAAAGATTTTCATCCAAGCAAAAAGCAGATGATTAATAATATCTTCAACCCTACCCTGTGCTACCAGTACCAGACATGAATAAGGCCCAGGAACTAAAATTAGCCGCCTGCGAAATGCGGTGCTTACCAATGGTCACTAACAGCAGCAGAAGAGACAGATATGAGTATTTAGGAAAGGGTTGGAAAATTCTCTGCCCACAGTACATCGAGCAACAGAGAATGAATTGGTTTGGCCATATTGTGAGAATGCAACCAGACCGCATTGTTCGTGCAACCTTCTACTGGAGAACATCAGGAAGAAGAGCAAGAGGTAGGCTGAGGAAAAGGTGTATAGACAGCGTAAATAACACCTGCCGAAAAATGGAAAATTTTACTCGGACCACGGGAGAGGCGAAAGACAAATACAAACCACGACACCTGGGCTACAACCAGGTAGAAAGTGAGACGACATAAGACGACAACAATTGAAAGATTTGCAAAAAATTCTCTATTCTTTTTCCATCGCAGTAGCTTACGTCACAAATTCCCAGCCGCAATGGCTCCAAACACTTCTTCTTTTTACCTTTTCAAATAACTTTTTCCGCAGGTACTATGCAGCTGTTTGGCCTTCCTGATTCGCTACCAGCTTGCCAAGGTTTTCTATTACAGCTAACCATTGCCCCAGTTAAGTGTATGTGATTATATGATCATTCGGAAAACATAAAATTATCCAGGTTATACAATTTTAGTATTGAATTTGTAATTCCGCTGGACCTTGTGACATGCCTATACCAAGCCATCTTTCGCCTTTCATGAGGTCTAGCGGAATTACAAATTCGATACTGCATGGTTCCGTACCAGGAAAGAGAGGGCAGGGTTGTCCAAGGAAGAGATGGGCAGACAGCATCACTGAGTGGTCAAACCTTCGTCCCGGTGAGGCACGACTGGCGGCAGCGGATAAAGATAGATGGCGTGGATTGTGGGAGTGGCTTCAAGTGTGCCCCAATGACCTAATGGGTTACGGGATGAACTGAACAATTTTAGTAACGTTTGTTCAGGAATACTCCTGGGTACACATACACATATATTTACATATCAAGCAAAAAGGCTAAAGAAATAATAATCAAAACGTAACAATTTAACCTTTAGCGTGCAGCTGTCGAAATTATTTTCAAACACTTGGTCTACATAATTGGAAATTGAAAATTTTTTTTTTTTTTACTGAGACCCTACCCATAGCCATTTTTGAATGCTGAATACGTCACGTCTATCTACACAGGTTTTTTTGCCTGTAAAAGTGTTGTATGTTAGATTACAAATGGATTTTGAACGATTTATCTTCTTATTACGCTGATTGGAGCAGGCCGACTTTTTGCGAAAGGTGAAGTAGATTGTTGGGAAAGATTTATTGAGTAGATCTGTTTATTTTGTTTGTTTTGATGTAATAACTATGTTTGAATTGGAAACTAACAGTTGTGTCGATATTATAAACACAGTATCGATATGTTGTTGTGGTTTCCATGGATTTCTATCGGAGTGACTAGGCCTAGCGGATGAGACCAAATTTCTTTTTGAATTTCAGAAACTAACAAACACACAACAAAAACAATAACACCAACACATTCTTTATTCAATTGTGTCTTTACACACAAGAAAATCATATATATTGACCAACAAACAGAAAACTTAAAAGATTTGAAAGTCAACTACCATAGCAAAATATAAAGTTACAAATATTTTCACAAAAAAATGTAACGTGCTAAAGGTTAACAAATCAAGAGGTTTTTATTTTTAGTTGTTTTCTTTCTGGGATCAGGTGTTCAATGTTAAACTGTAGACAGTGTTTTTTGGTTATGTTAGTCCATATTGAATGTTAAAAATAGGGCACTCTTCAGTCTGGGCTTTTGAAAAGACTTTACTGTGTAGAAGAGTGTTGATAAACTCACACTGTACTAAGGTGTTGTGTGCGGACAAGCTCGTTGGCTCAGATCTCTCATGACGATAGGCTCGATAACTCAAAGCTCACATTAGGTCGGATGACCCGAGGCTCATATTAAGTGAAGCTCGATGACCAAGAATCATATGTGGCCATGGTTGATGATTTAGACCTCACATGTAGACAAGCTCGATAACTCAAAGCTCACATTAGGGCGGATGACCCGAGACTCATATGAAGTGAAACTCGATGACTAACAACCACATTAATCAGTTTGATGACCCAAATTTCCAATGTAGACAAGCTCGATAACTCAAAGCTCACATTAGGGCAAGTTGGATGACCCGAGGCTCATATGAAGTGAAACTCGATGGCTAACAACCACATTAATCAGTTTGATGACCCAAACGTCCAATGTAGGCAAGCTCGATAACTCAAAGCTCACATTAGGGCAAGTTGGATGACCCGAGGCTCATATGAAGTGAAACTCGCTGACCAAGAACCACATGTGGGAAAACTCGATGATTCAAACTCACATGTAGACAAACTCAATGACCAATGACCACATGAGGTCAAGCTGGATGGCCAAAAGATGCCCGTAGACAACCTTTATGTTCCAAAGCTCAAATGCAGACATATTTGATGACTCAAACCTCACATGAAGACAAGCTCAATGACTCAAACCTCGCATGAAGACAAGCTCGATGACTCAAACAAAACACAAAGACAACCCAGGGACTCACACCTCACAAGCAGACAACTCAATGACTCAAACCTGACAGAAAGACAAGCTCAATGACTCAAACCTCACACAAAGACAATTCAATGACTCAAACCTCATACAAAAACAACCCAATGACTCAAACCTCATACAAGGACAACCCAATGACTCAAACCTCATTCAAAAACAACCCAATGACTCAAACCTCATACAAGGACAACTTGATCGCAGTCAAGCTGTAAACTACACCACAACACATTCCATTCTCTCGACCACATTCTGCTACTTGCAGTTCCTTTATAGAGCTTGGTAGCGGGAGATTGAGAATGAAGGAAGCGAGGCCATACAGTGCTCTAGTCCTGGTTCATGATTTCAATTTCAGCAACAATAATTCCTCGCCAAATTGTTTTTTAATTTTTTAAAATATTACGTGTTTGCCTCACTTGTTTCTACTGACGGAGGCACCCCTATTCCACCCCAGACCATAGTCAAATGGGTGATATTAAGACGTTTAAACCAGTGCTTGGATGCATGTGTGCGTCAGTATGTACCTCAGAAGACAGCCCAACCAAAGTGCAATGGAAGGGCCGCACCCTGAAGGTGCATAAGCAAGTTGTGCAAGAGTGTGATTGTTGGACAGAGTCAAATGAAACAAGAGTGTGTGGAAAGAAGAGAGGTATAAATGAGATTTATGTTCCCTTATGTCAGCCTCTCTTTCGTCTTCCACCCGAGGTCTGTGACGGATCTAGAGATTGTGTCCGGTTCCCTTAGAACTTTGCCAATCCAAAAAAATTTGAATTTTCTCCTTTGTTGTTTCTGTTTCGTCAATATCCAGCTTATGGCAGTTGTAGCATATAATGAATGTCCAGTATCCTTGCCGTACGTTAGTTCTATCTCGTCCTAACATTTTATGCTGATCATGTTGCGGGCAATGTGTTTAAGGTCCCTAATATACAAGGGCCGCTACTACTGATTTGTAGCTGTAATTATTGAGATGAGATTACTCTTTGTGTGTTTGAAAAAATATTGTTTTGAGTGCCACTGAGATTGATTATTATTGATACTATTTGAGACTTTGAATGAGATGAGTGATTGATTGACTTTTTTTTGCTTTATGTGAAGCACAGGGTGAACATTACTGCTGGTCAATTTACAGGAGGCCGTTGCGGTTTCATAGTAATTGTTTTGCATGATGTGGTTGCTATCCTCATGCAGAGCTCACTTAATTCACTTTTTACGTCATGCTCGGAAGGTTACAGTGGTCCTATTCTTTTTAACTCGGGCACTGCGTGGGCTATGCCTCATTGTATATAGTGTATTTTTTTTTAATGTTAAAGGATTGAATGTTAATCTAGCCTGATTTCTTGAGCATTGCTGAAAGCCACTATCAATCTGGGCTGATCTCTTGAACAGGATTATTAAGGTGGATTAGCCAGGATTGTTAATGTGGATTAGGCAGGATTCCTAAAGTGGATTAGCCAGGATTATTAATGTGGATTAGCCAGGATTATTAATGTAGATTAAGCAGGATTCCTAAGGTGGATTAGCCAGGATTATTAATGTGGATTAGCCAGGATTACTAATGTAGATTAGGCAGGATTCCTAAGGTGGATTAGCCAGGATTATTAATGTGGATTAGCCATGATTACTAATGTAGATTAGGCAGGATTCTTAAGGTGGATTAGCCAGGATTCCTAAGGTGGATTAGCCAGGATTACTAATGTAGATTAGGCAGGATTCCTAATGTAGATTAGCCAGGATTATTAATGTGGATTAGCCAGGATTCCTAAGGTGGATTAGCCATAATTCCTAAGGTGGATTAGCCATAATTCCTAACGGGGGATTATCCAGGATTCCTAATGGCGATTAGCCATAATTCTGAATGTGGATTAGCCATAATTCCTAAGGTTGATTAGCCATAATTCCTAATGTGGATTAGCCATAATTCCTAAGGTTGATTAGCCATAATTCTGAATGTGGATTAGCCATAATTCCTAATGTGGATTAGCCATAATTCCTAATGTGGATTAGCCATAATTCATACGGTGGATTAGCATTAATTCATAAGGTGGATTAGCCAGGATTCCTAATGTGGATTAGCTATAATTCCTAAGGTGGATTATCCAGGATTCCTAATGGCGATTAGCCATAATTCCTAATGTGGATTAGCCGTAATTCCTAAGGTGGATTAGCCAGGATTCCTAAGGTGGATTAGCCATAATTCCTAAGTGGGGATTATCCAGGATTCCTAATGGCGATTAGCCATAATTCTGAATGTGGATTAGCCATAATTCCTAAGGTTGATTAGCCATAATTCCTAATGTGGATTAGCCATAATTCCTAAGGTTGATTAGCCATAATTCTGAATGTGGATTAGCAATAATTCCTAATGTGGATTAGCCAGGATTCCTAATGTGGATTAGCTATAATTCCTAAGGTGGATTATCCAGGATTCCTAATGGCGATTAGCCATAATTCCTAATGTGGATTAGCCGTAATTCCTAAGGTGGATTAGCCAGGATTCCTAAGGTGGATTAGCCATAATTCCTAAGTGGGGATTATCCAGGATTCCTAATGGCGATTAGCCATAATTCCTAATGTGGATAAGCCATAATTCCTAAGGTGGATTAGCCATAATTCCTAATGTAGATTAGCCATAATTCCTAAGGTGGATTAGCCATAATTCATAAGGTGGATTAGCATTAATTCTTAAGGTGGATTAGCCAGGATTCCTAAGGTGGATTAGCCAGGTTTCTTAAGATGGATTAGCCAGGATTACTAAGGTTGAGCGCTGTGTACAGTATTTTGTGCTCTAACAGCCCCGTGCATTTTAAAATAGGCTTAATTTCTATATGGTCTCATTCATAGATGATATCTACAGAATTCTGTTATTTTGTATACTCAAGTCTCCAACAACTTCATTCTACGACAGTAGTGTAACTACTATGGGACAAACCTTGACTTAGTATACTGAAGTCTCCAACAACTTCATTCTACGACAGTAGTGTAACTACTATGGGACAAACCTTGACTTAGTATACTGAAGTCTCCAACAACTTCATTCTACGACAGTAGTGTAACTACTATGGGACAAACCTTGACTTAGAATGCTGAAGTCTTTAACAACTTCATTCCCTGACAGTAGTGTAACTACTATGGGACAAACCTTGACTTAGTATACTGAAGTCTCTAACAACTTCATTGTACGACAGTAGTGTAACTACTATGGGACAAACATTTACCTTTATACAGATAACTCAACTTATTTATTGTAAATGCTAATAACCATTGGCACAAGGCCCCAAACACTGTTCGGCTAGCTCGCTAGATGAGATTATTTGAGGATTTCCCTATAACAAGGTCGACTGGGTTGAAGAGCCACTTTTAAAATATTCTAGCAGCGAAGTTGGATGTGAAGACTAGTGTCAGGACCAGATCAAATATACTGGCCCAGACCCCCACCTGACGTCAGGGTCAGGATAAATATACTGACTATGGTCAGGGTCAATTCAAACATAGTGACCCAGACCCCCACCTGTGTCAGAGTGAGGTGAAGCAGACTAACCAAAACCCCCACCTCATGTCAGGGTAAGGTGAAGCAGACTAACCAAAAACCCCACCTCATGTCAGGGTAAGGTGAAGCAGACTAACCAAAATCCCCACCTCATATTAGGGTCAAGTGAAGCACGCTGACCAAGACCCCCACCTCATGTCAGGGTCAGGTCAAGCAGACTGACCAAGACCCCCACCTCATGTCAGGGTCAATTCAAGCAGACTGACCAAGACCCTCACCTCACATCAGGGTGAGGTCAAGCAGACTGACCAAGACCCCCACCTCACATCAGCGTGAGGTCAAGCAGACTGACCAAGACCCCCACCTCACATCAGGGTCAGGTGAAGGAATCTGACCAAGACGACCCTCACCTCACATCAAGGTCCGGTGAAGCACGCTTACCAAGATCCCCACCTCACATCGGGATCCGGTGAAGGAATCTGACCAAGACGACCCTCACCTCACATCAAGGTCCGGTGAAGCACGCTGGCCAAGATCCCCACCTCATGTCAGGATCAGGTGAAGGAATCTGACCAAGACGACCCTCACCTCACATCAAGGTCCGGTAAAGTACGCTGACCAAGACGACCCTCACCTCACATCAAGGTCCGGTGAAGCACGCTGACCAAGATCCCCACCTCACATCAAGGTCCGGTGAAGCACGCTGACCAAGACCCCCACCTCACGTCAGGGTCCGGTGAAGCACGCTGACCAAGACCCTCACCTCACATCAAGGTCCGGTGAAGCACGCTGACCAAGACCCCCACCTCTCGCCTATGTTGTTCTCCTACAGACTCACCCTGCTAACATACCTTATCACAGCAACCTAGGAACGACGTGGCGACCAACACTATTGACCCTATAATTGTTAGCCTACAGAGATGCTTCACATTGCACTACAGCCAGAATAACCTAGATCCACCATCTTCAGTATGATTGTGGGCGTGAAGTTAACCACTGCAACCCGCTACCAAAGAAACACTGTAAATAATGAAGATTAACTTCTTCGTCATTTGTTCCCAAACTCGCGCTACCAAGTTTTGAAAAGGCCTTTTCAAGTAGCAGGATGAAGTCCGGATAACGGAATGCATTGCGTCATAGTTTACATTTTGACTGCGATATGTGCACCTTTCTATCCAACACATCCGACTTCATCAGATATTTTTTGTATACCGGCTTAGCCTTCCCTCTTCGATCTCTTCTCCTTAGTCAGTCTGCTCTGTTGCAGCTTGTTATCCAGGATCACCTCGTGGAGGTGGAAAAGGGTCTTGGCAGCTATTGGTCACTTGTCCTGACGCTAGCAGTCAGCTTTGGGTTGCTGAGCGCTACAGCTCATGCACTGTTCAGCATCTTGATCCCTAATGAAGAACTGATCTTTAGTATCTTCGAACAACAGCATATTAGCTATATAGTAAAGATAATACACAGAAAAAAATCAATAATATTAACCATTCCATGTGCCAAGAATATCATTGTATCGTCAATATATTGCAGACTACCTTAATGTTCGCACATAGTTTATGATTATGCAATTTAAAATGTGTATTTTGTTTCACCTTGCTTCAGTTATACTGTTGTGATTGCTTATTCTTGATTTGGCTGTAAATTAATTGTACGAGGCGCAATAGACTGAGGTACCACCTATTCAACAAATTGAAGGTAGGTGGTACCGACGAATGCCCGTGTGGTACCGGGAAAATGACCGCTGAGCATCTGCTGCAGAACTGCCCGACATACGAGGATCAGAGAGAGCAGATGTGGCCATCACCAGTGGAACCACAAGACAAGCTCTATGGCAGTGCCGACAGCCTCAGGATGACCGCCGCTTTTTTCGAAAAAATAATGGTAACTGTCTGACTGCGTACGATGAAGAAGAAGAATTGTACGAGGCGGAGTAAAAAAAATATCTTAATTTTATTGCAAAAATTCCGTAATTATTATTATAAAATTTTATTGTCGTATTATATAATTTCTTACTTACCTTCAAATATCCTCTTGTCTTTTCCGTGTGTATAATAATATTGATAATGATAATAGTACGTTTATGTGACCATTTCCCATCGCATTGAGTGACTGTTTCCGTGACTATGTCTGATGGCCGAGTCCCAGGGTTGTCTGCAGTGTTTTTGGGAGAGGGTGAACTGTTTTAGCCAGGTGTTATGAGGGTGGCCCCAGGGAAGTCTTCAAGACAGATCTGTTCCTGGAGATGTTAGCCAGAGCATCTGGTTGGCCGAGACTTTCTGAGGGAGGCGGACCACATGATCAAAGAGAGAGAGAGGTGATGGCTATCTATTGTTCAGGCAATACCTGTGAGCTGAGAACGCTGGGCTGGGAAATCAGATTGTGCCAGTGGATGCGTAGGTGGGAGGCCTTGAGGCGCTTGACGACTCGCTGCAGTAGTGTCCATGTCTCGGAACAGTGCAGGAGGATGTAGATAACACAGGTGGTGTCCCCTTCCAAGAGATGGTCATTGATCAATTTTAGAATGTCACCTTCCAAGAAGAGGTCATTGATCAATTTAGAATATCCCCTTCCAAGAGGAGGGCATTGATCAATTTTAGAATGTCCCCTTCCAAGAGGAGGTCATTGATCAATTTTAGAATGTCACCTTCCAAGAGGAGGTCATAGATCAATTTTAGAATGTCACCTTCCAAGAGGAGGTCATTGATCAATTTTAGAATGTCACCTTCCAAGAGGTCATTGGTCAATTTTAGATTGTCACCTTCCAAGAGATGGTCATTGATCAATTTTAGAATGTCTCCTTCCAAGAGGAGGTCATTGATCAATTTTAGAATGTCACCTTCCAAGAGGAGGTCATTGATCAATTTTAGAATGTCACCTTCCAAGAGGTTCAATATTCAATTTTAGAATGTCACCTTCCAAGAAGAGGTCATTGATCAATTTTAGAATGTCACCTTCCAAGAGACGGTCATTGATCAATTTCAGAATGTCCCTTTCCAAGAGATGGTCATTGATCAATTTTAGAATGTCATCTTCCAAGAGACAGTCATTGATCGACTTCAGAATGTCATCCATATCCAATCCGTCACTCTTATATATCCATATCCAATGTTCCTACTAGGGGGATGGAACCAGTGAGACCAGGGCATTAATCCCGTAATTGTCATGAACCCAAGAATGACCAGGATAGTAGATCTCCTTCTCCCCCACCCACCCATCCCACCCACCCACCCACCCACACAACATTTGGGACCTCATGCCTGCTATCAAACTTCGCCATCTTAACCCCTTAAACACTAAGCAATGAGACAAGAAATATAAATTCATGAGCAAGTAGATGCCACTTTGCATCACCCATAGAAGGTTTGCTGGCAATAAAATAAAGGGAAATAATGCATTGCACAGAACTAAAGTTATGGTTTCTGAAGGAAATGTATTGGCCATGTAAGGGTGTAATGTGGTAAGACTTTACAGTCTAACCTAATTTACAAGATGTCAGTCTTAATGTTCAAACATGAACAGTTATTGTATGTGTTTCATGGTTAACAGAAAAAAAAAGAAATTAAAACTAAAATTATGATTTGGGGACGGCGTGGGCTAGTGGTTAAGTGAAACGGCTCACAATACGAAGGTGCTGGGTTCGCTCCCCATCACAGCACCGGCTGTTACCCCGGGGAAGCAAACTCTTAGAAAATGCAGGAGGAAGCAGACCTTTACATAAAATGCATGCTGAAGTCGGATGCACTAGGTCGACAGGCGCAAAATAAAAACTTAGTGCAATGCACACCACCTTAAAAAAAATAGAAACATAACGTGGATGCAACAATAACAAAATTATGATTTTAAAATTTAGCTAAACAGGTTATGGTCTGTAAATTAAATTTTGCGAAATAACAAAAAATTTTTTGATAAGTCGAACTGTAAGTGGTGTAATCACACTAGTTGGCTTGGGTTGGCTTCGTTCGTTTTCAATCTCCCGCTACCAAGCCCTAACAGGCCTTAAGTAGCAGAATGTAGTTCAGAGAACGGAATGCGTTGTGTCAGAGTTTACAGCTTGACTGCGATATTTGCACCTTTCGGTCAAACACATCCGACTTCAGCAAGCATTTTTTTGAGTACCGGGTTAGCATTCCCTCTTCGATCCCTTCTCCGTAACCAGTCTGCCCTGCTGCAGCCTGTTACCCAGGATCACCACGTGGAGGTGTAGAAGGGTCTTGGAAGCTTTGGTTCGCTGGCCCTGACGCTAGCAGTCAGCTATGGGTCGCTGACCACTGCAGCTCATTTGCTGCTCAGCATCTTGATCCCATCACACTAGTTGATGGCAATGGATAGTTTGGACTGTAAAGGGTTAAAAGGTTTATTAGGGACAGATACATGGCCAAATGGGAAACAGAGGATACTGGCTACACAAAATATGATGCCTATTACCAGTTGAACAGAAGAGATCAGGTCGTGGTTTTCAGGTGACAACAGACTGAGGTACCATCTATTCAATAAACTGAAGATAGGTAGCACTGACGAATGCACCTGTGGTACATGGAAAATGACCGCTGAACATCTGCTGCAAAATTGCCCGACATACGAGGACCAGAGAAAGCACATGTGGCCATCACCAGTGGCAACACTAGACAAGCTCTATGGCAGTGTCGACAGCCTCAGGATGACCGCTGCTTTCTTCAAACAAATTCAAGTTGACGAAGAAGAAGAAGAAGAACGACTGTAAAGGGTTAAGCAATAATTATCAGAGAGACACATTTTTAATAAAGAAGTCTCAGATTTCCGAAGACCAGATTAACGGAAATCTGAAACTTGCAATTTACAAACCTTATTTGTTCGCCAATTTATTGTTTTATTTATTCAATCTGTGACTTGTTTTTGTGATATGTATATAAAGAGGGTAAATTCTCTAAAGCTTTCAACCATTGTTATTTTTTTGTATTTGTTTTGTACCTCAGAAAGATCTTGAATGCTAACTTGTTTACACTAAGCTTATCTTCTTCGTTCATCCTAAGTATGGGATCAAGACGCTGAGCAGCGCATGAGCTGCAGTGGTCAGCGACCCATAGCTGACTGCTAGCGCCAGGGCCAGCGAACCAAAGCTTCCAAGACCCTTCTACACCTCCACGCGGTGATCCTGGATAACAGGCTGCAGCAGGGCAGACTGGCTAAGGAGAAGGGATCGAAGAGGGAATGCTAACCCGGCACTCAAAAAAATGCTTGCTGAAGTCGGATATGTTGGACCAAAAGGTGCAAATATCACAGTGAAGCTGTAAACTACGACACAACGCATTCCGTTCTCTGGACTACATTCTGGTACTTAAGCCCTTTCAGGGTTTGGTAGTGGGAGATTGAGAACGATCAAAGCCAAGCCATCCTAAGTATGTTGTGTCGTAGTTTACAGCGAGACTACAATATCTGTGCCTTTTGGTCTAACACATCCAGTTTCAGCTGGCTTTTTAGGCTATCGGATTTGTCTTTCCACTGTGATTCTCATTCTCTTAGCCAGACTACACTAGTGCAGTATGTTTCCAGGGCCGCCGCTTGGAGGCAAAATAAGATCTTGGTCAGTTCTGGTTCACTGTCCCTAACGCAAGCAGCCAGTTCTGGTTTGCTGTCCCTGATGCAAGCAGCCAGTTCTGGTTCGCTGTCCCTGGTGTAAGCAGCCAGTTCTGTTTGCTGTCCCTGATGCAAGCAACCAGTTCTGGTTCGCTGTCCCTGACACAAGAAACCAGTTCTGGTTCACTGTCCCTGACGCAAACAGCCAGTTCTGGTTTGCTGTCCCTGATGCAAGCAGCCATTTATGGTTCGCTGTCCCTGACGCAAGCAGCCAGTTATGGTTTGCTGTCTGTGACGCAAGCAGCCAGTTATGGTTCCCTGTCCCTGACGCAAGCAGCCAGTTATGGTTCCCTGTCCCTGACGCAAGCAGCCAGTTATGGTTCCCTGTCCCTGACGCAAGCAGCCAGTTATGAGTTGCAGGTTGTCAGCTGATTGTCTGTGTTGCATCTTCTGTCGTGTATTTTTATCTTAAACACAGGGATCAAGATGTTGAGCAGCGCATGAGCTGCAGTGGTCAGCGACCTATATCGGACTGCTAGCGTCAGGGCCAGCGAACTAGAGCTGCCAAGACCCTTCTACACCTCCATGAGGTGATCCTGGATAACAGGCTGCAGCAGGGCAGACTGGCTAAGGAGAAGGGATCGAAGTGGGAATGCTTGCTGAAGTCGGATGTGTTGGACCAAAAGGTGCAAATATCGCAGTCAAGCTGTAAACTATGACACATCACATTCTGTTCTCTGAACTACATTCTGCTTCTTAAGCCCTTTCAGGGTTTGGTAGTGGGAGATTGAGAACGAACAAAGCCAAGCCAAACACAGTTATTGCCCGTCGCAAGCGATGACGGCCACAACATCAGATGGTTTTGTCTTAATAATATGATGTGCGCTGTATTTAGATTATGTAAGTAAGTTGCCCATCGCAAGCACAGATGGTGACATCATCAGAATGTCCTCGTCTTGAAGATGTAACTTGCGCTGAATTTGGATTATAGTGAGAAAGAAGCTGCACTGGACATCAATCTCACTCTCTTGTCCTGAGTTACCGGGAACCAGTGGCAAGACGTACAATCAAGATGACGGGAAGTAGCTCAAGATTTTGGGCCAGGTGACATGGCACTCCTTGTTCCTCTGATGTGACAATGTGCCAGGCCACACACCACTCCTTGTTCCTCTGATGTGACAATGTGCCAGGCAACACACCACTCCTTGTTCCTCTGATGTGACAATGTGCCAGGTGACACACCACTTCTTGTTTCTCTGATGTGACAATGTGCCAGGCCACACACCACTCCTTGTTCCTCTACTGTGACAATGTGCCAGACCACACACCACTCCTTGTTCCTCAGATGTGACAATGTGCCAGATCACACACCACTCCAGGGAGGAAAGACAAAGAACAATTCACCCACCCAGTATCACTGCTAGAAATCAAGGAAAACATATACAAAAAATATAAATAACAGTTGATCGAGAGAACAAACAGCAAATACCCACAGGACCCAATCAAAAGACTGAATAGGAAACAGTATACCACAATTTTCCGCCTCAGAATATATTGCAGACTAAATATGCACACATGCATAAAATGAAAGCAGCACAGACTGCACAATGCACATGTCAGAGAGGACCCCAGACTCCAGAACACATCCAGCAAACATGTCCACTACACCAAGACTCCCGTGAGACGACCTGGCCCGAGGAAAGAAACATACAAGACAAACTGTGGGGAACCATTGAAGACCTGCGACTGACGTGTCACTTCATTGAGGCAGCCCATCTGGTGGCATAAAACAAGCATACGAAACCAAACGCAAAGAAGAAGAAAGTGGACAGACAAAACCTTGAAAGATACCGAGGTTATGAAAATGGGCAGATAGAAGTGGCGACCAATGGTTCGTGAAGCAATAAAACTTAACTAGAGAAGAGCAAATCATCATCTTCAGACTGAGAACTGGGCATAACAGACTCAATGGTCATCTTTACAACAAAATGAGGATTGGGACAGATGACAGGTGTCCATGTGGGGAGCATATCATGACCGTGGAACACATCCTGCAAAGCTGCACGCTCACGAAGGAAAAGAGAGAACAATACTGGCCTCTTGAGACAGGTATGAGACAAAACCTGTATGGAGATGAAACAGCCTTACAAACAACGGTGTCCTTTGTAAGAGAAACAGGAACCTTGATCTGAGGATGAACGAAGAAGAATAAGAATAAAAAGAGGCCTACTCCCAATCTCAGAAACACTTGACCGTCGCCGAGTTTCTTTGTTCGTTTATATTGTGCTGCTGGACCAGGAGAGTCCGTCACATAAGATACTACACAAGTCGTTCCTCAGCGCCAAAGGTCTTACCCCGGCCGGTTGGGGGCGCAGAAGACGCCGCCCCCGCACAGTATGGCTCAAGCAGACATCGACCTCCATCCCCGGTCTAGACGAGGCCTGGAGCCACGCCGTAGCAGTGCGTCATAGACGTGGCTTATCGATGTAACAGGCCCCAGACGCCTAAACGAACATTATTATTATTGTGATATCCTGCAAAGGCAAAGGCAATGTCCATCGTAGACGATGATGGCATTATTTATTTGCTAGCGATATTTTTAGTAAGGATTAACTGCGCTACTTTTTATCCTCACTCTCTCGTCTCGTGCCGCCAGACCCCAGTAGCAAGTCAAGGACAAGACGACTACGAGATACAGGGGACTCCGCATCAAATAGCCGTGAAAAAGACGGCGGAGTCCGGAGTCGAACTCACACCACCTGATCGCGAGGCCGACGGCTTAACCACTTCGCCACGGAATCCTACAAGACTGTTATATGCTTACTCAACTGCGTACTGAGCACGGAATCCTGCAAGACTGTTATATGCTTACTCAATTGCGAACTGAGCACGGAATCCTGCAAGACTGTTATATGCTTACTCAACTGCGTACTGAGCACGGAATCCTGCAAGACTGTTATATGCTTACTCAACTGCGTACTGAGCACGGAATCCTGCAAGACTGTTATATGCTTACTCAACTGCGTACTGAGCACGGAATCCTGCAAGACTGTTATATGCTTACTCAACTGCGTACTGAGCACGGAATCCTGCAAAACTGTTATATGCTTACTCAACTGCGTACTGAGCACGGAGTCCTGCAAGACTGTTATATGCTTACTCAACTGCGTACTGAGCACGGGGACCAATCTCGACACAGAACTGTTTGGAAACCTTGCCAAATTCTCCACTACAGCAAACTTTATTTAGAGAACTGAACTTTGCGTGTAGACGTAATAAAAGACGTGGTAAACAAGAAGACGATGCAGAAGAAGATATTGATGAAAACAATGTTAACATGTACCAATGTTGGTGTAATTTATGTTGCATTAGCAATTACCCGTCAAAATGGTGGACGTTTTTGGATGTAAATCGAAATCAAATAAAAATGTTTTGATCATACAACTTTATACAGCAAAAAATATATATTCCTGCGATCCTGATTTTTTTTTTTTGCGTTCGCCTTATTTATCTAATTCCCAAGGCGGTGTGCGTTGCACTGTGGTTTTTATTTTTGCGCCTGTCGGCCCAGTGCATCCGACGTCAGCAGGCATTTTATGTAAGGGTCTACTTCCTCCTGCATTTTCTAAGGGTTTTCTTCCCCGGGGTAGCGGCCGGTGCTGTGATGGGGATCGAACCCAGCACCTTCGGGTTATGAGCCGTGCCACTTAACCACTAGGCCACGCCGTCCCCTGATCCTGATTTGAACAAGTGACATGATAATTTCTAAATTGTCCACTACCAACTGATTTATGGCTGGTCATACATATATATATGGATTTGCTATACTTGTTAATAAAACGATCCATGAGGACGTATTGGACAGACCAGCACAAAGAATACAAACCAGATAATGACAGGATAGACAAACCTGGCAGAGATGGGCAGACAAAGATCCTCACTCAGAACAGGACATTGCAGACTCAAGGCAAGCCTCCACGGAATAGGTCTCAGAGACACCGCCACATGGGATTGTCTGGCATCCAAGCAAACACCAGAACATATCCTGCAGCACTGCTTTACTTATGCAGAACAAAGAAAGGCAGTCTGGCCTTACTTGAACAGCTGTGGGGGACTGACGAAGACCTTAAACGCACAGCCTTCTTCCTGAACCTTACCGGGCTAGAAGCACAACATCAATAGATCGAAGAAGAAATAGAAGAAGATGCAGAAAAAGAATAAGTAGAAGAAGAAGAAGAAGAAGAAGAAGAAGAAGACATGGGTAGATTGTAAAGCTTGTTACAAAATCTTTCAAGCTACTATTGTTTAAGTATGTGTGATCGTTTTCCTTGAATAACAGCATTACAATGTGTTGTGCTATTTGTCAAATTAACACGCTTGTCCTGTTTGACATCGAATCGATTTAGCTTGTTTGTTTTAATTGTTTCAAGTGTTGTAAATGCCGATTTGCAAGGATATATTGTTTAACATGTACTTAAAGATTCAAGAGTTCGCTTTACAATGCAAAGATTGTCTACCTGTTACGTCACAGAGTTTGTACACAACATGGCTGCCCCCACGTGCCGTCTAGCGCGGTGGTTATAAAACTCTTCCCCTTCTCTCTCTCCTCACCTCACTCTGTTTCATTTGACTCTATCCCACAGTCACACTCTTGCACAACTTTCACACGCGCCCTCATGGTGAGCCCTTCCATTGCACTTTGGTTGGGCTAGCTTCTGAGGGCGCACAAACCTAGCATAGGTACATACAGATGCACACATGCATCCAAGCACTGGTTTATGCGTCCTGATATCGCCCAATGGACTACGGTCTGGGGTGGAAAATGGCGCGCCTCCGCCAGTAGAAACTAGTGAGGCAAACATCTAAGCCAAAAAAAAAAAATCTCCTCACTTCACTCTGTTTCATTTGACTCTGTCCCACAGTCACACTCTTGCACAACTTTCACACGCGCCCTCAGAGTGAGGCCCTTCCATTGCACTTTGGTTGGGCTAGCTTCTGAGGGCGCACAAACCTAGCATAGGTACATACAGACGCATACATGCATCCAAGCACTGGTTTATGCGTCCTGATATCGCCCAATTGACTACGGTCTGGGGTGGAATAGGCGCGCCTCCGCCAGTAGAAACTAGTGAGACAAACACGTAAAATTTAAAAAAAACAGAAAAGAGATTTTATTTATATTTACGACATCTTAGACACGGCTATTGTGGACTGCTGGGTGTCTCGGTCGCTATCGGTCTTGGTGTTCCCTTGTAATTGTTAAACCAAAGAACGAAAATTTGACATGGACACACCTTAATGTTAGTGAAGTATAATGGACTCATTCATAGCAAATGTTGAAAATGGTCACTATTATTATCAAGGCAGGCCTGATCACAGCCTTGCCTCACTCCCTAATTTATTTGTGTATAATCTCCCACTTGATTGTTAATTCTTGTAATTATAGTTCAGGCCATCCGGGTTCGATTTCGAGCTGCGACGGTTGGTCTATGATATCAATTTTTTCCGGAGATCCCTGGGTTCATCGCTGGAGCTACGGAGTTCGTGCTTTGTGCGATCCTCTCGACAGATGGGGTACCCAACTGTCCAGAGAGACCGAGCTAAAATGGAGAAAAAACCCGAGGCAATGAAATCGAGCCCCCGCTTACAGGTTTTTAAAATTTTTTGTAAATTAAAAGTTTAAAAA
This sequence comes from Ariolimax columbianus, assembly GCA_036924085.1. NCBI lineage: Eukaryota > Metazoa > Mollusca > Gastropoda > Stylommatophora > Arionidae > Ariolimax > Ariolimax columbianus. Next base: position 53,992,496 of record JAVGWX010000019.1, read on the forward strand.
AATTATAATTATAATAGTTGTCCCTCGTTGTGGATGAGGACCGCGCCATCATCCTTGTCACAGATTCCCCTGTTGGGTGCTCATGGGCACGAAAACATCTGCTGCATAACGAGCACCCGAGGTCTGTAGAAGGTGATGGTGTTCCCGCTGTTTGGGATTTCCCGGTCTCGCGTCTGCTCTGGGCTTTCACACCACGGTGGTCTTCGCTGGTAGCTACACCCGCTTTGACTGCGCTTCTCCAGTAAGATCTGTTTTGCGCACGACATTCCCAGGTGTCGACGTCTATCTGGCAACTTTTCAGTAAGTCCCTCAGACCGTCTTTAAAACGGGTCTTCGTGCGCCCTCTCTCGCGCCATCCCTCTCTCAGCTCGCCGTAGAGAAGCTTCTTTGGGAGCCGCTCGTCTGACATACGGACGAGGTGTCCGACCCATCCTATTCTTGCTTTTTCTAGCAGTGCATTGATGCTGGGCATGTTAGCCCTCGAGAGAACCTCGATGTCAGTGACACGACCTTGCAACCGGATGTTGCGTATTCGCCTCAGGCAACCTGTGTGGAAATGGTTTAACCTCCTTACATGTCCAGAGTAAACAGTCGAGCTTTTGCAAGAATAGAGTAGGGATGGAATGATGGTTGCATGGTAGACTTTGAGTTTGGTCTTGACGCTGATGCCACGACATTCCAACATCCACAAGCGCATTCTACCAAAGACTGTGCTGACCCCTGCTATTCTGTTTGCCACCTCATCGTCTAGGCTGACAGATCTCGACAGCATGCTGCCCAGATATGTGAATTTGTCTACGACATTCAGCGTCTGCCCGCTGACTGTAGTCTTTGGTTTTGTGTACGGCATGCCTGGTGTAGATGATAGTGTCAAAGTTTGGCTGCCCCAACAAGTTCATAACTATGGTGAAACAGCTACAGGAAGGCGTGTGTGCGTAAGTACTTGACCGCAGAGCAATCCCTAAAACTTTTCAAGTATCAAACGTAGTAAAACAAGGATGTATACTCGCCCCGACCCTGTTCAGCATGATGTTCGCGGCCACGATGACAGACACCTTCAGATCACTGGAGCTTGAATTCCCATAATATATCACAAGAAGGCGAGCAACTGAATACCAGATTAATGAAGGCCGAAACCAAAGTGGCTGGCGACACAATCAGGGAACTTGTATTTGCTGACTACTGCGCTCTGAACAGCAACTCAGAACTGAACATGCAGGTTGGAATGAACGACCCTCAGGAAAACCCCACCGACAATCCGGGTAGAAACCATGCTTAATGTGATCAGTTGGGCAGGACTCAGGCCAGAACTCTGACAGGTGAGAGATACCCCTGTGATTGTGGCAGGATTGGTGGTTGGGCAGGACTCAGGCCAGAACTGACAGGTGAGAGATACCCCTGTGATTGTGGCAGGATTGGTGGTTGGGCAGGACTCAGGCCAGAACTCTGACAGGTGAGAGATACCCCTGTGATTGTGGCAGGATTGGTGGTTGGGCAGGACTCAGGCCAGAACTCTGACAGGTGAGAGATACCCCTGTGATTGTGGCAGGATTGATGGTTGCCATTTTGCTCGTATTGGTGTACAGTTGATGTATCTTTCATTTCCTATGACATTTTCTCGGCTACCCAAATACAACGAAAGAGTGTAGTCCAGCATATTTATATCCCCTCTATGATAAGGACCACACCGGTACACAGTACTCCAATCTAGGTCTAACTAATGCTTTATACAGTTTGACTATCACTTTCTTGCTCCTATGTTTAATGTATCTTTTTATCATACCTAACATTCCATTTGCCTTTTTCACTGCCACCTGGACTTGCTCATTTACCTTACTTGTATGATCTATTATAACCTCTAAATCCCTTTCCTTTTCTACTTTTGTTCACTCCCATTTGAGAATTATGTTCCATATTGTATCTACCCATATGTATAACTGTACATATATCTCTATTAAACTCCATTTGTCAGCTCACAGATCAGTCTCGAATTATATCTAAATGCTTAGTTTTTGTGTCATCAGCGAATTTGGCGACCATGGATTCTATATCATTGTCCAAATCGTTTAAATATATCAAGAACAAAATTGGACCCATAACCGAGTTCTGTGGCATTTCACTTTTTACCTCACAGCAGTAAACTCCTTATTTATGCCCACTCTCTGCCTTCTTCCCGATAGCCAATTCTTTATCTATTTGGCAGCTCCGTCATCTATTCCATGTGGTTTGGCTTGGCTTGGCATGGCTTAGTTTGGCTTGGCTTGGTTTGGCTTGGCTTGGCTTGGTTTGGCTTGTTTTGGTTTGTATTGGCTTGGCTTGGTTTGGTTTGGTTTGGCTTGGTTTGGCTTGGCTTGGTTTGGCTTGGCTTGGTTTGGCTTGGATTGGCTTGCTTTGGCTTGGTTTGGCTTGGCTTCGTTCGTTCTCTATCTGCCGCTACCAAGCCCTAAAAGGGCTTAAGTAGCAGAATGTAGTCCAGAGAACGGAATGCGTTGTGTCGTAGTTTACAACTTGACTGCGATATTTACACCTTTTAGTTCAACACATCCGAGTTGAGCAAGCATTTTTTGAGTACCGGGTTAGCATTCCCTCTTCGATCCCTTCTCCTTAGCTAGTCTGCCCTGCTGCAGCCTGTTATCCAGGATCACCGCGTGGAGGCGTAGAAGGGTCTTGGCAGCTTTGTTTCGCTTGTCCTGACGCTAGCAGTCAGCTATGGGTCGCTGACCTCTGCAGCTCATGCGCTGCTCACCATCTTGATCCCCTATTCCATGTGATTTTAAACAGTCTTTGATGGGGTACTTTATCAAAGGCATTTTACAAAATCTAGATAAATAACATCAATGGCTCCCCTACACTTGCTATTTTTTTTAACCTTCTCCATGAATTCTAATATATTTGTTAAGCCCGATCTCCCTCTAGTAAACCCATGCTGACTATTTCTGTTTAGATTAAACTTGTCTAAATGCATTACCATGTTTCCTTTTATTATTGACTAACAATTTGCAGACTATCCTCGTAAATCTAACCGGTCTATAATTTGCTGGATCTGATTTTTATTTCTCCTCTTTTTTTAACAAGAGGGATCACTTCTGCATATTTTCAATCCCCATGGAGTAATCCCCCTTGCAATCGATTGAGAACATAATATATCCAGTTGTTTTGTTAACAGGTCTTTAATTTCAAACATTAGTTTTGAATGAATACTGCATACATAGGTGATTTGGATGTGAAAGAAACGAACTTTCAGACGCCTTAACAAATGAAATAATACTATTTCTGTCTGATAATAACTCAGAATATGTCAATTTATTTCATAATGAAAATTGACTGTGTAAATTATGATATCTGTTAGATTTATTTGAGAAACAACGAACTTAAAATGTTTCTCCAAGGGGAGAGTAAGATGACGCGTCTAACAGACGGCGCTTAAGACTTGCTCCGGTGTTTGGGTTTATTTCGAATGTGCTCCAGTTTCAACTCGGACTAAATTTCACTCATTTGATGGCTATAATTCAGGACCGTGTTCTGCGGAAGTTACTGTACACTTAATTAGTCTAGTTTAACGCTGCATTTAATTTTGTTGCAGTTTTCAGCATAGCATAGTGACGGCCAGTGCTGTGATGGGGATCGAACCCAGCACCTTCGGTTTGTAAGCCGTGTCACTTAACCACTAGCGCACGCCGTTCCCTATACCCGTAGTAGCGATCAACATGCAGTTGAAGCCACGCATAGCACAACCGCCTGGAGGAACCTGGTCCACCTTCACCAGCACGCTCGCGATGTAAGGATTTAGGAAAGCTACTGCAACCCGCCACTTAATGATCTTTTCAGGGCGCATAAAAAAGTAAACCTACTTATTGTAAGCATTAAGAAACAACAACATAACATTGAATGAAGGATCGTGAATCAGTGGGTCTAATCCAAAGTGGTCGCCGATGAGACGATCTGGTATTTGAGACACACACACACACACACACACATGCGCGCACACACACGCTTACATGAAGACACATACGCTCACACCGCCAACACACGCCCATACACACACTCACACGCACCCACTCACGTACACACACACGCACGTAAATAAAACACACACAGACACGCCCACACACACTCTCCTAGACACTCATATCATCCACACACACAAAGACACACACACACACATACTCTCCCAGACACACACTCTCCAAGACACACAATCTCCCAACACACACACACATACACTCCCAGACACACACTCTCCAAGACACAATCTCCCAGACACTCATACCCACACACAAATACACGCACACACACACACTCTCCCAGAAACACACTCTCCCAGACACACAATCTCCCAACACATACACATACTCTCCCAAACACACACTCTCCCAGACGCACACTCTCCCAGACACTCACACCCATACACAAACACACGCCCATGCACACACATACTCTCCCTGACACACACTCTCCCAGACACACACTCTCCCAGACACATACTCTCCCAGATATACACTCTCCCAGACAACCACTCTCATAGACACACGCTCTTCCAGACACACACACACACACGCCCACACAAACACACACACACACACTTTCCCAATTACACACTCTCCCAGACACACACTCTCCCAGACAAATACTCTCCCAGACACACACTCTCCCAGACACACACTCTCCCAGACATACACTCTTCGAGATACACACACACACGCCCACACAAAGACACACAAACTCTCCCAGACACGCACTGTCCCAGACACACACGCCCACACACCTACACGCCAACACACACAAACACACGCCCCTACACACACACACACTCTTCTGGACAACACACTCTCCCAGACACACTCTCCCAGACACACACTCTCCCAGAAACACACTCCCAGATACATACACACACACACGCCCATACAAACACACACACACTCTGCCAGACACACACTCTCCCAGACATACGCACTCCCAGACACACACTCCCAGACGCACACTCTCCCAGACACACACTCTCCCAGACATACACGGACACGCCTACACACTCTCCCAGACACACATACACACACTCCCATACACACACTCTCACAGACATACACACACACGCCCACACACTCTCCCAGACACACACTCTCCCAGACACACTCTCCCAGACACACACGCCCACACACTCTCCCAGATACACACACGCCCACATGCTCCCAGACATACACTCTCCCAGACACACACTCTCCCAGACACACACTCTCCCAGACACACGCTCTCCCAGACACACACACACTCTCTCAGACACACACTCTCCCAGACACACACACTCCCAGACACACACTCTCCCAGACACACACTCTCCCAGACACACACTCTCCCAGACACACACTCTCCCAGACACACACACTCCCAGACACATACTCTCCCTGACACACACTCTCCCAGACACACACTCTCCCAGACACACACTCTCCCAGACACATACTCTCCCAGACACACACACACACACTCCCAGATACACACTCTCCAAGACATACACTCTTCCAGACACTCACACCCACACACAAATAGACGCACACACACACTCTCCCAGAAACACACTCTCCCAGACGCATACTCTCCCAGAAACTCCCACTAATACACAAACACACGCCCATACACACACATACTCTCCCAGACAAATAGTCTCCCAGACACACACTCTCCCAGACACACACACTCCCAGATACACACATACACGCCCACACAAACACACACACTCTGCCAGATACACACTCTACCAGAAATACGCTCTCCTAGACACACACACTCCCAGACGCACACTCTCCTAGACACACTCTCCCAGACATAAACTGACACGCCCACACACTCTCCCAGACGCACGCACACACACACACAGTCCCATACACACACTCTCACAGACACACACACACACGCCCACAAACTCTCCCAGACACACACTCTCCCAGACACACACTCTCCGAGACACACACACGCCCACCCACTCTCCCAGATACACACACGCCCACACGCTCCCAGACATACACTCTCCCAGACACACACTCTCCCAGAGACGCTCTCCCAGACAAACACACACTCTCTCAGACACACACTCTCCCAGACACACACACACACTCCCAGACACGCACTCTCCCAGACACATACTCTCCCAGACACACACACACTCTGCCAGACACACACACACACTCCCAGACACACACTCTCCCATCACACACACGCCCACACACACTCTCCCATCACACACACACACACACGCACGCGCATACACACACGCCCACACACACACACGCCCATACACACACTCCCAGACACACACTCTCCCAGACGTACCTGTCTCGAAACCTAAACTCCACAAAATAGACCGCCAGGTGTTCAACCAATTGGCAGGTAGCGACCACAGGCCAATTAGGCTAGAAGTTGAAATGGAAGGAGGCCCACAGGAAACAAAACCGCTCCCACTTTGGAACTATAAACGAGCCGACTGGGACAGATTTGCAATCCTGACAGATGGGCTGTGCGAAACCATCAACACACGGAATAACAACACGAAACCCATGGTGGAAAGCCTAAGCAAAGCAATAATGCAGGCAGCCACCGAAACCATCCCAAGAAGGGCAAGGAAAAACTACAAGCCTTATTGGAATTATGAATTGCAGAAAGCGGAAGACGAAGTCTCAAATGCTAGGAACATAGCAGAGAGAGAACAATCTATGGAGGCAAATATCGCCCTCAAAAGCCACCACGGCGAAATACAAATACACTCTAAGCCAAATAATAAGAGACAGCTGGAAAAACAAAACAGAAAGCCTCAATTTAGATAAAGATGGGAACAAACTATGGAAGTTAGTCAGAGCCATAAACGACGAAACTCCATCAAACAAACAAATTACCATCAAGCAGGGCGACAACATGCTCACTGGAAAAAAAGCAGCAAACACCTTAATAGAGCATTATGCCAGAGCAAACCACATTGATGTCCCTACAAATAGGCACACAGACATTAATGAAGAACAAAAGAGGCACGACAACATCAAATGTCACCAGAGGAGCACATGATGGCAAAACTAACAATGAATGAAATGGAAGAAAAAGAAATCGCCCGGAAAAGATGGCGTAACAAACGAAATGCTGATGGGGCTGGGCCAAACAGCAAAGAGAAAGTTACTATCAGTCCTGAACCAAAGCTGGAAAAGGGGAATTGTACCTCAGGCATGGAAAGACGCTGTACTCATACCAGTACCAAAGAAAGGAAAAGATAGAACAGATCCAAATGGATACAGGCCTATCAGTCTACTGAGCTGTGTAGGAAAACTGATGGAACGTGTGATAAACACCAGACTGATGTGGCATCTGGAAGAAAAACACATACTAATTCCACAGCAAGCAGGCTTTAGACAGCACAGATCCAATGAGGATCAGATCACTCTCATAGCACAGGAAATAGAGGATGCTTACCAGGAGAAAAAGCATACAGTAGCGGTGTGGGTGGATCTAGAAAATGCATTTGACAAGGTCTGGAAAGAGGGACTTAAAGTCAATCTACGAAGAAGTGAAGTTTGTGGGACAATGTACAGATGGATCAGCCACTACCTCAAAAAACAGAACAGCCAGAATTCAAGTACAAGCGCATATGAGCAAAAAGGTGACACTTGAGCAGGGAGTACCTTTGGTAGGAGTACTGTCACCTACACTCTTCCTGGTGAACATAAATAACATCGCAGAGAATATACCAGGAAGAGTCCATAGCTCCATGTTTGCAAACGATCTGGCTATGCGGACCTCTGAAAAGAATCTCACCATAGCAAGTAATCGGATGCAGCAGGCCCTAACATCGCTGGAGGAGTGGGTGAACTCAGGGCTGGTCAAAATAAATGAGGAAAAAACAACATGTACGATATTCTCGCTTTCAAACAAACCCCAAAACACCAAAGAAAGTCTTAACGGCAAATATATGTGGCCAAACGACAACCAAAACTACCTGGGAGTCACATTTGATCGGCGCATGACATTGAAAAGTCAGATCGAGAGAAACCGAATGAGAGCCAGAGAAAGAATGGGAATCATAAGGAAACTTGCTGGCACAAGCTGGGGAGCAGACGAAAGTATACTAAAGAAACTGTACACTGGAAGAGTGAGACCAGTTATCGAGTATGGCTTTGTGGCATGGGCAACAGCAGCAAAGGCGAACTTTGACAAAATTAGCAAACTCCAAAACCAAGCCATGAGAGTTATAACAGGAGGCATGAAGTCAACGCCAATTGTAGAGCTGGAAAAAATTACAAATCTGTAATCCATGAAGAGACTGCGAAGCCCAAAAGAAGTCCCCAAAAGAAATGAAAGCCATATAGTGCTGCTTACACATCACTAAAAAGCCAGAAAAATACTGAACTTAATGATTTAAGAGCAGTACTCTGTCAACTATGCCAGCAGTCCGCACCAAAAAGGGTAATGGTACAGTGGGTTCCATCCCACTGTAACATCCAAGGCAACGAGGAGGCAGACAGACTGACAAAAGAAGGTGCAAGACTACCACAACCAGATACTAGTGTGACATACGAAGAGTAAAAAAGGCTTATTAGAGCTAGATACATGACCAAATGGGAAACAGAACATACTGGCTACACAAAAAACGATGCCTATTACCAGTTGAACCGAAGAGAGCAGGTCGTGGTCTTCAGACTTCGCACTGGCCACAATTGACTGAGGTACCACCTATTCAATAAATTGAAGATAGGTGGCACTGACGAATGCACATGCGGTACTGGGAAAATGACCGCTGAACATCTGCTGCAAAACTGCCCGACATACGAGGATCAGAGAAAGCAGATGTGGCCATCACCAATGGCAACACTAGACAAGCTCTATGGCAGTGTCGACAGCCTCAGAATGACCGCTGCTTTTTTTCGAAAAAATACAGTTTGACGTCTGACAGCGTACGAAGAAGAAGAAGAAGAAGAAGAAGAAGAAGAAGAAGAAGAAGAAGAAGAAGAAGAAGAAGAAACCTAAACTGAATGTTCCATGTTTCATTATTTCCTGGGTAATCATATGGGTTATTTCGGTCACTTGACTCAACAGACAGATTGTAATATAATATTTCATCTCCTCGACTCGAGGTTTTTTTGTTTACACAACGTGATACCGATGCATGACTTCATTTCTTTGAGTATGTCTCCTTTATCGTATGTCTTTACACAGTTATGTATTTGTGTTTAGAGTTTACCTATACATTTATAAATAAACAACAGATGATGAGGCGCAGATAGAAATTACCGCTGCAGCCGGACGAACTAGTGAAACCAACATCTGGGATCAAGATGCTGAGCAGTGCATGAGCTGCAGTGGTCAGCGACCTAAAGCTGACTGCTAGCGTCAGGGCTAGCGAACCATGGCTGCCAAGACCCTTCTACACCTCCACGTGGTGATCCTGGATAATAGGCTGCAGCAGGGCAGACTGGATTAGGAGAAGGGCTCGAAGAGGGAATGCTAACCCGGTACTAAAAAATGCTTGCTGAAGTCGGATGTGTTGGACCGAAATATGCAAATATCGCAGTCAAGCTGTAAACTACGATACAACGCATTCCGTTCTCTGGACTACATTCTGCTACTTAAGCATTTTCAGGGTTTGGTAGCGGGAGATTGAGAACGAACGAAGCCAAGCCAAGCCAAGCCAAGCCAAGCCAACGTTCCTCATCAGTACTGGCCCCCTGGTCAGTAAAGAGATGACCAATGACAGCACCACATACATCATCCCAGACCACCTCGGCGCCAGCATGACTGCGCGGGGAGACTACGGGGAGCATGAACATTCCAATCGTACTCTTGTCACTTTGTTATGAAACTACATGATTGAATGCGAACTGGTTGTCTACAGACTCTTGAAAATCTACTGGGGGTCGCTGTAGTCGAGAGGTGAAAAACGAGTCTATTAAATAGACGAACAAGACCGGTGGGCGATCGAATTCCGTAAGTTTTTTTCATGTGACCCCTGGTCTCAAGGGTGGTGTCCTGACACTGGACCAAGGTAGCCCGGGACCAGAGAGTGAGGTTGATGACCAGCGCAGTTGCTTCCTCACTATGATCCACATACAGCGTACGTATGTCCCCTTCGAGATACGTGTGATCGGCCTCACGCTCCAGAAGCAACGTTTGAAAGGTCTTCACAACCCTGACTGTCAACAAATATCATTGGTGAAGGATGCAGTTACACACGCAGACAAGGCAACGTATTGTCTGGCCACTTGCTTCGGAAAACTGATGACCGTTTGAGCTCAACGACAGCAGTTTGGTACTCACGAGATAGAAGACGACCACTTGGAAGACCACCTACTCGCTGGTCCGTCTACCTCGAACCCAGAAACAAGACCCACGATGCTACAGGCGAGAAACTTATCGCCCACTGGTCCACCGTGGCCCAATATAGAAGACAGTGGAAGCGAAGTTGAGACCCGCAGCGACGTAACTGCCTCTGAGAAACTGGTCGGCCAGTAATCTAGTACATTATCCCTTATGGCTCAATATATTTCCACCAATATTATACACTTAACCCATTTTTTAATCAGTGCAGTAAAGTCTGCAGTACAGAAGTCGTTGACCTGCTATCTCCTCACACATTTGCACATAACGTTCAACATTTCGTCATTTTTTGGACGTCTCAACGATTATACTGTAGGCTAGACCTCGAGAACACACTATTGCAGTTATCATATCCGTCTATCGTCACTTGTATGTCAACTCGAGATCACGCAAGAACTACAGAGAGTTGCGGGCGACTTCGCCTCCATTGTCTTCTATATTGGGCCATGGTGAACCATCATCATCATCATCATCATCATGTAGCATATCCTTTGTAGAACGTCGCTGCCATCACAGTCTGTCTGAAAGAAACTCGTTCCCTTGCCAAAACACCAGCCTCCGCCACAGTCATACTCAGGCATTCCTGGATATCTTGGTTCCATCGTCTTCTTGGTCTACCACTTCCCCTTTTGGTTGGCACCATACCTTCCATCACCGTCCTCTCAAGACTGTTGTGTCTCTTGATGTGACCAAAGTATTTGCATTTTCTAGCCAAAATGGAATTGATAAACCAGTTCTCTTCTATGCTCAACTCTTGCCGAATGTCTGCATTTGTTTTTTTCTCTGTCCAGGGTATTCTGAAGAACTTTCTGTAACATTTTGACTCGAAGGATTCGATTCTTTGTCTGGAAGTTTTGGTAATCGTCCATGATTCACAGCCATAAGCTGCCACAGGAAAAACACAGGCTCTCAAGACTTTGACTTTTATCATTTTGTTGGTGCCCTGCCATAATTTCTTCAGGCTGTTCAATCTCTGCATTGCCATATCTATGGACCAGTGGGCGATAAGTTTCCCGTCTGTAGCATCGAGGGTGTTGTTTTTGGGTTCGAGGGAGACGCACCAGCGAGTAGGTGGTCTTCCACCACCCAGAAACCACCACCAGGTGGTCTGTCTGTTTCATGGGTACCAGACTGCTGTCGCTGCGCTCCAACGGTCATCAGTTCAGCACCGAAGCAGGTGATCAGCCAATACGTTGCTTTGTCTGCATGGGTAACTCTATCCTTCACCAATGATATTTGTTGACAGTCAGGGTTGTGAAGACCTTTCAAACGTTACTTGTGGAGCAGCGTGAGGTCGATCAGACGTCTCTCGAAGGAGGCTTTCGTCACTCTGAGATTGGACTCCATTTCTTGTGTAAGTGACCACGTTTCTGTGGCATAACACATTGCAGGAAGGACTGGGGAGTTGAATAGGGAGGCGCGCAGGCACTGTTCGTTGGTTCAGTCTTATGCCATCATTATGGACGCGGTGATCCTGGATAACAGACTGCAGCAAGGCAGATTGGCTAAGGTGAAGGGATCGAAGACAGAATGTTAACCCGGTACTAAAAAAAATGCTTGCTGAAGTCGGATGTGTTGGATCGAAAGGTGCAAATATCACAGTCAAGCTGTAAACTACGACACAACGCATTCCGTTCTCTGGACTACATTCTGCTACTTAAGCCCTTTCAGGGTTCGTAAGCAGGAGATTGAGAACGAACACAGCCAAACTATTATGGATGAAGAAGGAACCCAACCCGCACAACAGCGTCTTGTTATATCTGAGTCATTCTGCATGTTCAATAGGCGTCTCAGGTAGATAACTCCTCCATGTCCTGCAGATCTCCTCGATTTAGGATGACTGGGTTAGGGATGTCGATACAGGCTTGACTTCTGTCGTAGGGGCGTTCATCTAGAGGCCCCATTTTTTCCCTACTTTGTGAAGCATAGCTACCATCTGTTTGGCGTCGTTGGCTGTGTCTGTGATGAGCAATATGATATCTGCTAAGCGGAAGTGGTTAAATCACTTGCTATTGAAGTTGATGCCCAAGGTGGTTCAGTCGCATTGACTGATGATGGATTCCAGGCATGAGGAAAAGAGGCTTTGTGAGATAGGATCCACCTTTCTGGACGGATACTATTATTGATCTTTGGAAAGGATGGAAGTTTGTCGTAGAGTCCGATTAGCAGCAACGATTCTGACATAGCCGGGATCAATGCCTTGGTCCACCAGAGATGGTCAAATGAATAATGGTTCTACAGAGTCAAATCTCTTCTTATAGTCAATAAACGGGAAGATTAACAGCGTTTAGAACTCTCGCGCAGTCTAAATTAGGCGGCATCAGGTTGACATGTGGTCCATTGTACTGTCCGCGCTCCGAAAACCAGCCTGTTCGAGGAGGTGACGGATCCTAGCCAGTATACATTTGGTCAAGAGCTTGTAAAGTGGCTCGGTGAAGTGGAATTGGGCGGTAGTTTCCAAGTCCTTCCTTGTCTCCTTTTTTTATGTATGCTTATCGTTGAGTAGTTCCACCAGAATGTAACTAATATTATCAGATCAGTATATTTTACCCGACCCTGACTAATATTATCCGATCTGTATATTTTACCTAACCATGACTAATATTATCAGATCAGTATATTTTACCCGACCCTGACTAATATTATCCAATCTGTATATTTTACCTAACCATGACTAATATTATCAGATCAGTATATTTTACATAACCCTGACTAATATTATCAGATCAGTATATTTTACCCGACCCTGACTAATATTATCAGATCAGTATATTTTACCTAACCCTGACTAATATTATCAGATCAGTATATTTTACCCGACCCTGACTAATATTATCCAATCTGTATATTTTACCTAACCCTGACTAATATTATCAGATCATTATATTTTACCTAACCCTGACTAATATTATCAGATCAGTATATTTTACCCGACCCTGACTAATATTATCCGATTTGTATATTTTACCTAACCCTGACTAATATTATCAGATCAGTATATTTTACCTAACCCTGACTAATATTATCAGATCAGTATATTTTATCCGACCCTGACTAATATTATACAATCTGTATATTTTACCTAACCCTGACTAATATTATCAGATCAGTATATTTTACCTAACCCTGACTCATATTATCAGATCAGTATATTTTACCCGACTCTGACTAATATTATCCAATCTGTATATTTTACCTAACCCTGACTAATATTATCAGATCATTATATTTTACCTAACCCTGACTAATATTATCAGATCAGTATATTTTACCCGACCCTGACAAATATTATCCGATCTGTATATTTTACCTAACCCTGACTAATATTATCAGATCAGTATATCTTACCCGACCCTGACTAATATTATCCAATCTGTATATTTTACCTAACCCTGACTAATATTATCAGATCAGTATATTTTACCTAACCCTGACTAATATTATCAGATCAGTATATTTTACCCGACCCTGACTAATATTATCCGATCTGTATATTTTACCTAACCCTGACTAATATTATCAGATCAGTATATCTTACCCGACACTGACTAATATTATCCAATCTGTATATTTTACCTAACCCTGACTAATATTATCAGATCATTATATTTTACCTAACCCTGACTAATATTATCAGATCAGTAAATTTTACCTAACCCTGACAAATATTATCCGATCTGTATATTTTACCTAACCCTGACTAATATTATCCGATCAGTATATTTTACCCGACCCTGACTAATATTATCAGATCAGTATATTTTTACCTAACTCTGACTAATATTATCAGATCAGTATATTTTACCCGACCCTGACTAATATTATCCGATCTGTATATTTTACCTAACCCTGACTAACATTATCAGATCAGTATATTTTACCCGACCCTGACTAATATTATCCGATCAGTATATTTTTACCCGACCCTGACTAATATTATCAAATCAGTATATTTTACCCGACACTAATATTATCCGATCAGTGTATTTTTTACCCAACCCTGACTAATGTTATCCGATCAGTATATTTTAGCCGACCCTGACTAATATTATCAGATCAGTATATTTTCACCTAACTCTGACTAATATTATCAGATCAGTATATTTTACCCGACCCTGACTAATATTATCCGATCTGTATATTTTACCTAACCCTGACTAACATTATCAGATCAGTATATTTTACCCGACCCTGACTAATATTATCCGATCAGTATATTTTTACCCGACCCTGACTAATATTATCAAATCAGTATATTTTACCCGACACTGACTAATATTATCCGATCAGTGTATTTTTTACCCAACCCTGACTAATATTATCCGATCAGTATATTTTTTACCCGACCTTGACTAATATTATTCGATCCGTATATTTTACCCGACCCTCACTTACATTATCCGATATAATACCGTAGTTCTGAATTGTTCACCATTGTCTGTTTTCTTCTTGTCAGACGATAGTAATTGTGCTATTAACACAAATCCCGGGCAGAAATATAGAGACCATGTGTTGCCCATGCAGTATGGTCCCTCTCTCGGTCTGCTTTGATTGCTCCAAGGGAAAGATGATACCAATACATTTGGAACAAGGCAAGCTGCAGAAGCTGCCGGATAGGCAGAGCAATGCTCTATCTGTTCGCCTGTTGGGGCTTCACTCCCAGACCAGCTACCAACAAAGGCTGAGGGCCTGGTCTGCCCTGCCACAACACTCAGCTGAGGTTGCCTTTCCTCGCTCTAGGATAAGGCATTGTCTCCTCTTGCGCGTGCTCCTTTGCACATTGTCGGTTGTCAGGTTTGGTAGACGCTGACCAACTTTCAGAGTTATCAGAAAACAGGTTGCACAGCGATATCTGACAAAAACTAGACAAAATACACCAGTATCTTATCTGCAAGGCTTCAGATGGTTTGAAATCAGAGTTTTGCTTCTCCTAGATGAGCTGCATGTCTAGACTTCCGAGCCCTATCTGCATGAATGCTCTATATTTCTTCTTTTTCTTCTTCGTACGCAGTCAGACAGTAACCATTATTTTTTCGAAAAAAAGCAGCGGTCATCCTGAGGCTGTCGCCACTGCCATAGAGCTTGTCTTGCAGTTCCACTGGTGATGGCCACATCTGCTCTCTCTGATCCTCGTATGTCGGGCAGTTCTGAAGCAGATGTTCAGCGGTCATTTTACCAGTACCGCACGGGCATTCGTCGGTACGACCTATCTTCAATTTGTTGAATAGGTGGTACCTCAGTCTATTGTGGCCAGTGCGAAGTCTGAAGATAACGACCTGCTCTCTTCGGTTCAACTGGTAATAGGCATCGTTTTTGGTGTAACCAGTATGTTCGGTTTCCCATTTGGTCCTGTATCTGGCTTTGATAAGCCGTTTTGACTCTTCGTACGTCATACTAGTATCTGTTTGTGGTAGTCTTGCACCTTCTTTTGCCAGTCTGCCTCCTCGTTGCCTTGGATGTTGCAGTGTGATGGGACCCACTGTACCACTACCCTTTTTGGTGCGGACTGCTGGCACAGTTTGCAGAGTGCTGCTCTTAAGTCAGGAATTTGCCATTTAGACTTAATTTGGTACTTTGGGGTTTTAATGAAAGCGAGAATATTGTGCATGTGGTTTTCTCCTCGTTTATTTTGACCAGCCATGAGTTCGCCCACTCTTCCAGCGATGTTAGGGCCTGCTGCATCCGATTTCTTGCTATGGTGAGATTCTTTTCAGAGGTCCACATAGCCAGATCGTCTGCAAACATTGAGCTATGTACTCTCCTTGGTATATTCTCTGTAATGTCGTTTAAATATACCAGGAAGAGTGTGGGTGACAGTACTCCTTCTTGGGGTACTCCCTGCTCGAGTGTCACCTTTTTGCTCATCTGCCCTTGTACTTGGACTCTGGCCGTTCTTTGTTTGAGGTAGTGATTGATCCACTTGTACATTTTCCCACAGACATCACTTCTTCTTAGCTTGACTCTAAGTCCGTCTTTCCAGACTTTGTCAAATGCCTTTTCCAGATCCACCCAGACAGCTACTGTGTGTTTCTGTGCCTGGTAGGCATCTTCTATTTCCTGGGCTATGAGGATGACCTGGTCCTCAGTGGATATGTGCTGTCTAACGCCGGCTTGCTGTGGAATTAGTATTCGTTTTTCTTCCAGATGAAACATCAGTCTGGTGTTTATCATACGTTCCATCAGCTTGCCGACACAGCTCAGTAGGCTTATGGGCCTGTATCCATTTGGATCTGTTTTGTCCTTTCCTGTTTTTGGTACTGGTACCAGTATTGCGTCTTTCCATGCCTGGGGTACAATTCCCCTTTTCCAGCTTTGGTTCAGGACCGATAGCAGTTTCCTCTTCGCTGTTTGGCCCAGCCCCATCAGCATTTCGTTTGTTATCCCGTCTTTTCCGGGAGATTTCCTTTTCTTTAATGTTCTCATAGCCTCTTCCATTTCGATCATTGTTAATTTGGCCATCATGTGCTCTTCAGGTGCCGTATTCATGTTGTCGTGCCCCTTTAGCTCTTCGCTAATGTCTGTATGCTTATCTGCAGGGACCTCGATGTGGTTTGCTCTGGCATAGTGATCGACAAAAGCGTTTGCGGCTTTCTTACCTGTGAGCAAGTTTTCGCCCTGCTTGATGGTAATTTGTTTGTTTGACGGGGTTTCGTCGTTCATGGCTCTGACTAGCTTCCATAGCTTGTTCCCGTCTTTGTCCAGGTTTAGGCTTTCCGTTTTATTTTTCCAGCTTTCTCTTGCTGTTTGCTTGAGAGTGTGTTTGTATTTCGCCGTGGCGGCTTTGAGGGCGATGTTTGCCTCCATGGATTGTTCTCGCTCTGCCATGTTCCTAGCATTTGTTACTGCATCTTCCGCTTTCTGCACCTCATCATTCCAGTAGGGCTTATAGTTTTTCCTAGCTCCTCTTGGGATGGTTTCAGTGGCGGCTTGCATTATTGCCTTGCTTAGGCTTTCCACCATAGGCTTCATTTTGTTGTTTCGTGTGTTGATGGTTTCACACAGCCCATCTGTCAGGATTGCAAATCTGTCCCAGTCGGCTCGTTTGTAATTCCAACGTGGGAGCGGTTTTGTTTCCTGTGGACCTACTTCCATGTCAATGGTTAGCCTGATCCGCCTGTGGTCGCTACCTGCCAGTTGGTTTAGCACCTGGCGGTCTATTTTATGGTGTATGTCCTGTGTGGAGAAGGCCAAATCTGGAGTCGAGGTGGTATGCCATGTTCTTGAATAGAAGCTAGGGCTATCCTCCGGCCTATTGATTAGGGAGAGATTTGTATATATCTCCCAATCTTCCACTTCGTCACCTCTGCTTTCTGTGTCAGAGTATCCCCATCTCTCCTAGTGGCTGTTGAAATCTCCAACTACTATGCAGTTGGAGTCTCTGACCTCCATACTCGAGAGCGATAGGTCTCTATTTGGTGGTCCGTACAGATTGAAAATGCGGAGCTTCGTCTCTTGAGCCATTATGTCAACTCCTACAATTTCTGCTTGTCCGGTGTGATTGACAGTTACCGCGCTACTCGGTATGCAGTTTCTGGTCAGTATCAGGACCCCTCCTTTGTGGCCTTCTCTATCGAGACGGAAGGTCTGGTATCCTCTGATTGAGAATTTATGATTATTGTTGAGGTGCGTTTCCTGGATACATGCCACGTCAATCTTACCTTCATGCAGGTGATGTGTAGGGGAAAGTTTTTTGTTAATGACTCCCTCCGCATTCCACTGTAGTATTTTGAGGGTCTTGAGTTTTTGGTCAATAAAAGTTGCCCCATAGCCATGTGCCTTGACTCCACGACACATGGGTGGGTGACCACCAGTAGTCAAGGGTGGGCCCCTTAGAGGCGTGGGGCCCGGCACTATCGCTGCCTGGCGGGACTCCGCAGGATGAGCGCCATGCGTTTTTCTAATCGGTTGTACTGTCATCATGCTGCGATTTACGTTGCACGGTTTTGTTAGGCTTGCGGCCCCGTGCATCCGATTTCAACAGGCGTTTCTGTAAGGATGCCCTCCTTAGCCTTTGGCTGTCCCCAGTTGTTTATGATCAGAGTTGTCTCTCTTATGGAAGTTGTCTTACCAGACTATCGAGTCTTCACTACTCGTGTCTATAGGGTGCGATGATGATATGTGAGATGATATATGAGATAAATGATATGGACTGGTTTACCCGGAAGAGAGGCAGTCCAGTGTGTCTGTACGCCAGGATCGTCACGTCCTGCCAGAAACCTAGCATTTGCATGTGAGTTGGGTATCTCTTTCTCCCTTTATTTTCTTGGCTTCTATGCAGAGATGGTACGCCTAGCATTCCCCGCCACCTGGGATGATGACACAGTGGGGCAGGTGTGCAATGTCCGCTGGTCTGCATCTCTTCTGCGTCCAGCATGATAGCTATTTGGCTGATAACGTACAGAGGTAGATATCGAAGCAGAAGTGCATTTAACCAGGGGACAAGCCTGGTAATGTCACAGAGATGTTGTTCGCCTAGTGTGCGGACATATATCATGGTCATTGGTTGAGTCTCGACAGTGAGGTGGCTGCTCTATTGTTTTCGACACCCCGACCAGGAACTAAGTCTTATGTTGGTGGTTTCGCACCCCATCGCCGTATAAGGTGAGTATCAAGCAGCTGTCCGCCCGCTTTGATCGGCGAGCGGCAGAGACCTCTTTCTGCGGCTCTACCTGATAGGGATGGGGCGCGAGCCCCAGGTCCCGAACATGTAGGAGCCTCCCATTGCAGTGGTGCTGAGATTTTGGGCGGGATTGCGGCTTACAGGGGTTCCGCCGTAATCCCCCACATGGTAGCCTCGCGCCATTGGCTTATCAGCCTGGTACGTGAACCAAAGTGTCTGCGGCTCCTCTCGATATGAGCTGGTTTTCCGTAGCAACGCCCTGTCATTAGTTGGGTAAAACTGACCTGTCTTCAGATGTTCTATTTTCAGCACCCGTTCACTATTTGGCCAGACGAATTTATTGAGGGCTTTTGTTTGTCAATGACCAGGTATTTGAAATCTGCGGTTTCTGCGGGGTTAAACATGATTTCCGTAGCGTTCTTTCATTAGAGTGTTAGAGAGCTGACTTGTCTTCCGTGAGTCTAATACCAGCGTACGTTCATTATTAGACCCAACGGTAGTGCTCTCGATTTGTCAGTCGTTCTACAGTATTGGCGTGTTCAGTCAAATTAAGCCGCAGGTTCCACTCCTGGTGGTGCCCTTCCGTCAATTCCTTTAGCGAGACAATCAAGTTACTTAGAGGGTAGCCCCAGATTTTCGAGGGTCTAATTCCAGCACCCGTTCCATATTAGACCCAACGAAAGTGCTCTCGGCATGTCAATCATGTCAGTGTTTGGCCGTGTTGAGTCAAATTAAGCCGCAGGCTCCACTCCTGGTGGTGCCCTTCCGTCAATTCCTTTAAGTTTCAGCTTTGCAACCATACTTCTCCCGGAACCCAAACACTTTGGTTTCCCGGAAGCTGCCCGCAGAGTCATCGAAGCAACTCCTGCGGATCACTAGTCGGCATCGTTTATGGTCAGAACTATGACGGTATCTGATCGTCTTCGCGCCTCTGACTTTCGTTCTTGATTAATGAAAACATTCTTGACAAATGCTTTCGCAGTAGCTCGTCTTGCGGCGATCCAAGAATTTCACCTCTAACGCCGCAATACGAATGCCCCCGTTTGTCCCTGTTTATCATTACCTCCAGTTCCGAAAACCAACAAAATAGAACCGAGGTCCTATTCTATTGTTCCATGCACCATTATTCAGGCAGCCGAGGTTTGCTTTGAACACTCTAATTTTTTCAAAGTAAACTCGCCGGCCACCCAGGACGCTCAGCGAAGAGCACCCGTGGGAGAGAGCCGGCAGACGGTAGGGCAGGAGACAACGGGCAGTGAACCGGCGCGAGCCGGACCGCCCGCCTGCGCCTGAGATCCAACTACGAGCTTTTTAACTGCAACAACTTTAATATACGCTATTGGAGCTGGAATTACCGCGGCTGCTGGCACCAGACTTGCCCTCCAATAGATCCTCGTTAAAGGGTTTAAAGTGTACTCATTCCAATTACGGGGCCTCGAAAGAATCCCGTATTGTTATTTTTCGTCACTACCTCCCCGTGCCGAGAGTGGGTAAGTTGCGCGCCTGCTGCCTTCCTTGGATGTGGTAGCCGTTTCTCATGCTCCCTCTCCGGAATCGAACCCTGATTCCCCGTTACCCGTTACAAACATGGTAGGCATGTCACGTACCATCGACATTTGATAGGGCAGACATTTGAAAGATGCGTCGCCGGCACATGAGGCCATGCGATCAGCACAAAGTTATCCAGAGTCACCAGTGGGGACGCCGCAACCCCGCGATGGGAAACGACGATTGGTTTTGAACTAATAAAAGCGCTCTTTCTGCGAGGGTCGGAGCTTGGTAAGCATGTATTAGCTCTAGAATTGCCACAGTTATCCAAGTAGGATCGTGTCATCTAAGGTACCTCGACTGATTTAATGAGCCATTCGCGGTTTCACCGTGAGACAGTGTGAACTTAGACATGCATGGCTTAATATTTGAGACAAGCATATGACTACTGGCAGGATCAACCAGATATCTGTTGGAGACGTACGTACAGCACACACCGGTCAGCGGAGGAAGGGTGTGTAAAAAGCCTCACTGGGACGGCCGCAGGGACCGACTGACGGGACGGACGGACGGTTGTTCCACCCGTCCCTCACTCCGTCGACCTAGGACCGCCTGACAGGGGCCTCCTACACGCACCAGACGACCGACCGACCGGGCTCGCTCGAGGAGGGATGGCAGCGCTCTGTGCAGAACGGATCCCAACGACCTCGGCGATGAATTTCACTGGGACTAGAGACAATTTGGCCTGCCGGCCTGCCCTTCTCTCGAGAGTTGGTCCCCCCCCCCTCCCCCCGGGAGAACACAGGGCCTTGAGGCAACGATTCCTGCTTTCCATTTGCCGGTCACAAGCTCTTTGCGAGAGTCTGACCACCAGCGAGACGAACTGTCGAGCTCTGCTATAAGCCTTAGATAAATCACTACGGACGGACCACGTTTCCTGATACGGACCAGAGAAGCGCACCTCGGTGGAGGAGACGCCACAACAAACCGCACCCCAATAGCTCTACGGGGAAAGGCAGGCGAGCGTTTTCCGCAAGCCCGCGCTATCGCTCCGCCTGGCGGGACTGAGATCGCTTTACGAACACTGGTTGAAATTGAATCGCGGCGGCGAGACAACTACCCCAGATGAATGCTCTTTACAATACACCATTTAAATTCAGACAACTCTACCTAATTAAGTGAAACACCAGCTATTGACTATTGTTCTTATGTGCAACGTTCTGAGATTAGAAGTCGTGGCAAGAGGTATTTCATTCAAAGAAGGTATGTGCGGGTTAGTTGAACTGTATTTATAGTTGTTGTTGATGTTAGTGAATGCCTACAATGAGTATAGTTACTCTTTTGTGCTCTCCAAAAGGGGCCTTAAAGGGATGGTTGCAGTAGCTCTTGTGGGATAGCGAGGTCTGGGCTGGACGTCCCGCTCGTTAAAGGAAAGCGAAGCGTCTGATATAGCCTCTTCTTTCCAGGTGTAGAGATCGCCGCTGGATTCACTGTTCGGCTTGCCGTTCAGAAGTTTCCATGTCAATGGTCTCCCTTACATTATTTTGTCCCCAGCAGCACCTTCATGAAGGGCCCCGTGTTTCTTACAGGACCTGCTGTGGGGCGCGACCGAGTACCCGGTGGTATAACTAAACGGGCAGATTGGGTTCATTAGCTTTGGTTGGCAGCTAATCTAAGAGAAGATAAACTCTGACTCTAAACCCGGGTAGACGAAGCTCGTTAGCCTGTTCAGGCAGTTCGTATAGAAGAGGAGGAACTCTCATTTTAAACCCACAAGTCCCAGAGAGTGCTGGTTAGTCTTGGGACGATGAGAGTATCATGGAATGTCTCAAGTAACTAGCATATGCCGGCAACTACTGCACTGCCTTGTGGAAACCTCGGGAGAGGTTAGGGCTACCGGAGTAAACCCAGACAGAAAATCCGGAGTGCGGATGGTTTCAAAATTGCGAACTCATTCCGGCTGCTCCTGCAGCTGAGCTGGTGCCAAAATGTCATGCTTTACATTCCATTGGATTACACCAGCAAGGTCGAGAGGGGGATCCTGCAGTTTGGACAGCCCAGGGTCTCTATATTCAGCGACCAGGCTTGTGCCCTGAGAGGGTACTCACAATTTTTTTTTTGTGTGGCTTTTGTTGAATGTCCACAACGAGTAAGTTAGTCTTTTGAGCGCCCTGAAAAGGACGTTAAGTGGTGGGTTGTAGTAGTTTTCCTCACATCCGGAGTATGCTGATGAAGATGGACCGTGGTCCTCTTGTCGGTTATGCTATGCTTGGCTTCATCTTCGTGGCGTTTTCTACTACAGTGATCTCATCGATCCATATCTCGTCAGCCAGGCTGTCTTGAAAACGGCCTGTTTCCGGGGAACGCTGGATGGAAGAGAGAAAGTGGTCTTGGTCAGTGTGATGTGCCTGACCCTGGCGCGACGTCCTGGTCAGTATGTTGTGTCTGACCCTGACGCGACGTCCTTGCTCAGTATGTTGTGCCTGACTCTGACGCGACGTCCTGGTCAGTATGTTGTGCTTGACCCTGACGCCACGTACTTGCTCAGTATGTTGTGTCTGACCCTGACGCGACGTCCTGGTCAGTATGTCGTGCCTGACCCTGACGCGACGTCTTGGTCAGTATGTTGTGCCTGACCCTGACGCGACGTCCTGGTCAGTATGTTGTGCCTGACCCTGACGCAACATCCTGGTCAGTATGTTGTGCCTGACCTGACTGGTGTCTCATTTCTCCTGTGGTGTTGGTCAGCTTATTTCCCCCTGACTTTAAGTCTGTCTTCGCCTCATGATGCTCAGGTCAGTTTGTAGAATCTCTTCCACAGTTCGCAAGTTTGTCTGCAGCGTCATTGCCGTCAATATTGAATTGGTAGTGGGATACTCTGAATGACCATTCTTGGGCAATCTGCAGAGAGCTGTGTCAGAGAGTATATGCAACCCAATATATGTTCATTTTTGTGTTGCCTCATTGCTGCATATGTTGTCGAGGCATCAGTCAAGAATAGTACGTTTTCTTGGTTGAAATTCTTCATTTACAAACTCGGCTGTGGGATCAAGATGCTGAGCAGCGCATGAGCTGCAGTAGTCAGCGACCCATAGCTGACTGCTAGCGTCAGGGCCAGCGAACCATATCTGACAAGACCCTTCTACACCTCCACGCTGTGATCCTGGATAACAGACTGCAGCAGGGCAGGCTGGCTAAGGAGAAGGGATCGAAGAGAGAATGCTAACCCGGTACTCAAAAAATGCTTGCTGAAGTCGGATGTGTTGGACCAAAATGTGCAAATATCGCAGTCAAGCTGTAAACTAAGACACAGCGCATTCCGTTCTCTGGACTACATTCTGCTAACTTAAGCACTTTCAGAGTGAGATTGAGAACGAATGAAGCCAAGCCAAGCCATAAGTCACTGCCGTATACCACACAATTGGATCTCAACAAATTACAGGCACGAACACAAGGCAAAGTATTTCTATATCTAAACAATGGAATGCCTTGATAAGCGTTTCCACTGGCTACATGGGAAGAGATACAAGACCACCTATGCCGCTGGGGAGGAAGACTTACGACTGGTCAGACAAAATATACTGATCAGACATGTTAGGTTTAGGCAAAACATACTGGACAAGACCCTCACCTTGGCTTCCTCGTAGGCCTTCCAAGAAACGGGCTGTTTTCATGGTAGCCTGTCTAACAACTTTACTTAACTTAACGTCTTTATACTGGTTTAGAAGACCCTGCAGAGTTTGTATACAACCAGTTACATTTACATCACCTTGCTCTAAAAGCTATGCGCATCCAGTTTATTCTTAAATGCATTAACTGTCCCTGCCTCCACTACCTCCCCTGGCAATGCATTGCAAGCAGACACCACTCTCTGACTAAAAAAATATTTCCTAATATCTAATCTGGACCTCTCTTTAGTCAGCTTGTAGCTATGCCCTCGTGTTATTGTAGGTGGTTGTATTTTTAAAAAAAACTTGTTATAGTCTAATTTGTCCATTCCTCTGATCATCTTATAAACCTGTATTAAGTCACCACGAATTCTTCTCTCTTCGAAACACTGTAGGCCGGTTTTTCTGAGTCGTTCCTCAAGGTGGGGGATCGACGTGATCCCCGTAGTAGTGAGCGACACGCAGATGAAGCCAAGCATAACACAACCGCCTGTAGGACCCCGGTCCATCTTAATCAGCACGCTCGGAATGTGAGGAAAGCTACAGCAACCCGACACTTAATGCCCTTTTCAGCGCGCAAATAAGAGAGTTACCTACTCTTTATGGGCATTTGGAAATAGGCAAAGGAAAAGTCCGCCGTCCATCGTAGACGATGATGGCATAATTAAATTTGCTAGCGCTATTTTTAGTAAGGATTAACTTCACTACTTTGTATCCTAATTCTCTCGTCTCGTGCCGTCCGACCCCAGTGGCAAGTCAGGGACAAGACAACTAGGGGGCGACTACGAGATGCGGGGGACTCCGTATCAAGCACCCGTGAAAAAGACGATGGAGTCCAGAGTCGAACCCACACTACCTGATCACGAGGCCGACGGCTGAACCACTTCGCCACGGAATCCCCATTTGCAAACAACAACAACAATCTATGCCGGTCTAACCATCCCGGCGTAGCACGTGGACAAAGAAAAGTTGAGAATGACCTTTCAATGGCTCCCATTTTGCCAGTGCGATAGGTGGTGTATCTATATGAGCATATGTCCCAGTTGGGAGAAGGGACTGGCGTCTGGTAAGGACAATCATACTGATCGGACATGCAAGTCAGGGCTAGGTAGAATATACTGGACAAGACTGTCATCTCATTTCCACGTATGTGTCCCTGGAAGCTGGCTGTTTTGTGACAGACCTGCTAACTATTTGAGGTATCGACGTGATTCCCGTAGTAGTGAGTGACATGCAGATGAAGCAAAGCATAGCACAACCGCTCGGAGGACCCTGGTCCACCGTCAGCAGCACGCTCGGGATGTGAGAAATCTGCTGCAAACCATCACTTTTCAGGGGCAAAAAGAGTAATATCCCTTATTGTAGGTATTCAACAACAACAACAACATTGTTGTCAGTACAGATCAAATGATGTTTTCAGTACAAATGAGAGAGGACACAGTTATGTACATGAATCAAGCAGTGACATGTCTTGACAGGCACAATGCAACGAGATACATCCAGAATGCCCACATTAGTTACGGGGAATAATATAAAAACTATTAATAATAATAGTAATAATAATAATAGTAATAGTAATACTAATAATAATAATAATAGTAATACTAATACTAATAATAATAATGATAATAATAATAGTAATAGAAATAATAATAATAATAGTAATAGAAATACTAATAATAATAATAATAATACTAATACTAATAATAATAAGGATAATAGTAATACTAATAATCATAAAAATAGTAATAGTAATACTAATCATAATAATAATAGTAATAATAATAACACGCTTCGGGGACGTTTCCATGATGAACAAGCCCGCTTCCAAACTCCCGCTACAACTACCAGCCAAAGCATCTGGTCAGCCAGGACTTCCTGAGGAAGGGGGACCACGGGATCACAAGAGAGAGAGAGAGAGACGACGGTAATATATCGTGGAGACAATGCTTGCAAGCTGGCTACGCTGGATTACCTCTTCTTTGGCACTCAGGTCGTGATCCTGGATAACAGGCTGCAGCAGGGCAGACTAGCTAAGGAGAAGGGATCG
Organism: Ariolimax columbianus; assembly: GCA_036924085.1. NCBI lineage: Eukaryota > Metazoa > Mollusca > Gastropoda > Stylommatophora > Arionidae > Ariolimax > Ariolimax columbianus. Next base: position 54,018,669 of record JAVGWX010000019.1, read on the forward strand.
AAGATGGAATGCTAACCCGGTACTCAAAAAATGCTTGCCGAAGTCGGATGTGTTGGACCGAAATGTGCAAATATCGCAGCCAAGCTGTAAACTACGACACAACGCATTCCGTTCTCTGGACTACATTCTGCTACTTAATCCCTTTCAGGGTTTGGTAGCGGGAGATTGAGAACGAACGAAGCCAAGCCAAGCCATACTAAAGTCCACGTTTGCAATTTTATCGTACAGTTGCAATCCGAATATTCTACATGTGCATCTGTTTGTCAACGCTTAAACTATCTATATTAGCATTAAGGTGGTTCAGTCAACAGTAATTGAGAGACTTAACCGGAAACGTCTGAGACTACAAAGCGCGCAAATTGATTTCAGTAGGGAAGTGAAGCTGCTGAAATCATTAGGTAATTACATTTGCAGCATATGGGAAGGTTTTTATGAGTTTGAAGAAGAAGCAAACAGGTAAGTATGCGATTAGGATTAATTATCATGTAGCATGTCCTGGAGGATGGACCAAAGGCAATGACAGGAGACTGCAGGGTTTTGTCAACAGATGGCTGGAGGATGACCAAAGGCAATGACAGGAGACTGCAGGGTTTTGTCAACAGATGGCTGGAGGATGACCAAAGGCAATGACAGGAGACTGCAGGGTTTTGTCAACATATGGCTGGAGGATGACCAAAGGCAATGACAGGAGACTGCAGGGTTTTGTCAACATATGGCTGGAGGATGACCAAAGGCAATGACAGGAGACTGCAGGGTTTTGTCAACAGATGGCTGGAGGATGACCAAAGGCAATGACAGGAGACTGCAGGGTTTTGTCAACAGATGGCTGGAGGATGACCAAAGGCAATGACAGGAGACTGCAGGGTTTTGTCAACAGATGGCTGGAGGATGACCAAAGGCAATGACAGGAGACTGCAGGATTTTGTCAACAGATGCATGAGAACGATTCTTGGTATAAAATGGTTTGACAAAGTTACAAACGACAGACTGTGGGACAGAACGGGACAAAGGGAATTGGGACAGGAAATCTTAGGAAGAAAGTGGAGATGGATGGGTCATACATTGAGAAAACCCCAGGACAGTATCACCAGGGAATCCCTGTCATGAAACCTCCAGGAAAGGAGAGGCGTAGGCAGACAAAGGAATACGTGGAGACGAGATATGGAGGCGAAAGTAAAGAAAATAGGAAAAATGTAAAAGGAAGTGGAAAAGATTGCTCAGGACAGAGCTGCTTGGCGAGGGTTGGTTGATGATCTATGCACCCTTGAGTGATACAAGGCGATAGCATGTCCTTTGTAGATCGTCGCTCCCATCACATCTCGTCCGAAGGAAACTTCCCTAGCAAAATGTCAAGATCCAGATTACGTTAAGAAATATTAGATAAATAGAAAAAAAATTGAAATGCTCTCTATAAATTATGGACCTTCAGAAAATGACTTTTCTTTACGTTCAGGCATAGTTTACAACAAGTCTACGATAACTCACTTTTTGGCTAGACAGAACCGGTTTGAACACGGCTTCTCTGGAACCACGTTTCTCACTTTTTGGCTAGAAGATCCGGTTTGAACACGGCGTCCCTGGAACCACGTTTCTCACTTTTTGGCTAAACAGATCCGGTTTGAACACGGCGTCCCTGGAACCACGTTTCTCACTTTTTGGCTAGACAGATCCGGTTTGAACACGGCGTCCCTGGAACTACGTTTCTCACTTTTTGGCTAGACAGATCCGGTTTGAACACGGCGTCCCTGAAACCCTGGTCAGCCTAAGCGTTCTATTGTATTATTGCTATTATTATCCACACATCCACATATTATCCAAACATCCACATATTATCCAAACATTCACATATTATCCACACATCCACATATTATCCACACAATGCTTGGGGATGAATAATGCAACAAAGAAACATTGGCATTGAAAATCCGCCAGCCACACAAGCTATTGTGATTTGTCCAACCAAACCTTTCTTCTCTCCAGACATGTTCTCTCCAGACATGTTCTCTCCAGACATGCTCTCTCCTCCATCAATTGTTACGCACTACAGTTTATTCCAGTCCACGTTAATTTCTGTCACAATTTAATTGCAGTCCAGGTTATATTCTATTGCAGTTTATTTCAGTCCAAATTATATTCTGTCACAGTTTATTCCAGTCCGGGTTAAATTCTGTCACAATATGTTCCAGTTCAAATTATATTCTGTCACAGTTTTTTCCAGTCCAAATTTTATTTTGTCACATTTTATTCCAGTCAAACGTAATTTCTGTCACAATATATTCCAGTCTAAATTATTCTGTCACGGTTTTTCTTTTTCCAGTTCAAATTTTACGTTGTCACAGTTTATTCCAGTCCATGTTAAATTATGTTACAGTTTATTCCAGTGCAGGTTATACTATGTCACATTTTGTTTTGCAACTATTTAAAGATGTCCTCTCCAGTTACTGTGCTAATTTGTTAGCAACACTAAATTCTCTGTCTAAGGTCAGGTAGGAATGTTATGAGATGACTCTACATCGATTGATTAACGAAGAAAGAAACCTTACAATTTAAAACTGTTCATGAGCTGCAGTTGTCAACGACCCAAGGCTTACTGCTAACGTCAAGGTCAGTGGCCCAAAGCTGACTGCTAGCGTCAGAGCCAGTGACCTTTGTCACCTTTGCTGTTAAGACCCTTCTACACATCCACGTGGTAATCTTGCATAACAGGCTGCAATAGAGCAGACACTTTTGAGGACGTAGTAGCCAGAGTTTGAGAACGAACGAAGAAGAAGAAGAAAACTATTCACTTTGTCTGAAATTTGATGAACGATATCGTCTTCTAATATCCTCATGTCTACGAGCAATAGTAATTGGCGCTAGATGGATCATTTAGAACATAATTTGAGTTTTCAAAACATATTTGTTCTCTGTTCCCATCATACACTCTTTTTTGAGACCTCGTCGGTGAATGGTTTTCCTATTTTAGCCAAAACATTAAATACTTTGCAATTTGTGTTATTTAAAGCTTCGTTTTCAGTTCTTTGCTTGGTTCAAAACAGAAAGTTTGCATAGCAAACTGCGTTGATTTGATGCCTATTCTGTTTTCAAACGCCGTGTTACCGCAGCAAGAAGTTACCCCAAGGGAGAGTACTGTCAACCACAATTGTTCTGGTGTATGTAAACAAAATGATAGAAAATATACCAAAAAGAGTTCACAGCTTCATGTTTGCAGACGATCTGGCTCGGTGGACCTCTGAAGAAAATCTCATCTATGCAAACAATCGGATGCAGCAGGCCCTAACATCGCTGAAGGAGTGGGCGAAACCATGGCTGGTCAAAAGAAATTTTAAAAAACATATGTACGATATTATTCCTTTCAAATAAACCACAGAACACCAAAATAAGTGTTAATGGCAAATGTCTGTGGCTGAACGACAACCCAAACTACTTGGGCATCACATTTGATCGGCGCATGACATGGAAAACTTAGATCGAGAGAAACCGAAAGAGAGCAAGACAAAGAATGGCAAATTATGAGGAAACTTGCTGGCACCAGCTGGGGAGCAGACGAAAGTATACTGAAGAAACTATACACTGGAAGAGTGAGACCAGTTCTCGAGTATGGCATTGCGGAGTGGGCAACAGCAGCAAAGACGAACTTTGATAAAATCAACAAACTTCAAAACCAAGCCATGAGAGTTATAACAGGATACATGAAGTAAACACCCATTGTAGAACTTGAAAAGATTGCATATCTGCAATCCATGGCCGATAGAAGAGATAGCAGAGTCCAGCAGCATGCAGAGAAACTAACAAAACTGATAGACCATCCAATGCATCAGAGACTAAATGGATTTGGAAGAGGGAGACTAAAGCGGAGAAACTTTGCAGAAATAGCCAAAACAAAGATGAGCGAAGACCCCATGAACGCCATATCAACACCAAAGTCAATCCCTACTGTACGCAAACCCCCATGGAAGCAGCAGATCTTTCCAGAGATGGTAGAAAATATACCAGGTATCGGATACAAGAACAGCCAGACTGAAAAGGAAAGAAGAGACATAACCCTGAGGTACATAGAGAAAAAACTACCCAAGCACAGACTGGACCCATGCATACACTGACGGTTCTGTAACAAACACAACACAGAATGGAGGGGTAGCGGTATTCATGAGCCTAACAAACGGTAGAAAGATAACACTGTCAGCGGCAACTGGAAAATTCTCAAGCAATTTCAAAGCGGAGGCATTGAAAGCTGTAGTAGAAGCAATGCTGACAGAAGAAAGCAATGAAAGTCAGATAGTCCTGTTTACAGATGCCCTGTCCGTGGTTACAGCACTAAAAAGCCAGAAAAATACAGAACTAAATGACCTAACATCAGTACTCTGTCAACTATGCCAGCAGTCCACACCCAAAATGAGCTGGGGATCCCATCCCACTGTAACATCCAAGGCAACGAGGAGGCAGACAGACTGGCAAAAGACGGTGCAAGATTATCACAACCAGATTCTAGTGTGACCTATGAAGAGTCCAAAAGGTTTATTAGGGCCAAATGGGAAACAGAGCATACTGGCTACACAAAAAATGATGCTTATTACCAGTTAAACAGAAGAGATCAGGTCGTGATCTTCAAACTCCGCACAAACCACAACAGACTGAGGTACCACCTATTCAATAAATTGAAGATAGGTGGCACTGACGAATGCACCTGTGGTACAGGGAAAATGACCCCTGAACATATTTTGCAAAACTGCCCGACATACAAGGACCAGAGAAAGCACATGTGGCCATCACCAGTGGCAACACTAGACTATGGCAGTGTCGACAGCCTCGGGATGAACGCTGCTTTCTTCGAAAAAATCAAGTTGACCTCTAACAGCGTACGAAGAAAAATAATAATAATAATAATAATAATAATAATAAGAAGAAGAAGAAAAAGAAAAAGAAGAAGAAGAAACGCCGTGTCCATGTACATTGAAAATAATTTGATTCATGTTTGGTCTTATTGTGTCGGCGTACATTGTACTCCTTCAAAACTGCGATAGTGTCGTTGTACACAACATACCTTGCATTATCACCCATTTGTACGAAGATATACTTCACGCCCCAAACTTCATTACAAATTGAACACTCATTCCTAAACTTCATTAAACATTCAACACTCAGCCCTAAACTTCATTAAACATTCAACACTCAGCCCTAAACTTCATTAAACATTCAACACTCAGCCCTAAACTTCATTAAACATTCAACACTCAGCCCTAAACTTCATTAAACATTCAACACTCAGCCCTAAACTTCATTAAACATTCAACACTCAGCCCTAAACTTCATTAAACATTCAACACTCAGCCCTAAACTTCATTAAACATTCAACACTCAGCCCTAAACTTCATTAAACATTCAACACTCAGTCCTAAACTTCATTAAACATTCAACACTCAGCCCTAAACTTCATTAAACATTCAACACTCAGCCCTAAACTTTATTAAACATTCAACACTCAGCCCTAAACTTCATTAAACATTCAACATTCAACACTCATTCCTAAACTTCATTAAACATTCAACACTCAGCCCTAAACTTCATTAAACATTCAACACTCAGTCCTAAACTTCATTAAACATTCAACACTCAGCCCTAAACTTCATTAAACATTCAACACTCAGCCCTAAACTTCATTAAACATTCAACACTCAGTCCTAAACTTCATTTAACATTCAACACTCAGCCCTAAACTTTATTAAACATTCAACACTCAGCCCTAAACTTCATTAAACATTCAACACCCAGCTTTAAACTTCATTAAACATTCAACACTCAGCCCTAAACTTCATTAAACATTCAACACTCAGTCCTAAACTTCATTAAACATTCAACACTCAGCCCTAAACTTCATTAAACATTCAACACTCAGCCCTAAACTTCATTAAACATTCAACACTCAGCCCTAAACTTCATTAAACATTCAACACTCAGCCCTAAACTTCATTAAACATTCAACACTCAGTCCTAAACTTCATTAAACATTCAACACTCAGCCCTAAACTTCATTAAACATTCAACACTCAGCCCTAAACTTTATTAAACATTCAACACTCAGTCCTAAACTTCATTAAACATTCAACACTCAGCCCTAAACTTCATTAAACATTCAACACTCAGCCCTAAACTTCATTAAACATTCAACACTCAGCCCTAAACTTCATTAAACATTCAACACTCAGCCCTAAACTTCATTAAACATTCAACACTCAGTCCTAAACTTCATTAAACATTCAACACTCAGCCCTAAACTTCATTAAACATTCAACACTCAGTCCTAAACTTCATTAAACATTCAACACTCAGCCCTAAACTTCATTAAACATTCAACACTCAGCCCTAAACTTCATTAAACATTCAACACTCAGTCCTAAACTTCATTAAACATTCAACACTCAGCCCTAAACTTCATTAAACATTCAACACTCAGTCCTAAACTTCATTAAACATTCAACACTCAGCCCTAAACTTCATTAAACATTCAACACTCAGTCCTAAACTTCATTAAACATTCAACACTCAGCCCTAAACTTCATTAAACATTCAACACTCAGCCCTAAACTTCATTAAACATTCAACACTCAGCCCTAAACTTCATTAAACATTCAACACTCAGCCCTAAACTTCATTAAACATTCAACACTCAGTCCTAAACTTCATTAAACATTCAACACTCAGCCCTAAACTTCATTAAACATTCAACACTCAGCCCTAAACTTTATTAAACATTCAACACTCAGTCCTAAACTTCATTAAACATTCAACACTCAGCCCTAAACTTCATTAAACATTCAACACTCAGCCCTAAACTTCATTAAACATTCAACACTCAGCCCTAAACTTCATTAAACATTCAACACTCAGCCCTAAACTTCATTAAACATTCAACACTCAGTCCTAAACTTCATTAAACATTCAACACTCAGCCCTAAACTTCATTAAACATTCAACACTCAGCCCTAAACTTCATTAAACATTCAACACTCAGTCCTAAACTTCATTAAACATTCAACACTCAGTCCTAAACTTCATTAAACATTCAACACTCAGCCCTAAACTTCATTAAACATTCAACACTCAGCCCTAAACTTCATTAAACATTCAACACTCAGCCTTAAACTTCATTTAACATTCAATACTCATTCCTAAACTTCATTACACATTCAACACTCAGCCCTAAACTTCTTTAAACATTCAACACTCAGTCCTAAACTTCATTAAACATTCAACACTCAGTCCTAAACTTCATTAAACATTCAACACTCATTCCTAAACTTCATTAAACATTCAACACCCAGCCTTAAACTTCATTTAACATTCAACACTCAGCCCTAAACTTCATTAAACATTCAACACCCAGCCTTAAACTTCATTTAACATTCAACACTCAGTCCTAAACTTCATTAAACATTCAACACTCAGTCCTAAACTTCATTAAACATTCAACACTCAGCCCTAAACTTCATTAAACATTCAACACTCAGCCCTAAACTTCATTAAACATTCAACACTCAGTCCGAAACTTCATTAAACATTCAACACCTAGCCCGAAACTTCATCTAAAAATAGCTATGTGCATCAAATTTATTCTTGAACGCATTAGCTACCGTGACCCCGCTACTCCCCCGCCCCCACGTCATGTAAGGACCATGATTGTATGCCTTATCTCTTTGCATTTTGAACTCACAGGGTTCACGGTTATTGATAGTTCATAAGCTTGAACACGCATGCGGACTTTGGGTCGTATTTTCTCCAGCTTTACGTGTTGCCATTCTCATTTTATCCGTCATTTGTTTTGCACAGAAGCAAATACATTTTCTAAACTCATTAGGAAAAATATCACATAACAGGTATTTCAATCTTGTTATACAGTATATGTTTTTGTGGTGATAACAAAGACGATGTTTGTGATTACTGCCGTTGGTTTTCGCTTGCAGCAGGGCGTATGAAGCGCCATTTTAAAAGCCTTTTATAAATTAGACTGTCAAGCGCCATTTTAAAAGCTTGTTATTGATTAGACATGTTCGAATACGTGGACTTCTATTTTTCATATTTTAGCCATCTTCTACATAACCTTTAGAGATGACATTTTATACACATTCCCTACTAGTGCGACATGCTAATCTTTCAAAGTTTGATGGATGAAACGTCTTTACCGAATATCGATTTTATTAAAATTTAATATTTTTTATGAACGTATATTATATGTATATATATATATATACACACACATATATATTACCATATATTACATAAGGAAACTATGAGTAGGAGAATAATGACATTTTGCAAACTTGACGGTTGGTATGTGCTGTTTGCATGAGAAATGACGGCATCATGTGCATATTCACTTGGTGCAATTAGGTCCGGTTTCATTTGAACACGCCTAATATATATATATATATATATATATATATATATATATATATATATATATATATACTAATATATACTAAATAAACTAATATAGACAGCTCACCTGGAGTGTTGGGGGTCAGGTTAGGGCCAACCGTCCAAAAATGGACATCTCATCTAGAGTCTTGTGGGTCAGGTTAGGGCCTACCATCCAAACATGGACATCTCATCTAGAGTATTGTGGGTCAGGTTAGGGCCTACCATCCAAACATGGACATCTCATCTAGAGTGTTGTGGGTCAGGTTAGGGCCAACCATCCAAACATGGACATCTCATCTAGAATGTTGTGGGTCAGGTTAGGGCCAACCATCCAAACATGGACATCTCATCTAGAGTGTTGTGGGTCAGGTTAGGGCCAACCATTCAAACATCGACAGCTCACCTAGAGTGTTATGAATCAGGTTAGAGCCAACCATTCAAACATGGACAGCTCACCTACATTACTCCAAGGTTAGGTTAGGACCGACCACCCAAATCTATAAGAAATAAGTCTGTTACGAAAACAATGACAACAAAGCAAAAGCAAACGGCCTTGGGAAAGGATGTCCTTCAGAAACAAGAAGAATGACGCAGTGAACTGAAAGCTGCAAGAAACCTTCGCTGCTGACTGCCCTTCTGAACACCAAGAAAAAACAAACCAATATAGCGACATGGACTGTTCGGACAATGTATCAGGCAGGTAAAACGGCACAGATAGCTAAATGGATGAGAAATTACAAACTAGGACTGTGCGAAACAAGATGGACACAATCAGGAAAGGTTAGACTGACAACTGGGGAAATTATATATTTTTTTCTGATGTTCAACACACAGAGAGAGTTGCACTCACGCTTTCTAAAGAAGCACGGAGGGCGCTTATAAAGTGGGAGGCTATTACCAATAGAATCATGAGCAGAGCTTCAGAATTAGAAACAAGAACATCCATTTTTTAACCTCATTAAGTTTTATACCCCAACTAACAAGGCTGAAGATAATTACATCATGCTGGAAAATGTCATTCCTATGCAGAAAAAGAAAGGGTCATAATATTAATTGAAGACTTCACCGCTAAAGTGGAAGCAGACAAGCTAGATTATGAACAGATTAGAAGAAAACAAAGAATTGGACAGATGAACGAACATGGAATGTTTGCAGAGCTATGTGCGCTACACAAAATGATAATTGGAGGAAGCATGTTTCTACACAAGACGGTACATAAGACCATTTGGAGATCATCAGACCCCGTGACAGAAAATTAGATTGATTACATCTGTGTCATTCAAGCGTTCAGCAGTACATTACGAGATGAAATAGTAAAACGAGGTGTAGACGTAGCGTCAGACCACCACATGTTGCTGAGGATTTTTCAGCTCAAACTAAAACAGTACCTAGTACAGGGTGCAAGGAGAACAAGATATAACGTACACCTATTACAACACCAGGAGAAGAAGACAGAATTTAGCATATAACTTAACAGATACCAAGTGTTACAAGAGCTTTATGACGATGAAGAAATGGACATTAATAGTAAGTGGGACCAGGCTAAAGAATAACTATGTATACTATGTGAAATAAGACATGTGAAACCAACACAAAGAATGGATCACAACAGAGACATTACATATAATAGAAGAAAGGAAAAAGGAAGAAAGCTATGCCCAACAATTACCGAACCCGAATCATCACAACAGAAGCACAGATAAATAATACTGTTACAAAAAGGTCAACACATGCATTAGGAAAAATGGGAATATATTGACAAGCGGGCACGGGAGACAGAAGAGGCAGCAGAGAGAGGAAATATGAGAGATCTCTACTCATTAACAAAGAAAATGGCAAATAGATATATACAGACAAACAAACCAATCAAAGATAGAGAAGGAAGGATATTGACATCATCGGAGGAACAACAGAAACGATGGATTGAGTATTTTAAGGAAAGTCTAATCAGACATCCACACAAGAAACACTAAGTAAGATAGAAATCCAAAGGGCCATATCTAAACTTAAGAAATAGAAAGCGGCAGGACCAGTTGGGATAGCAGCAGAAGCCATAATGGCAGATATAGATACGCCACTGATACATTCCAAGGATTATTCAAGAAAATATGGGAAGAGGAGAGAAAGCCGACAGAATGGAAAGAAGGTCATCTGATCAAACTGCCTGGCAGATTGTAGCAATTATAGGGAGATTGCATTGTTGTCAGTGTAGACGAGATATTCAACACAATCAATTTAGACAGATTTAAAACTGAAGTAGACAAAAAAACTCATAGACGAAAAGGCAGGATTTCGTCAGGGAAGATCCTTCACAGATCATATAGCTACTCTACGCATAAAAGCATAACAAAGTATTGAATGGAAATCATCCCTATACGCAAATTGTAAATACTTTGAAAAGGCGTTTGGTAGTTAGGATTGAAGTACTCTTTGGCAACTGTTGACACACTATGGGCTACCAGAAAAATCATAACCCTCATATAGATTATGTACAAAAATACAGTTAGTAGAATGATACATGACTGTGTACTGACTGACATCTCCGGTGTGCAAATAGGGATGTCTGCTCTCACCTTTCCTGTTCTTGTTGGCTGTAGAATGGATTATGAAAACATCAATCGAAGGAAAAAGAACTGGTTTTCAGAGGACACTATTTTCACAATTGGGGAAGCTTTATTTCGCAAATGATCTAGTACTTTTGTCCCACAGTCATAGTCAGATGCCAGGGAAACTTGATAGGGTGAAAGAACAATCAGTCAAATTGGGACTACGTATCTTGGAAAGATAAACAAGGAATGAGACTTAAGGGTTATAATAGATCATACAGGTAATGCGAGTAAGCATGTCCAGGTTATAATAGATCATACAGGTAATACGAGTAAGCATGTCCAGGTTATAATAGATCATACAGGTAATGCGAGTAAGCATGTCCAGGTTATAATAGATCATACAGGTAATACGAGTAAGCATGTCCAGGTTATAATAGATCATACAGGTAATGCGAGTAAGCATGTCCAGGTTATAATAGATCATACAGGTAATGCGAGTAAGCATGTCCAGGTTATAATAGATCATACAGGTAATGCGAGTAAGCATGTCCAGGTTATAATAGATCATACAGGTAATGCGAGTAAGCATGTCCAGGTAGCAGTGAAAAAGGCAAATGCAGTGTTAGGTATGAAAACAAGAAATATTAAACATAGGAGCAAGGAAGTGATTGCTAAATTGTATAAAGTAGGACTTAGGCCTTGATTGCAGAACTGTGAACACGTATGGAGTCCTTATCGTGGATGAGATATAAACTTGCTGGAAAGGATACAAAGAAGAGTGAGAAAGCTAAAGCGAGGAAGGACTCAGAAAAACCGGCGTACAGTGTCTAGAAAAGAGAAGAATTCGAGGTGACAATACTGGTTTATAAGATAATCAAAGGAAAGGATAAATTAGACTAAAACAAGGTTGTAAAAAATTCAACCACCTACAAGAGCAAGAGGACACAACTACAAATTAACTAAAGAACAGTCCAGATTAGATAATAGGAAATATTTTTTTAGCCAAAGAGTAGTGAATGCTTGGAATGCATTGCCACATGAAGTAGTGGTGACAGGGACAATTAATTCATTTTAGAATAAATTGGATGCGCATAGCTTTTAGAGAAAGGAAATGTAAATGAAACTGATTGTATACAGTCCAGTATAAAGACATTACGTTAAGTTAAGTTTAACTATGTCCACAGAGGAGACACGCTATCAATCGCATTCTAACCTCCAATTACCACAACGTTATCTACTGCCTTTGTTCTCAATATCTGCTTTAGACTGCTATACATCTCTTCTACCTCCTCTTCAGCGTCTGCTGTCTGATATGGGCTCGTATATGTGTACAATGACTGTGTCCACTCAATGCGAATCCATTCTTACTGTGAGTTATCTGTGACTGTGACCTCTCTCAATGCAGCTGTCGATTGCCTATCTGATGTGTACGTTGAAGTTTCACAACATTTTAGGTCGAAGTTCGTAGAATATTTTCTTGAAAAGTTTCCAGACCGAAATAACCATATTTTTCAATATAAATAAAATATTTGATCGAAAAACGGATTTTGTTCATATTGACTTCATTCTCACTGGAAAGGAATCTGTTTTACGTCCATATTGTGGCACTTAGAAGTTTATCCTGCTATAAAAACGTACATAACTTAGCTTAACTTGTCTTTATACTGGTTTAGAAGACTCTACAGTGTATGTATACAACCAGTTTCTTGGAGGGTGATTTAACCGATGTGCGAGTCCATCTTAATAGACTCAAACCATCAAACCATGTTGTTGTTGTGGTTCGTCCATAACGAGTGATGAGGACTTTTACTTTTTTCACCTAGCCAGTCCTTCCAGTCCAGTATTCTGTAAATCTGGGTTGTGTGTGGGTGGGGAGATGACTGACGAGTCAGATTTGGGGTCTGCACACTCGCAGGCAGGGAGGGCATGGAAAGTTCGCTTCGCGAGACGGTGATCATGATTGTCAGTAAATCCATGTATCTCATCCGCTTTATTGCTCAGCCAGGAGTCCCAAAACTGACGCAGCTTTTTGACTGTAGTTTAGCATGTCAGCGGACGTACGCTCTCCGCTTCGCCCGTTGTCACAGGACTCGACTGTGTTAGTACTGGATACATGAAAAGAGAATGACTTGCGCGATGAATTTGATTTAAGTGACGAGTCCAACTTGAACCAGTGACAAGACAGGTCAGGACGACTGGATATGAGCTCGGTCTAGTGGATGACCACGGCTGCTCAAGTGCCTCGCCGTGTTCTGTGCGGTCTACACCACTCAGCACATTTGATGTCGTGGTAGCCTGATGACGAGTTTCCTGCTTAGCTGGCTAGGCTCGAGCAGCGCAGGACAAATCTAAAACAGCTTTCTCTATTCTTGGCTTCCTACTTTTTCTGTTACCACCTCTCCTGCCCCTTTTCTGTCCGTACGTTTGTTTGGGTCTCTCACTGACAAACAGTAGAGCTTAGTAGACCCGCAGCCAGTTAGGCGCCATCTATATCTGCTCCTAACAAACCACACGGGGAAAGCTACAAATAACTTGGGCATATTGTTAACTTGGATTTCGTCCGGTGAGCGGCCGTTAAGTCTACACTTTTAGATTTCCAACAGCCAAGGAATTTGTAACGTGCCTGACACTGAACACGGGAGTCCGATCTCACTACCCAGAGATCAATGGAATTTTTACCAGAAGATCCACGTGAAAAACATCTCCGTCTCCACCGTGATTCACACCCGCTTCTCCAGCACCAGAGGCGGACACCTTACCTCGACACCACTGAGCCCCCCTCCCCCCCCCCCCTCCTTGACAGTTATGGAAGGGGACGAGGGAGCTGGTAATTTCTCTTCACAAAATCTAAAACCATACATCAACCAATCAACCTATCTCCCCACGGGAAGCATATGGGTTCTACCGACACACGTCAAGTCTGTCTGTCGCTCAAATCTTCAACTTATGACAAGTCTGTCCTTACTTCCTCGTGGTTTTCTCAAGCAATTTTTGTCTAGTGTGTTTGGGCGGCCTATGTGTGTCTTTGGGCGTTAAAGTGAAACCGGGTCTTTTTTTAAAATGAAAAATAAATTTTCAAGCATTCAATATGTCATTTATTGTATAATCCCCTGCATCGTTTATGTACTTAAATCAGCGTATAGGTAATGCTTGAAAAGCTTCAACGTAGAAAGATTTGTCAATATGTTTGAACCAATCCAAAACAGTCTGTTTCAATTCGTCATCAGTGCTGACATGCTGACCTACCAGAAATTATTTTAGGAGTACAAACAGATGGAAATCGCTTGGAGCGAGCTCTAGGCTATAAGGTGGATGTGGCAATACCTCCCAGCTGAGTTGCTGCAGATAACACATAGTGGTGCGGTGAGCCGTATGAGATCGAGCGTTATCTTGCAGGAACAGGACGCCCTTGCGATCAAATCAGGCCGTTTTATGGTTATGCACATCACTCAAAATGCGGTTGTAACGTTCACTGTTGATGGTAGCACCACGTGGTAGAAAATCAACACGAATGCTGCCAAGTTTGTCCCAGAAAACACTCGTCATCACTTTACGTGCAGACGCAATTGTCCGACATTTTGTGGGTGGTGGCAACTGCGTATGCTTCCACTGCTTAGATGTTCGTTTTGATTCAGGAGTGTCTCATCGCCGTATTGCCATTGAAGTCTTCTGTAAATCTCCGCAAGTTTCACGTCTTCTTTCACAAGAAACTTCATCACAACACGCGATTCCATGCAAAAGATCCAACAGTGTTGTCTATCATTTTTATTTATCTGTCACGTAACTGGCCCATGACAAGTGGATCACCTAACAGTAATAGGACACAAGTGCCCCTAATGATAGTAGTTCCAGCACGCTATAACTCATTCTGGTAGAACTAGAACAAAAAGTCCTGGTTTGATTTGATCTTCCCTCATATATCATCTTCTTGTTCTTCTTTTTCTTGTTCTCTTTCTTCTTCTTCTTCTTCTTCTTCTTCTTCTTCTTCTTCTTCTTCTTCTTCTTCCTCTTCTTCTTCGTTCTCAAACTCCCGCTATCATGCCCTGAAAAGGACTTTGCAAATAGCAGGATGTTGTCAGGAGAATGGGGCATGCTATATGGCGTAGTTTCCAGCTTGGCTACGATATTTACATTTTCAGACCGACACATCTGACTTCAGCGTGGCATTATTTAATACCAGGTTAGCCTTCCCTCTTCGATCCATTTTACTTAGCCAGTCTGTCTTGTCACAGCTTATTATCCATGCGCATCATCATGTAGCATGTCCTTTGCAGAACGTAGATCTCATGAGAGCCTGTGCGTTGGAAACTGTCTTTCGCCAGTCTTTCGGCCTGCTCCAAGGTCAAATCCAGAGTCTCCTTGATGTTCTGGGTCCATCCTCTTCTTGGTCGGCCCCTGCTCCTCTTCCCAGTGACCATGCCCTCCATAACCGCTCTCTCCAGTACGTTGTGTCATTTGATGTGTTAAAAAAAAACCTCAGTGTTCGGGTCATTACGTCATTAATGAGCCAATTCTCCTCCACATTCAGGTCTTTGCCGGATGGATTTGTTTCTTTCTTTCTTTGTCCACATGATTTTCAGGACTCTTAACTTCACTTAACTTAACTTCTTTATACTGGTTTAGAAGACCCTGCAGAGTCTGTATACAACCAGTTAAATTTACATCCCCTTGCTCTAAAAGCTATGCGCATCCAATTTATTCTTAAATGCATTAACTGTCCCTGCCTCCACTACCTCCCCTGGCAATGCATTCCAAGCAGACACCACTCTCTGACTAAAAAAATATTTCCTAATATCTAACCTGGACCTCTCTTTAGTCAGCTTGTAGCTATGCCCTCGTGTTATTGTAGGTGGCTGTATTTTAAAAAAATTGTTATAGTCTAATTTATCCATTCCTCTGATCATCTTATAAACCTGTATTAAGTCACCACGAATTCTTCTCTCTTCGAGACACTGTAGGCCGGTTTTTCTGAGTCGTTCCTCATAACTGTAATTCTGGAATCCCACTATCATCTTTGTCGCTCTTTTTTTGTATTCTTTCCAGCATGTTTATATCCCCTCTATGATAAGGACTCCACACCTGTACACATTACTCCAATCTAGGTCTAACTAATGCTTTATACAGTTTGACGATCACTTCCTTGCTCCTATGTTTAATATTTCTTTTTATCATACCTAACATTGCATTTGCCCTTTTCACTGCTACCTTAACTTGCTCACTCACCTTTCCTGTATGATCTATTATAACCCCTAAGTCCCTTTCCATATCTATCTTTCTAATATTGTTTTCTCCCATTCTGTAATTATGTTCCATATTGGATCTACCCACGTGGATGACTGTACATTTATCTACATTAAACTCCATTTGCCAGCTTACAGACCATTCTCGAATTTTATCTAAATCCGACATCTTCTGTAGAACTGTGTTTCAAAACACCGATCTTCGCACTTATTGCTTTTGTAATCGTCCATGTTTCACGCCCATAGGATGCCACATGAAAAATACATGTTCTTAGTACCTTAAGTTTTAGTGCCGTGTGTGTATTAGGCCATACGTTCTGCATGCTCCTTATCTTCTGTATTGCGGTATTCAGTCGTCTTCTTACTTTCATTGCGCAGTCTCCATGATCCCCCCGTTGATATATTTCCTTTCTTTTTTATTCAAACAGTTTTATAGTGTAAGAACGTCGCCTGCTGAAACATGACCAGGAACAGAGAAAAATGTATCACATTTGCCACAGCACTCACTTTCACTTCTTGCATCGTGACTCTCTGGACGACTTCAAAAGTTAGCTTCATGGCTCGTGAAATCCATCAAAGTCACAAAGAAATCCAGCAAATAGACAAAGAAATCCAGCAAAGTGACAAACAAGCACAAGTGGACAGGGTTGCATTGAAGCCACAAGTTTTGCGTGTTGTCCAAGAGGTACAAGCTGAGCAGTCGAAGGTAGAGAATGGCGAAGAGAAAGTAGATCCGCCCGTTATAAAGTACGACACATGGCAAGCAGATGGAGCAGTTCGTAAGGCATTTCTCTTATTATTAATGTGTGGTTGATGATGATGGAGATGATAGAAGGGATGCAAAGGGAGCGTTTGATGAGAGTGGCTCTAATAGTGTTGATGGGTAAAGTATGGATCTTACATGCTGATCGTGTTGTTGTAGTGGGGATAGATGGGATCATAGACCTGTATCTTAAATGTTGATTGTGTTCTTGTAGGAATGACCTGTATCTTAAATGTTGATTGTGTTCTTGTAGTAATGACCTGTATCTGAAATGTTGATTGTGTTCTTGTAGTAATGACGTGCAACTTAAATGTTGATTGTGTTCTTGTAGTAATGACATGCATCTTAAACGTTGATTGTGTTCTTGTAGTAATTATGTTCGGTATCTTAAATGTTGATTGTGTTCTTGTAGGAATGACCTGTATCTTAAATGTTGATTGTGTTCTTGTAGTAATGACCTGTATCTGAAATGTTGATTGTGTTCTTGTAGTAATGACATGCATCTTAAATGTTGATTGTGTTCTTGTAGTAATGACATGCATCTTAAACGTTGATTGTGTTCTTGTAGTAATTATGTTCGGTATCTTAAATGTTGATTGTGTTCTTGTAGTAATGGCATGCATCTTAAATGTTGATTTTGTTCTTGTAGGAATGACCTTTATCTTAAATGTTGATTGTTCTCTTGTAGTAATGACCTGTATCTTAAATGTTGATTGTGTTCTTGTAGTAATGACATGCATCTTAAATGTTGATTGTGTTCTTGTAGTAATGACATGCATCTTAAATGTTGATTGTGTTCTTGTAGTAATGACATGCATCTTAAATGTTGATTGTGTTCTTGTAGTAATGACATGAATCTTAAATGTTGATTGTGTTCTTGTAGTAATGATGACCTGTATCTTAAATGTTGATTGTGTTCTTGTAGGAATGACCTTTATCTTAAATGTTGATTTTGTTCGTGTAGCAATGACCTGTATCTTAAATGTTGATTGTGTGCCTGTAGTAATGATAACCTGTATCTTACATGTTGATTGTGTTCTTGCAGTAATGACATGTATCTTAAATGTTGATTGTGTTCTTGTAGTAATGACCTGCATCTTAAACGTTGATTGTGTTCTTGTAGTAATTATGTTCGGTATCTTAAATGTTGATTGTGTTCTTGTAGTAATGACATGCATCTTAAATGTTGATTTTGTTCTTGTAGGAATGACCTTTATCTTAAATGTTGATTGTGTTCTTGTAGTAATGATGTCCTGTATCTTAAATGTTGAATGTGTTTTTGTAGTAATGACCTTATCTTAAATGTTGATTGTGTTCGTGTAGTAATGATGACCTGTATCTTAAATGTTGATTGTGTTCTTGTAGTAATGATGTTCTGTATCTTAAATGTTGAGTTTTTTTTTGTAGGAATGACTTGTATCTTAAATGTTGATTGTGTTCTTGTAGTAATGATTTCCTGTATCTTAAATGTTGATTGTGTTCTTGTAGGAATGACCTGTATCTTAAATGTTGATTGTGTACTTGTAGCAATGATGTCCTGTATCTTAAATGTTGATTGTGTTCTTGTAGTAATGACCTGTATCTTAAATGTTCATTGTGTTCTTGTAGTAGCAATGACCTGTATCTTAAATGTTGACTGTGTTCTTGTAGTAGCAATGTCCTGTATCTTAAATGTTGATTGTGTTCTTGTAGTAATGACATGAATCTTAAATGTTGATTGTGTTCTTGTAGTAATGACCTGTATCTGAAATGTTGATTGTGTTCTTGTAGTAATGACGTGCAACTTAAATGTTGATTGTGTTCTTGTAGTAATGACATGCATCTTAAACGTTGATTGTGTTCTTGTAGTAATTATGTTCGGTATCTTAAATGTTGATTGTGTTCTTGTAGGAATGACCTGTATCTTAAATGTTGATTGTGTACTTGTAGCAATGATGTCCTGTATCTTAAATGTTGATTGTGTTCTTGTAGTAATGACCTGTATCTTAAATGTTCATTGTGTTCTTGTAGTAGCAATGACCTGTATCTTAAATGTTGACTGTGTTCTTGTAGTAGCAATGTCCTGTATCTTAAATGTTGATTGTGTTCTTGTAGTAGCAATGTCCTGTATCTTAAATGTTGATTGTGTTCTTGTAGTAATGACATGAATCTTAAATGTTGATTGTGTTCTTGTAGTAATGACCTGTATCTGAAATGTTGATTGTGTTCTTGTAGTAATGACGTGCAACTTAAATGTTGATTGTGTTCTTGTAGTAATGACATGCATCTTAAACGTTGATTGTGTTCTTGTAGTAATTATGTTCGGTATCTTAAATGTTGATTGTGTTCTTGTAGGAATGACCTGTATCTTAAATGTTGATTGTGTTCTTGTAGTAATGACCTGTATCTGAAATGTTGATTGTGTTCTTGTAGTAATGACATGCATCTTAAATGTTGATTGTGTTCTTGTAGTAATGACATGCATCTTAAACGTTGATTGTGTTCTTGTAGTAATTATGTTCGGTATCTTAAATGTTGATTGTGTTCTTGTAGTAATGGCATGCATCTTAAATGTTGATTTTGTTCTTGTAGGAATGACCTTTATCTTAAATGTTGATTGTTCTCTTGTAGTAATGACCTGTATCTTAAATGTTGATTGTGTTCTTGTAGTAATGACATGCATCTTAAATGTTGATTGTGTTCTTGTAGTAATGACATGCATCTTAAATGTTGATTGTGTTCTTGTAGTAATGACATGCATCTTAAATGTTGATTGTGTTCTTGTAGTAATGACATGAATCTTAAATGTTGATTGTGTTCTTGTAGTAATGATGACCTGTATCTTAAATGTTGATTGTGTTCTTGTAGGAATGACCTTTATCTTAAATGTTGATTTTGTTCGTGTAGCAATGACCTGTATCTTAAATGTTGATTGTGTGCCTGTAGTAATGATAACCTGTATCTTACATGTTGATTGTGTTCTTGCAGTAATGACATGTATCTTAAATGTTGATTGTGTTCTTGTAGTAATGACCTGCATCTTAAACGTTGATTGTGTTCTTGTAGTAATTATGTTCGGTATCTTAAATGTTGATTGTGTTCTTGTAGTAATGACATGCATCTTAAATGTTGATTTTGTTCTTGTAGGAATGACCTTTATCTTAAATGTTGATTGTGTTCTTGTAGTAATGATGTCCTGTATCTTAAATGTTGAATGTGTTTTTGTAGTAATGACCTTATCTTAAATGTTGATTGTGTTCGTGTAGTAATGATGACCTGTATCTTAAATGTTGATTGTGTTCTTGTAGTAATGATGTTCTGTATCTTAAATGTTGAGTTTTTTTTTGTAGGAATGACTTGTATCTTAAATGTTGATTGTGTTCTTGTAGTAATGATTTCCTGTATCTTAAATGTTGATTGTGTTCTTGTAGGAATGACCTGTATCTTAAATGTTGATTGTGTACTTGTAGCAATGATGTCCTGTATCTTAAATGTTGATTGTGTTCTTGTAGTAATGACCTGTATCTTAAATGTTCATTGTGTTCTTGTAGTAGCAATGTCCTGTATCTTAAATGTTGATTGTGTTCTTGTAGTAATGACATGAATCTTAAATGTTGATTGTGTTCTTGTAGTAATGACCTGTATCTGAAATGTTGATTGTGTTCTTGTAGTAATGACGTGCAACTTAAATGTTGATTGTGTTCTTGTAGTAATGACATGCATCTTAAACGTTGATTGTGTTCTTGTAGTAATTATGTTCGGTATCTTAAATGTTGATTGTGTTCTTGTAGGAATGACCTGTATCTTAAATGTTGATTGTGTTCTTGTAGTAATGATGACCTGTATCTAAAATGTTAATTGTGTTCTTGTAGTAATGACCTGTACCTTAAATGTTGATTGTGTTCTTGTAGTAGTGATGACCTATATCTTAAATGTTGATTGTGCTCTTGTAGTAATGATCTGTATCTTAAATGTTGATTGTGTTCTTGTAGTAATAATGTCCTGTATCTTAAATGTTGACTATGTTCTTGTAGGGATAACCCGTATTTTGAATGTTGATTATGTTCTTGTAGTGATGATCTATATGAATTTCAGTAAAATGGCGACCAAGCAACCTTTCATGTTCAGCGATTTTCCTGTGGTTTGATCGTTCCAGTTAATGTGTAGAGCGCAATGTTGTTTGGCGATTAATTCCTAGCACATCTTACGCCATTCACAGGAAGCCTGTGTGTGTAATTTTCCTTGAATTCGGAGAAAACACGATCTGTTCTGCATGTGTTATAGAATACACGTTGTTTTATTGGATGTCATTAGAGATTGCGCACTGTCTTTGGTTGATATGCACGACCTACTTGGAAAATGTTGATTGGGTTCTTGTAGGGGTGATGATATGCAGTTATTTGACACAGTGAACGCATGTAGATAGATGAAAGCTGTACATGTTATTTAGTATATTGTGGTCTGTCCTGCTTCTTCTTCTTCTTCTTCTTCTTTTTCTTCTTCTTCATTCTTCTTCTTCTTCTTCTTCTTCCCTCTCTTCCTCCTTTTTCTTCATTCTTCTTCTTCTTCTTCTTCCTTTTCCTCCTGTTTCTTTTTTTCCCTCCTCTTTCTCCTTTTTCTTCTTCTTATTTTTCTTCCTCCTCCTCCTTTTTCTTCTTTTTTCATTTCTTCTTCTTCTTCTTCTTCTTCTTCTTCTTCTTCCTTCTCTTCCTCCTTTTTTTCTTTTTTTTCTTCTTCTTTTTCTTCCGCCTCTTCTTCCTCCATTTTCTCCTTTTTGTCTTCTTCTTCTTGCTTCTCCGCATTTTCATCCCCCCTTTCGTCTTCCTTATCCCTCAGCTTCATCTTCTTCCTACTCCTCTTCTACAAACAACGTAAGAAGAACATAGGAAATATATCTGAAGTTATCTGCAGCACTAGCACAATGATTGCCAACTATCTGCTACACAGATGTTCAACATAGAAGGAACAGAGGAAGCACATATGACCATCACCGATAACTTTCACGGACAAACCTTATGGAAAGACACAAGAAAGGGAAATGGGTGAAGCTTCCAGGCAACGAGTATGTTAATTCGGGAGAACGATAACATGACAAGAATTTTCTGCATTCGAATAACAAACATAACCAACAATAGAAATTAAGTGAAGTAATGAGCACCCGGAATTTGAACACCGAACCGCCAGGTGACAGCGGCGCCTTGCCACACCAATTAAGTCTACAGCCTACTGTAGATACAGGCCTTCTGACTCACTGAGAAATTCCTTTGAAACGTCACATTCCACGGGTGACTAAATAATGGAACTTGCGTGTGTCAACTGTCAGTGCAACTATAATAGGGTGCTTGGGGAAACAGAGATGGATATGCAGTTGGTTTCAGGGCAGGATTCTGTAGAAGGATCACTATCAACAGTTCTTTGTTGTGTTTTGTACCGTGAATTTGTTTATTTCTCTGCGTGTAGCATGTATTGATTATAAACTTTGGCACGGTATGAGTTCCGTTATTTAGTCCGCGGTGAAATGTGACGTATCAATGGATTTTCCAGGTGAGGAGCACGTGACCGAATGGTTTCGATGTCTGCCTGTCGACAAGAAGGGCAGCGGTCCGAATCCTCTGTATGGCAAATGTTTTTCTGTTCAGTTTCAGTTCAGTTCAGTTCATCCCGTAACCCATCAGGTCGTTGGGGCACACACGAAGACACTCCCAAAATCCCACGTCATCCCTCTCTGTCTGTCGCCGCCTGTCGTATCTCACCGGGACGAAGGCCTGACCACTCAGTGACGTTGTCCACCAATCTCTTCCTTGGACGTCCTCGCCCTCTCTGTCCTGGTACGGAACCAAAGAGTATCGAGTTTGGAATTCCGTTGGACCTCGCGACGTGCTCGCACCAGGCCATCTTTCGTCTTTTGATGGCTGTGAACAGATCTTCAAAAGAACCAATAGCGTCTTCAACTCTCTGACGTATTACTACTTTCGTGACACGATCTTTATATGTAACATTTAGGAGTTTTCTATAGCACCTCATTTCCATTGCATGTATTCTGCCCTGGATATCTGCAGTAATGGTTCTGTTAGGGGTGAAATAAACAAACATAGCCACCACACGACGTGGCGACAGCGTGGCGAAGCGGCATGTAGTCTTCAGCTTAAAAACCTCCCCCGACTGCCCCCAGCAACGGGTAACCCGGTTAGTATGACGTACAAGGTAAAGGTGGTTTCCATGACAACAACCTCCGTCGGGGAGGAAGATAGCTCTACATGGACTAGGCCATTGCTTGTGTGAGGGTGACCAGTTCCCTTTGCTGCTGTGGTCGGAACCCGCGACTAAGGAGCGGTCGTACTACGAGCAAACCATGGCCGGATTTTATTGTTGTCAGGCCGTGATTTCGAACCCAGGTCACTGTCGACTAGGCTACAGTCTCCACCTATCTAAAGTAGGCCGTGGTTAGGCATTGACTAGACACATAAATGTATACAGGATTGATGATAGGAAATTTAGGAAGTAATCGACTCTATAAATTTGTTTTAATCGAACTCGGTCTAAATTCCCAGATCGCAGGTGTTGAACTAGGAACGACTAACCAGGCTATGACACATTTGTGGGGATGTCTCGCTCGTCTACTATCTTAACTCCTCCTCTCTATCTCCCTCTCCCTATCTCTCATACCCACTCTCTCCCCCCTCTCTCTCCTCTTTTTCTCTCTATCTCTCATTGTGGCACAGTGCTTACGTCATCCTGAACGCTTTGTTGCCGATTTCTTAATTTTCTTTTCTGTTGTTTATTAAAAATGCTACACGGGTGAAGATAATTATACTTGGGGACTGAGTGGTCTCGAGGTAAGACGTCAGTCTTGGTGCTGGATGACTCGGGTTCAAATCGGGATTTTTTCACGCGAACTTTCTGGCCTTTTTTCCAATCTCTGAGTAGAAGAGATCGGACACCCGTGTGCAGCGTTACGCACGTTAAAAATCCCTCGTCAGTTGGAAATCGAAAATAGTCCGCTTAATGGCAACTACCCGGGCAAAATTCAAAATCATGTTAAAGATCTAGCCAATCCATTATGGGATCCCGCCGGTGCTACGGAGTTCATCCATTGTCCTGAGATCCTCCAAAGATATGGAGAAGAACAGAGCACTTATGGGTTAAACCGTGTGCAATGACGTTGATTCTTTCACTAAACTAAACTAAACTAAACTATCAGGACGCAGAGCAGCGCATGAGCTACAGCGGTCAGCGATCCACAGTTGACTGCTAGGGTTAGGGTCAGCAAACCAGAGCTGCCAAGATCCTTCTACACCTCCACGCGGTGATCCTGGATAACAGGCTACAACAAAGCAGACTGGCTAAGGAGACGAGCTAACCCGGTACTAAAAAAATGCCTGCTGAAGTTGGATGTATCAGACCGAAAGGTGCAAATATCGTAAGTCAATCTGTAAACTATGCTGCGACGTATTCCATTGTTTGGACTTCATTCTGCTTCCTATAGCCCTTTCAGGGCTTGGTACACATTAACTTGGAATCCTGGTATTCAATCAGGCATGGTAATGACATCAGATGAGTTGACATCGTATGCAAGGGATAGTACAAAGCGCTCAGTTACAATCCTATCAATCCAAGCTATGGCAATGCAGAGACTGAACAGCCTGAAGAAATTATGGCAGAGCACCAATAAAATGATAAAAGTAAAAGTCTTTAGAGCCTGTGTTTTTCCCGTGGCAGCTTATGGCTGTGAATCATGGACGATTACCAAAACTTTTAGACAAAGAATCGAATCCGTCGAGTCAAAATGTTACAAAAAAGATCCCAAGAAAACCCTGGACAGAGAAAAAAATAAATGCAGACATTCGGCAAGAGTGGAGCATAGAGGAGAACTGGTTTATCAATTC
Organism: Ariolimax columbianus; assembly: GCA_036924085.1. NCBI lineage: Eukaryota > Metazoa > Mollusca > Gastropoda > Stylommatophora > Arionidae > Ariolimax > Ariolimax columbianus. Next base: position 54,043,504 of record JAVGWX010000019.1, read on the forward strand.
CATTTTGGCTAGAAAATGCAAATACTTTGTTCACATCAAGAGACACAACGGTCTTGAGAGGACGGTAATGGAAGGTATGGTGCCAGGCAAAAGAGGAAGGGGTAGACCAAGAAGACGATGGCACCAAGATATCCAGGAATGCCTGGGTATGACTATGGCGGAGGCTGGAGTTTTGGCAAGAGAATGAGTTTCTTTCAGACAGACTGTGATGGGAGCGACATTCGATAAAGGACATGCTTCATGATGATGATGATTAGGGTAATGTCTTTTGCCAGGTAACCGAATGCTTCGGCATTCTGTAGTTGACATCTTATAACTTCCTGCGGCTTGGTAGGCCTGGGCGAAGATTCAAATAATGTGGGTAGATTTTTAACTAGAATTTGTGTCCGGGCAGCGGCCGTTAAGCCTATTATTTTCAAATTCTAACTACGAAGTTATTTTTAACATGCTCGACACTGAAAACGGCAGTCCGATCTCACTACCGAGAGATCAGGGGAATTTTTTACCAGAAAATCCACGTGAAAAAAATCGCACATGTATGCAAATGACAGGTAACAAAGACATGACATCTACCTTTCTCTTGGTCTGAACTCCACAGCGATCCTGAAGAAGTACAACCAGTTCTTGAATAACAATAACAGACCCATCAGCTCTGATCCCCGAAATACATCCAGCATCACAGAGTGGTGGCAAGCTGTGGCCATGTCGTCATGGTAACGTTTAGCTTTGATAGTCTATTTTCTGTGATGTTAAAGATTGGCTAATATTTTCATGATGCTGTCTATTCACTTTGATAAACTTATGGCTAATCTATTCACTTTTATAAACGTATGGCTAATCTATTCATTTTTCACTTCTTTGGAGTAATCTGTTCACCTTTTTCATAAATTTTGGCTAATCTATTCACATTTTCTTAAAGTTTGGCTAATCTTTTCACTGTCCCTCCTAAAGTTTGGCTAAGCTGTTCACTTTTCTCCTAAAGTTTGGCTAATCTGTTCACTGCCTCTCCTTAAGTTTGTCTAACCTGTTCACTTTTCTCCTAAAGTTTATCTCTAGTCTGTTCACTTCCTCTCCTAAAGTGTGTTTCTAATCTGTTCACTTCCTCACCTAAAGTTTGTCTCTAATCTGTTCACTTCCTCTCCTAAAGTTTGTCTAATCTGTTCCCTTCCTCTCCTAAAGTTTGTCTCTAAAATGTTCACTTCCTCTCCTAAAGTTTGTCTCTAATCTGTTCACTTCCTCTCCTAAAGTTTGTCTAATCTGTTCACTTCCTCTCCTAAAGTTTGTCTCTAATCTGTTCACTTCCTCTCCTAAAGTTTGTTTCTAATCTGTTCACTTCCTCTCCTAAAGTTTGTCTCTAATCTGTTCACTTCCTCTCCTAAAGTGTGGCTAATCTGTTCACTTCCTCTCCTAAAGTTTGTCTAATCTGTTCACTTCCTCTCCTAAAGTTTGTCTAATCTGTTCACTTCCTCTCCTTAAGTTTATCTAATCTGTTCACTTCCTCTCCTAAAGTTTGTCTCTAATCTGTTCACTTCCTCTCCTAAAGTTTGGCTAATTTATTCGTAATTATTTCATAACTGGCTAATTTGTTTGCTTATAATTACAGAACAATTGTTAGCTTATTCATTTGGAATTAATAATTGGATTAATTGATCCACGTTTGCTTGATTTTTGCTAATATTTTAGCAATTATTTCAGAGATATGCTAAAAATGTGCTTTCATTTTAAAAAGTTAAACTCATCATCAGTCAATCAAAATCGCTTGAGATCCCTGTGGAGTAAATGTCTTCAACAAATATAGATCATCAAAAAATGTTTACCTATCCATATCTATGAAATTTTTGTGTCTGAAAGTTTCAACAGGATGGAGCAGCCGGCACCATACACAACTCTCCTTGGTGAACTCACCACTAATAACACTCTAGCATGTTACATTGGTATTATTCTTTGCTCTCCTTTCGGGGCGTGGTAACACTACGGCGCCCTGTAGAATTTGGCTTATTTATTTTCAGTGTCATCAGAACTTAAGCGAAAATGTCAGCATATTTTGAATAGCTTTGTTAAACTGTCCGCATATCTCACATAACTTGACTAAAATATCCGCATCTCTCACATAACTTGACTAAACTGTCAGCGTATCTCATATAACTTGACTAAAATATCCGCATCTCTCACATTTCACTAAACTGTCAGCATATCTCAGATAACTTGACTAAAATATCCGCATCTCTCACATAACTTGACTAAACTGTCAGCGTATCTCACATAACTTGACTAAAATGTCCATTTATCTCACATGACTTGACTAAAATGTTAGTTTATCTCACATACCTTTGCTAAACTGTCCATTTATCTCATATAACTTGACTACACTGTCCACTAATCTCGCATAGCTTGTCTAAATGTCCGTGTTTGTCTCACATGACGTGAATAAAATGTCAGTGTATCTCACATAACTCCACTATAATGTTAGTTTATCTCACTTAACTTTGCTAATAAATTTGCTGGAATTTCCTAAAGGAAGATATTTCATAGAACCGACTTCGATGCACATGTGCACGCCCATGTGTGTTTAGTCCTTGTCAATGTGCACGCCCATGTGTGTCTAGTCCTTGTCAATGTGTGTCTATTCCTTGTCAATGTACACGCTCATGTGTGTCTAGTCCTTGTCAATGTGCGCGCCCATGTGTGTCTAGTCCTTGTCAATGTGCACGTCCATGTGTGTCTAGTCCTTGTCAATGTGTGTCTAGTCCATGTCAATGTACACGCCCATGTGTGTCTAGTCCTTGTCAATGTGTGTCTATTCCTTGTCAATGTGCACGCTCATGTGTGTCTAGTCCTTGTCAATGTTCACGTCCATGTGTGTCTAGTCCTTGTCAATGTTCACGTCCATGTGTGTCTAGTCCTTGTCAATGTTCACGTCCATGTGTGTCTAGTCCTTGTCAATGTTCACGTCCATGTGTGTCTAGTCCTTGTCAATGTTCACGTCCATGTGTGTCTAGTCCTTGTCAATGCAGAAAGTGGAGACGAACGGCCACGAACTCCGTAGCTCCTGCCTTCAAATTTCCCTCCGACTTTATCAGGTGTAAATGAACAGCTAGGTTGACTGACAGAAGCGGTCATTCCAACACAAAATTCACGACCTGCCGCTGCAGGGGCAGCTAATGTCGCCTGTCCTGCGCCACCTGCTTTGCCTTACGTTGTGTAAGCCCTTGTTGCACAATCACTCTAATGTCATCTATCCACCTGCCTTGTGGTCGCCCTCTTGTCCTATAGCCAGATCTACCAGCGTTGTAAACCGTCAATGGATGCTAACGAGGATGCTCTTCTATGAGATGGTCGAACCAGGAGATGTGTTCTTCCAAAGACGTAGTGCCAATCATACTATGAATGACATCGTTCCGCAGTCTGTCTATTCTGGAAACACTGATGACCTTCCTCAAACACGTTATTCCACACGTCAAAATTCTGCTATCACACGTCCTGGACAGTGGCCATGTTTGAAGACCTCCTGGGAACTGTGAAAGGAAAGGGCTTTTGAAGACCTCTTAGCAACTGTCAAAGGAAAGGACCTTTTGAAGACCTCTTGGCTGTCAAAGGAAAGGACATTTTGAAGACCTCTTGGCAACTGTCAAAGGAAAGGACCTTTTGAAGACCTCTTGGCAACTGTCAAAGGAAAGGACCTTTTGAAGACCTCTTGGCAACTGTCAAAGGAAAGAAACTCGCTTGGTAAGGGCACATATCGAGCTCAAACGGTCTTCTAATTACGATCCTGGACGGAAACGTGCAAGGCTGATAACGATGAGTATTTTTCTGTCCATCCTAATCTCGTCAGAACTTTATTTGTTTTCTTTTCTTGCCACGAAATACGACCTATTTATACAAAGCGCCTAAGCATACAAAGGCTCAGTATTACTCTGGAGTCTGCCACAACCCTTCTTTGTCAACTTTCGTTACAACAAATGGGCTATTCCACCTGAACCACGATTAGGGCTAATCGCATCAAACAGGCGGCTCATACAGGTAACTTCAATGTTTTGTGTGTTTTTTAAGACACAAGATTTGACCTTCTTTGACTTCTTTCCACACACTCTTGTTTCATTTGACTCTGTCCTACAGTCACACTATTGCACAACTTTCACATGCGCCCTCAGGGTGAGGTCCTTCCATTACACTTCGGTTGGGCTGGCTTCTGGGAGCGTACAAATCTAGCATAGGTACATACAGACGCACACATACATCCACGCACTGGTTTATGCGTCTTAATATCGCCCAATTGACTACGGTCTGGGGTGGAATAGGATCGCCTCCGCCAGTAGAAACTAGTGAGGCAAACACGTAATATAAAACAAAATAAAAAGTGCATTTTTAAAGTGTACTAACGCTTTAAACAGATTAAAACGTATACCAGCGATAGACTACACTTGGAGCAATTATCAATCAATCAATCAATCAATCAATCAATCAATAGCACGCTTAGTCGACCGGGCCCGTCGTGTCGAATAACTTCGTCCAGGACCACGTCTGTAGCTCTGTTTAAGGGGTGAAGATTTGTTTTAGTCGGGTTTTGCGAAGGCGGCCCCGAGGACGTCTCCAGCTGAGCGCGGCTTCTTCTCGTAACTCGCCCCCACAGCCTGTCCGGGCATGTTGTGGGCTGGGATTCCAGGGAAAGGCGAGCAACGTGACCGAAGAGAGAGAGACGACGCAGTGACACCATTCTTCTGTACGGCTCTGAGTCCTGGACACTAAACAAGACCGGCAGCGTCTAGACACCTTAACCCCCCGTGCAACCAGAAGCGCCTCCTCGGAATCGTCTGACAGGACATGATTTCCAACAGTGAAATAGTTCGACGCATTCAACTTGCAGAAACAATATTGTCCAGAAGTTATTGTGCATTTGGATATATTAATTTAACAATTGTAAGATGTTTTTGTTAGCCATTGTGAATTATGGGATAGATTCGTCGAAAAGAACGGAGAACATTCGTCGTAGCCTACCAAGCCCACAACGATACAGCGCGAGCAGGCGATAACACGAAAGTAGACAGATTAAAACGTATATCAGTGATGGTTAACAATCAAGGACATATTCACTGGAAGAAACTGTATATTTGGACACAGTAATTCAACAACTGCGAAGTGTTTTAGTGGCTATTGTGAAGAATGATAGAGGTTCATCGAAAAACGACCAGTGAACATTGGTAGGTTCATCGAAAAACGACCAGTGAACATTGGTAGGTTCATCGAAAAACGACCAGTGACCATTGGTCACAGCATAGTCGAGACAGCTCTCGCAAGCCAGAAAACAGGCCCAGACTTGCGTACAACTTCCAGCTTAACAACCATGTCGAATACCATACTTGTCCTTATAACAACGATACATATCCAAGGGACACCCTCGCTGCACCCAGGACTACTACACATTCCTTCCAGTCTCTATCACTGCGGGTTTTATACACATTTTTGGACTTCGGAATCCTCAGGAAAATTAGCACTTTGCTTACCGGAATAAAATAACACAAAGACGAGCGCAACAAACCGGACCGATACGTGATCACTTCAACGGGAGAGGGCTGAGCAACACCCGTTTGGAAACACATCCCTCACACGTTGAACAAACAGTAGGGAGATGTGATGCCCTTACCATCTCTTAGGGTCACGGGAAAGACGAGGCGAGAGACTATGATTTTTTCAGTGTTAGTAAAATGTGTTTGTAATCATTGGATCAGACAGGGACAATTACATCTGACCTACAGCGGAGAATACATGTCTTAGAAATGAGATGTTTCTGAAGAATTGTAAACGTCACATACATAGACCGAGTTACAAATGAGAAAATGTGAGATAGAATGGCAACAGAAATAAGAGCTTTTGAAGACCTCTTAGCAACTGTCGAAGGAAAGGACCTTTTGAAGACCTCTTAGCAACTGTCGAAGGAAAGGACCTTTTAAGGACCTTTTAGTAACTGTCGAAGGAAAGAAACTCGCTTGGTACGGGCACATATGGAGATCAAACGATCTTGCAAATACGATCCTGGACGGAAAGGTGCATGGAGGACGACAAAGAGTATTTTTCTGTCCATTCCTAATCTCACCAGAACTTTATTTGTTTGCTTTTCTTTCCACGAAATGCGACTCATTCTTCTGACCTGAATGGTTTCCAGGGGCCTTTGTGTATGACAAAGACGAGAATAGCACCACTGCCTCACAGAGAGCATGCCGTAAGAGGCGACTAGCTGTGTGACATGGCATAACACCAACCATGGTTAGGTGGTTTGTTTAGAGCAGCATAGATGGCACCTAACAGGCTGCGGGTCTACTTTGTTCTACTGTTTGAGTCTATTAAAATGGACTCGCACATCGGTTAACCACTCTCCGTAAGCGCTTGTCCTAACGCAGCAGAGTATTAAGCTGCTCGAGCCTAGCCCGCTAAGCAGGAAACCCTTCTCCCATCTACATCCAGCTCATACCAGCGTAGGGATATCTGCCCTTGTAGAAGTACTAAGAACTAAGAACTAGGTTGATTTATCTTCTGATAACAAAAATGAAAGTGTATGGAGAGAAATAGAAATTGAGGATGAAAAATCAGTGATTGGAGTGTGCTAAAGATGTCCATCAAGTCAAAAAGAGGAAGATGAGGAGCTGATTAGTAGCATATAAGCGCCAAGTGAGGGGACATTATTATTAATGGAAGATTTAAACTTTCCAGAAATAAAATGGAATATTGTAGAAGCACCTGTAGAGTCAAAACCTTTTTCAAATGCATAATTGACAATTTTTTAATTCAACATTTAGAAGCAGCCACCAGAGGTAAAAACACACTCGACTTAATTTTTACTACAGGGGAAAATATGATTGAAAACGTTACTATTGGGGAACTGTTTGGTTCAAGTGACCATCAAATCATTCGTTGGGATCTCATAGCAGGGAAAAGAAGTAAACATAAACGCACGAACATACGACTCATCTAAGGCAGATGTTAAGAAGATGACAAAGGCAGCGAGCCACATAGTCTGGAAAGATATTGTCGGAGAAACAGATGTTAAACAAGAAGGAGAGAGTTGCTAGTTTGTTGTTTTTTTTGCGTTCGGCTTTTCTCTCTATTATCCAAGGCGGTGTACGTTGCAATGGGGTTTTTATGTTGCCCCTCTCGCCCCAGTGCATCCGACTTCAGCATACATTTTATGTAAGAGTCTGATTCCTCCTGCCGGCGCTGTGATGGGGATCGAACCCAGCACTTTCGCGTTGTGAGCAGTGTCACTTAACAACTAGTGCACGCCGTCCCCGGGGAGAGTTTTAAAACAGTTTTAGAAAAGTTAAAAGAGGAATGTGTTCCATATTTGGAGGTAAAATGTGTATAACTAGATTTGTGATTAAATGTAGAAAAGCTGAAAATAAAGCATGACAAAATTTATAGACGCAGTTATATCAAAAGAAACAGATTAAAAATATGTGGACAAGCAGAACAAAGCTCAGAAAGTGAATAAAACAAATAAAATAGACTTGGAAAAAAAAAACTTGCTCAGAGGATTAAGACTTATAGAAGCTTCTTTTCTTATTTTTGAAATGAACAAATAACGAAAGACAAAGCAGGCACTCTCATAAACAGCAGAGGAATTCTACAGGTACCTCAACTCCACCTTACGATACACCTGTTTGCCAGGTACCTGAACTCCGCCTTACGATACACCTGTTTGCCAGGTACCTCAACTCCGCCTTACGATACACCTGTTTGCCAGGTAAAGGAACTCCGCCTTACGATACACGTGTTTACCTAATTCCATAGGTACCTCAACTCCGCCTTACGATACACCTGTTTGCCAGGTAAAGGAACTCCGCCTTTCGATACACCTGTTTGCCAGGTACCTCAACTCCGCCTTACGATACACCTGTTTGCCAGGTAAAGGAACTCCGCCTTACGATACACGTGTTTACCTAATTCCACAGGTACCTCAACTCACCTTTGCGATACACGTGCAAGGAAAAACTGACGTGGTTCGGTGGATGGGGTGTGTGCCAAGATGAGCCTTACACTGTGAAAGCCCCCTGCCTGGTTTATTCTTTTGGGTAAGGATTTCATTGATACACCACACAATGTTCGTTACTGTGTTGTGTTAGTTATTTTGGTGTTACTTTTGTGATGGGTTACAGTGGCTCTACTCACATCCCGAGGTGTACTTGAGACGGTGAACCGAGGCCCCCTGGCTGAAGTGTAATGCGAGACTACACAGTAAGCTCACTGATAAGATCCACGCCTAGTTGGACAGACCGCTGTGACAAATCCTGTTTTGAGGAGAAAAGGTCTTGATCAGTGTGTTTCACCTGATCCTGATTACTCTTTGCTTCCATCTTGAACAGTATCTTTCACCTGATCCTGATTTCTCTTCCACCTTGATCAGTATCTTTCACCTGACCCTGATTACTCTTCTCTTCCACCTGGATCAGTATCTTTCACCTGATCCTGATTTCTCTTCCACCTTGATTAGTATCTTTCACCTGACCCTGATTACTCTTCTCTTCCACCTTGATCAGAATCTTTCACCTGATCCTGATTTCTCTTCCACCTTGATCAGTATCTTTCACCTGATCCTGATTTCTCTTCCACCTTGATCAGCATGTTTCATAAATAATAATACGTAAACAGTGGCAGGGTATGGCGAGGAATAAAAACATGTGATAAAGGAACCAACAACAAACAACATCTCCTGAAACAACAAATACAGAGAAGAAAATGGGACTGGAAGGAGGCACCACCCAACAAAGCCAGAAAAGCCCTCACATGGACTCCCCAGGGGAAGAAAAAGTGAGTTAAACCTCCAACTACACGGAGAAGAGAATGCAAGAGGGAACTACTTTCAAATCGTTGCGCCATGAGAGAGGCTGAAAGAGCATTCCAGGACCATGTATGCTAGCAGGAATAGTCAATGACCCATATACAGAGAAGAGCGGTGACCTTTGATTAATTGATTGATTGATTGATTGATTGATTGATTGAAAAGTATGAAGCACTGAGGAAGGTCAATAAACAAAATATAGATTATTAGACGCATAGAATTTGCATATGTTGTTCCTAAACCTTTCTATCAAACTCAGGCTCGTGTCCTGTTTGAATGTTAGTGTGTAAATTAAACATGGATTGGGAATTCACAGTTAACGATTTCATACAGTTTAACTGTATCGCCGTAGAAAAATTAAGACGCTGAATAAGTTACACACTACGAAAGCCCTAAGTCAGTATCACCAGCCAATCTATGTCATGAAACCCACAGGGAAAAAGAACAAAGGACAGACAGACGCTTGGGGAAACCAGTACAAGGAGAATAGAGAAAAGCTATAAAGAAGTGGAGAAAAAAGCACTGGCCGATCTGATTGAAGAGGATTGGTTGATGGCATGTGTACCCCAAGGTGATTAGGGTGAATATGAAGAAGATGAAGAAGAAGAAGCAGTAACTCTAAAAGTAGTAGTAGCAGTAGCAGTAGTAGTAGTAGTACTAGCAGTAGCAGTATTAGTACTAGCAGTAGTAGTACTAGTAGTAGTAGTAGCAGTAGTAGTAGTACTACTAGCAGTAGTAGTAGCAGTAGCAGTAGTACTAGCAGTAGCAGTAGCAGTTGTAGTACTAGCAGTAGTAGTAGCAGTAGTAGTAGCAGTAGTAGTACTAGCAGTAGTAGTAGCAGTAGTAGTAGTACTAGCAGTAGCAGTATTAGTACTAGCAGTAGTAGTACTAGTAGTAGTAGTAGCAGTAGTAGTAGTACTAGCAGTAGCAGTATTAGTACTAGCAGTAGTAGTACTAGTAGTAGTAGTAGCAGTAGTAGTAGTACTAGCAGTAGTACTAGCAGTAGCAGTAGCAGTTGTAGTACTAGCAGTAGTAGTAGCAGTAGTAGTAGCAGTAGTAGTACTAGCAGTAGTAGTAGTAGCAGTAGCAGTAGTAGTACTAGCAGTAGCAGTAGCAGTAGTAGTAGTAGTAGCAGTAGTAGTAGTAGTAGTAGTAGTAGTAGTAACAGAAGCAGTAGTGGTAGGACACTGTAGTAGTAGTAGTAGTAGTAGTAGTAGCAGCAGCACCAGCAGCAGCAGCAGTAGTAGTAGTAGTAGTAGCAGTAGTAGTAGTAGTAGTAGTAGTAGTAGTAGTAACAGAAGCAGTAGTGGTAGGATACTGTAGCAGTAGTAGTAGTAGTAGTAGTAGTAGTAGTAGTAGTAGTAGTAGTAGTAGTAGCAGTAGTAGTAGTAGTAGCAGAGCTACGTTACATGGCATGCTAATTCTACAACTGATAACAAACTTATTACTTTTATAACGTTATTTGACATTTTCTCAACAGAATCGCATATGATTTTTCATTTGACGATGCATTGGGCAAAATTGGATGTGATGTTCGATCATTTGATCCAAGGTAATTATTGAATCAAACAAAATCTGTGAATGACTGCTGGAAAACTGAATTCCAGTAGTAACTGAATACAATAATCATTATTATCATGTGTGGAAGTTGTCTGTATTTGTTCTTGTGACTTGTAGTTTCAAAAGGATGTAGTGCCGAACTCTGAAGTCCTTAACAGGACAAAACTGGCAGGCACCCATACCTTGTGGAGAGAACCAGATGAACTAGGAATCTTGTTCGAAAGGACAATACGCCGCTCCCTAAGGAGCTGTATGAGGTCAGGACAGACAAGCGCTGGCCGGGTGGATAGAAGAAATGATAGAATGTCTGAAGGTATTTCTGAACAGTTTCATAATCGGTCTCGCCTCTTGGGAGATGCTTGCTCTGAACAGCTCAGTCTGGCATCACAAAGGGTGCCCGCGTTAGGAAAGAGTTATATTTGCGGTGTAGAAAAAGCGAGCTGCACTAATGGACAGAATGCAAAACGGTCCAATTCCTGATACTGTCCACGTGAATCCCACGTGTGGTAGAGTCTTCCGCTCGTGTCGGACTGTACAGCCACATGTGGTCGGATCTGACTACACATTTCTGACGCTGTCCCCATCTTCGCTTGTCTTGGGCAACTATTATTATTATTAATGGGATGTGGTAGTCGGACCCATGCCCAATCTTGCTTAGTCTCAAATAACTTAGTCGCTCCTTTGTTGCCTTTTGGTGTAGCACTACTCGGTTTTTTTATTAAGTCTTGTAATAATGCATACATGATTATACACAGCCTGCACAACCCTATGTCGTCTGAGCATTTCCTCACTTTAGATGATCTGTTTTAATTCATCCGGCTACGCATTCCATGGGTATGTCCGTCAGGCGTTTTTTGCATTTGACATGATTTGTTTTTGTTAAAAAAGGAAAGCTCCTGAACAGATTCCAATCACAACACACTCCCGAGTATCAGCTGTGTACACACTTTACAAAACCGTTGATCATAACCTTTTTGAGTGCTCGGTGGTCAACGATGTTAGGAAAATGTTTCTTCTTCCTAAGCAGGACCACGGGAACATTTTGTAGGCCCTAAACAACAACTGACAAACACGTTCAGATACCATGACATGGCAATGGGCCGAAGGGCAAGAGTTCGGATGCTGCTGAATGGGAAACAGAACATACTGGCTACACCAAAAACGATGCCTATTACCAGTTGAACAGAAGAGAGCAGGTCGTTGTCTTCAGACTTCGCACTGGCCACAATAGACTGAGGTACCACCTATTCAACAAATTGAAGATAGGTGGCACCGACGAATGCCCGTGTGGTACCGGGAAAATGACTGCTGAGCATTTGCTGCAAAACTGCCCGATATACGAGGATCAGAGAGAGCAGATGTGGCCATCACCAGTGGCAACACTAGACAAGCTCTATGGCAGTGTCGACAGCCTCAGGATGACCGCTGCCTTTTTCGAAAAAATAATGGTTACTGTCTGACTGCGTACGATGAAGAAGAAGAAGGATGCTGCTGGATCCTTAACCGACACAGAGACCTGAAATCTTGTCTCTTTATGTTGCACCGTGAATCTTGGAAAGCCAAAAGTGGCAGAGAGCCATATCTAGGGATTCATACAATCTTGTCTCTTTAAGTGGCACCTTGAATCTTGGAAAGCCAAAAGTAGCAGGGAGCCACGTCCGGGGAGTACGGAGAGTGCCGAACTTGTCCAATGCCCGATTCGATAAAGTGGGTTCCATGGGTCGGTGTATTCTCGTGATGGGTCCTCTGGTCGACGCATCGCATCTCATCCATGATTTGTTGCTGCAATGGCCTCATGCGACTTTTGGCTCCTTCCAAGACTCAAGATACCGCCTAAAGGGACCATATTTCAGGAGATAGCAGCAACCAAAACAAATGCAAATAAATCGCCTGATGAAAATCCCTAAAAACGGCTTCCAGAAATGCTTGCACCAGTCTTTAATGACTGAGATAAGGGCATCAACTTAGCAGGGACGTTTTTCTAAGGGGATTAAGTTTGATCAGGCCCAACTTACTGATCAGACATGTTGCACTGTGGTTTTTATTTTGCGCCTGTCGGCCTCAGTGCACCCGGCTTCAGCAGGCATTTTATTTAAGGGTCTGCTTCCTCCTGCATTTTCTAAGGATGAGGATGATGATGAGGAGGATGATGATGATGAGGGTGATGATGATAATGATGATGAGGATGATGATGAGGAGGATGATAATTATGATGAGAATAAGGATGAGGATGATGATAATAATGATGAAAATAAGGATGATGATGATAATGATGATGAGGATGATGATGAGGAAGATGATTAGGAGGATGATCTAAACTGACTATGAACCTTTAGTTCTGGCACCACTACTCTTGTTTCAGCATGACAAATATAAGTAACCATCAGAGAAGCAACAACGTCCGGTTCTACAGATACGGGCTGTATGACAGAAACACAAACAACTTTAAACCAGACTTTGATGAGTATGTCAAACAGACCCAGACCTGGAAAATGCGGACACTTAAGAACATCGTAGCAGAAATGGGACACAATGGGGTAAGTCTGATTTGATTGGTTTATTTCGAAAGTGTGGGGGAATGATTCGTCGTATTTCATTGGTTCGGTTTGAAAGTAAGAATGAATGATACGTCTGATTTGATTGGTTCATCTTGAAAGGGATGATTTTATTCTGCTTTGATTGGTTGATTATAAAGATCAGGAACAGTTAGCTCGGTTTGGTTTGATTTTTTTTTTAAAGTTGGAAAGATGGAGGCAAGTTCGGTTTGATTGGTTCATTTTGAAGGCAGTGAAAAGTTAGACTAATGTGATTGGTGCCTTATGAAGGCAAGAATATAGGAGGTCTAATGTGATTGGTGCCTTATGAAGGCAAGAATATAGGAGGTCTAATGTGATTGGTGCCTTATGAAGGCAAGAATATAGGAGGTCTAATGTGATTGGTGCATTATAAAGGCGAGGAAAAGTTAGTCTGGTGTAATTGGTGCATTATGAAGGTGAGAAAAAGTTGGTATAATGTGATTGGTGAATTATGAAGGCAAGGAAAAGTTAGTCTAATATGACTGGTGCATTATGAAGGCGAGGAAAAGTTAGTCTAATATGACTGGTGCATTATGAAGGCGAGGAAAAGTTAGTCTAATATGACTGGTGCATTATGAAGGCGAGGAAAAGTTAGTCTAATATGACTGGTGCATTATGAAGGCGAGGAAAAGTTAGTCTAATATGACTGGTGCATTATGAAGGCGAGGAAAAGTTAGTCTAATGGAGTTGGTACATTATAAAGGCAAGGAAACGTTAGTCTGATGTGGTTTCTGCATTACGAAGGTTAGTCAAATGAGATTAGTACATTGTGAAGGCGAGCAAAAGTTAGTGTGATGTGGTTGGTGCATAACGAAAGTTCATCTAATGAGAGAAGACAAGTTAGTCTGATCTGGTTGGTGCATTACGAATGTTAGTCTCCCCCACTTTCCTATCCACTCTCCCACCAACTTCTCCATTCCCACACCCATTTTTCTCCTCAACCACCCACTTCTCCACCCCCACCCACCCACTTCTCCAATCCCTCACATACTTCTCTTCTCAACCACCCACTTCTCCACTGCCCCACCCACTTCTCCACTGCCCCACCCACTTCTCCACTGCCCCACCCACTTCACCACTGCCCCACCCACTTCTCCAATGTCCCACCCACTTCTCCACTGTCCCACCCACTTCTCCACCCACTTCTCCACTGCCCCACCCACTTCTCCACTGCCCCACCCACTTCTCCACTGTCCCACCCACTTCTCCACCCACTACTCCACTGCCCCACCCCCTTCTCCACTGCCCCATCCACTTCTCCACTGCCCCACCCACTTCTCCACCCACTTCTCCACCCACTTCTCCACTGCCCCACCCACTTCTCCACTGCCCCACCCACTTCTTCCCTGCCCCACCCACTTCTCCACTGCCCCACCCACTTCTCCACTGCCCCACCCACTTCTCCAATCCCTCACCTACTTCTATTCTCAACCACCCACTTCTCTACTACCCCACTTACTTCTCCACTTCCCCACCTACTTTTCTTTTCTCTTTAACCACCCACTTTTCCACTTTCTCACGCACTTCTCCCCTCCACAACCATCTTGTCCCCTCCCTCAACGATTTTTTCCCTCACTGACCGACTTCTCCCCTCACCCTCCCACTTCTCCAACTTCCACACACTTCTCCTCCCCTTTCTACTTCTCTCATCAACCACTCACTTCTCCAATACCCCACCCACTTCTCTGCTCAACCACCCACTTACTTCTGCACTCCACCACCTACTTTTCCAATCCACCACCAACTTCTCCCCTCCGTCAACCACTTCTCCACTCCACCAAATACTTCTCCCCTCTCCCACCCACTTCTCCTCTTTACCCACCCACTTTCCCCTTCACCCATCCACTTCTACCCTCACCCAACTTCTTCTTCACTCTCCCATCCACTTCTCCCCTCCCCACCCATTTCTCCTTTTACCCAACCACTTCTCCCTTCACTCAACCACTTGTCCACTCCTCAACCCACTTCTGCCCTCACCCACTCACTTCTCCCCTCCCTCACCCACTTCTCCCCTCCCTCACACACTTCTCCCCTCACCCACCTACTTTTCCCCTCCCTCACCGTTCTCCCTTTCCTCACCCACTTCTGCCCTCACCCACTCACTTCTCCCCTCCCTCACCCACTTCTCCCCTCCCTCACACACTTCTCCCCTCACCCACCCACATTTCCCCTCCCTCACCGTTCTCCCTTTCCTCACCCACTTCTGCCCTTACCCACTCACTTCTCTCCTCCCTCACCCACTTCTCCCCTCCCTCACACACTTCTCCCCTCACCCACCCACTTTTCCCCTCCCTCACCGTTCTCCCTTTCCTCACCCACTTCTGCCCTCACCCACTCTCTTCTCCCCTCCCTCACCCACTTCTCCCCTCCCTCACACACTTCTCCCCTCACCCACCCACTTTTCCCCTCCCTCACCGTTCTCCCTTTCCTCACCCACTTCTGCCCTCACCCACTCACTTCTCCCCTCCCTCACCCACTTCTCCCCTCCCTCACATACTTCTCCCCTCACCCACCCACTTTTCTCCTCCCTCACCGTTCTCCCTTTCCTCACCCACTTCTGCCCTCACCCACTCACTTCTCCCCTCCCTCACCCACTTCTCCCCTCCCTCACACACTTCTCCCCTCACCCACCCACTTTTCCCCTCCCTCACCGTTCTTCCTTTCCTCACCCACTTCTGCCCTCACCCACTCACTTCTCCCCTCCCTCACCCACTTCTCCCCTCCCTCACACACTTCTCCCCTCACCCACCCACTTTTCCCCTCCCTCACCGTTCTCCCTTTCCTCACCCACTTCTACCCTCACCCACTCACTTCTCCCCTCCCTCACCCACTTCTCCCCTCCCTCACACACTTCTCCCCTTATCCACCCACTTTTCCCCTCCCTCACCGTTCTCCCCTCCCTCACCCATTTCTCCCCTCCCTCACACACTTCACCCCTCGCTCACCCACCTCTCCTCTCAATAATCACCCGTCTCTACACCCATCCACATCTCCCTTCCCTTACCCACTTTCTCCGCTCACCCACGCACTTCTCCTCCTCTCACCCACGCACTTCTCCTCCTCCCACCTACCCACCTCTATTCTCACCCCCTTCTCTCCTCACCCATCAACTTCTCACATCTTTCATCACTTCTCCACTCCCTCACCCACGTATACCCTACCTCACCCACTTTCTCCGCCCAACCTATCCTCCTACCCACTTCTCCCCTCACCCACCCACTTCTCTCCTCACCCCCCACTTCCCTCCCTCACACACTTCTCCCCTCACTCGCCCACTTGTTCACTTCATCACCCACTTTTCCACTCTCACATCCACTTCTCTACTGCGCCACCAACTTCTTCCCTCCCCCACCAACTTCTCCACTCCCCGCCCTCCCCACACTTTTCTCTTCACGCATGCACTTCTCTCCTCAGTGATTCATCTGATTCACCCAGATTCACCAAGATCTTGATGTTGCCTTGTTGTTCCATTAATGTTTCCTTGATGTTCCCTTGATGTTTCTTGGTTGTTTCTTTAATTTCCTTGATGTTCCCTTGATGTTTCTTGGTTGTTCCATTAATGTTTCCTTTATGTTCCCTTGATGTTTCTTGGTTGTTTCTTTAATCTCCTTGATGTTTCCTTGATGTTTCCTCAGCGGACCATAGATATTATCAAGATTGACATCGAAAGTACCGAGTGGCCAGTGTTAGATAACATGATGGAAACAGATATGTTTAAACACATTCGACACTTGCTCATAGAGTACCATTACTTTCCTAACAGGCCCGCCAAACCAGACTTCGTTCATTTTTTCAAGGTAATTCTCATATTTGTACTCAATATCCCATATACGTTTATTTCAGGATTCACTTTTCCCAAGTAAATCTAACATTTCAATGTTCACATTTCCTAAGTAAGTCTATCATTTCTATGTTCATATTTCCTAAGTAAATCTATCATTTCTATGTTCAAATTTGCCAAATAAATCTACCATTTCTATGTTCACATTTCCCAAGTAAATCTATCGTTTCTGTTTATTTTCACAAGTAACTTCTATAATTTCTATGTACACTTTTCCCTACCAAATCTATCGTTTCTGTGTTCAAACTTCACAGTAAATCTGTCGTTTCCATGTTCATTTTTCAATAAATCTATAATTTCTATGTTTTCTTTTTCCAAGTAAATCTGTCCCTTCTATGTTCATTTTTCACAAGAAACTCCTATAATTTATATGTACACTTTCTTGAAGTAAATCTATCATATCTGTTTCACTTTTCCAAATAAAATCAATCATTTCTATATTTAATTTTCCCATGTATATCTACCATTTCTATGATCCCATTTTCCTATTTAAATATTACAAAAATAGCTGTCATTGTGATTTATATTCCTATTGCTGGCGTCCGTAGGGGAGAGTGGATATATAGGACTGAACAATAAAATCAACTTATCATTCAGTTACCATGCAGTGTGCAGGCTAGGTTTTAATTTCACCTCCGAAGCGAACAAACTTGGCAGTGAATGGGCTGACAGCAACCAGCGACTCATAGCTACATCACAGTGAATGAGCTGACAGTAGCCAGCGACTCATAGCTACAGTAGCCAGCGACTCATAGCTACAGTAGCCAGCGACTCATAGCTACAGTAGCCAGCGACTCATAGCTACAGCACAGGGAATTGGCTTACAGTAGCCAGCGACTTATAGCTACAGCACAGGGAATGGGCTTACAGTAGCCAGCGACTCATAGCTACAGCACAGTGAATGGGCTGACAGTAGCCAGCGACTTATAGCTACAGCACAGTCAATGAGCTGACAGTAGCCAGCGACTCATAGCTACAGCACAGTGAATGAGCTGACAGTAGCCAGCGACTTATAGCTACAGCACAGGGAATGAGCTGACAGTAGCCAGCGGCTCATAGCTACAGCACAGTGAATGAGCTGACAGTAGCCAGCGACTTATAGCTACAGCACAGTGAATGAGCTGACAGCAGCCTGCTACTCATATCTGGCTGCTAGAATCAGGGTCAATGATTCATATCGGACCAAGACCCCGTTACAAGTGGCGGCCCTGGAAACAGACTGTACCCTTGCAGCCTGACTAAAAGAATAGGGATCAAATAGGGAAGGCTTACCGTATCCAAAAAAGGATGTGCTGAAACCATACTGGCTGGTCCTAAGGGTGCAGATATCGCAGCTTTGCTGTAAACTACGACAATGTCTTTTTGAAGACGAACGCCTAAGAAGAAGAAGAAAAAGATTTCACCTCCAATATAAATAACTTAATCCATACCGTGGTTTTGAACCCATGCCCTCTCTGTCATAAGGCCAGTGCCCAAACCACTCAGCCATCTGCACCTCACACACACACACAACCATAGAGAAAACACGTGCCATGTCCAGGTCTCGAACTTGGGACGACCACCTCCTCTCTGTGCTTCTCGTAAATTCTGTCCTTTATTTTTTTTCTGCATAAGAGCATGATCATGTAGCAAGTCCTTTGCAGAACGTCGCTCTCCCAACAGCCAATCTGTAAGACTCGATCTTTGGTCAGCTCTCCCACTTCAGTGCCCATCCATCTCAGAACCCCTTTAATGTCCTGTGTCAATCGTTTCCTCAATCTGCCTCTACCTCACTTGCCATGTACCTACTCTTCAGGTATAATTTATTCTAAGCCATTATGGCGTTTGATGTGGCCTTAGTATTTTAGTTTCATAGACGTAATATTTCGTTATTTATTCACTTTGTATTGGGTCATTACATCATTTAAAAGCCAATTTTCCTACACTTTCAAGTCGTGGCGGATAAATCTGTTTCTTTCTTTCTTTGTCCACGATATTTTCAGGACTCTTCTCTAGCAATGTGTCTAAAAAGCACCGATCTTCGCTCTTAGTGTTTCTATAAACGTCCATGTTTCACAACCAAAGGTTGCCACAGGTAAAATACATGTTCTTAAGGTCTTTAGTTCTAGTGCATTGTTTGTATTATACCATAGGTTCTGTATACTCCTTATCTTCTGCATTGCAATAGTTAGTCGTCTTCTTACTTCTTTTGTACAGTTTCCATTGTTGTTCAGTATTGATCCCAGATATTCACAATGTCCAACGTTTTCAATCTCTTCGCCAGCGATCTCCATTTTGGGTTGAAGTTAAATCTTATAAGTTGTCATTATCTTTGTTTTCTTTGTATTCAGGTAGAGATTCTGAGCGTCACTATGTTTCTAGACTGATGCAATTATATGTTCTAGGCCCCTGGTGCTGTCTGAGAACAAAACTGTATCGTCCGCATACCATATTTTTGATATCTATTTTCCTTCTATCATGAAAGGATCGAATCTGTAAAAATTGAATCTGCCTTTACATTCTTGATAATGTTTTCTCCATATATGCTGAACAGGTATGGTGAAGGAATGGAGCTCTGCCTGACCCCCTTGTGTATCTCAAACCAATCTGAGGTTTCACCATGTATTCTGACGGCTGCTTGTTGCCCCCTGTAGAGGGTTTCTATTAGTTGAACCAGATGTGTTGGGAAGCCCATTTCTATCACGATGTTCCACATTTGCTGATGTTTTACGCAGTCAAAGGCTTTGGTGTAGTCTATAAAACAGGTATACACATGACAATGTAGTACTCTTCGGAAACAATGGACAAATAACATGGCCAGTCACGCCGTAGTAAGCAATTAAAGAAATTTGGGCATGGGGCTGGCTGCTGTATCCTGTAGAAACTTCAAGCAATGACCTCAACAGTTACAGACAAATTAACGTTTCATGGCATGTCAGGCGTTGTTTGGCTTCGTTCGTTCTCAATCTCCCGCTACCAAACCCTAAAAGGGCTTAAGTAGCAGAATGTAATCCAGAGAACAGAATGCGTTGTGTCGTAGTTTACAGCTTGACTGCGATATTTGCATCTTTCGGTCTAACACATCCGACTTCAGCAAGCATTCTTTTAGTACCGGGTTAGCATTCCCTCTTCGATCCCTTCTCCTTAGCCAGTCTGCCCTGCTGCAGCCTGTTATTCAGAATCACCGCGTGGAGACGTAGAAGGGTCTTGGCAGCTATGGTTCGCTGGCCCTGACGCTAGCAGTCAGCTCTGGGTCGCTGACCACTGCAGCTCATGCACTGCTCCGCATCTTGATCCATAGGCGTTGGTTGAAGACCTAATCTCCACAGTGAGCTGTTAAAGATTTTGATTAACTGATAGCGACCCCTATTTTGTTCTGTTTGCTTCCAGATCCAAACTAAACTGAGACAGATGGGCTTCAGGGAATACTACAACAGACCACACTCAGAATTTCTTATCCCAGATGCATACAGACACCAGGGAGAGACCTTTTACATCAACTACAACTTTAAACCAATCAGTCACCAAGGGCAATGAATACACTTGATTTGTGTACGGCAGCTATTATACAGAAGCCACTGTAAATGCTAGATAGAATAGTAGTGTGTACAACCAGCAAGCTACAAGAACAAGTATTTTATCATGCGCTTTGCCATCTGACAACTATTGATCTGCCGGAATTGCAGCAATATCATTTACACACGTCATTAACAATCACAACATTGAACAAAAGCTATCATTCCCATTGCGCAGATCTACAGGGAGGATGTACCTAGCTGAGGAACAAAGGGCACCTTTACTTGCAGTCGCCACGCAATAACTTGTTGATATTTTATTTTAGCTTTTTTTAGAAAAAGTCGAATTTCGAATCTGTATTGTTTTGATCAGAATATGGATATCACATCAACTGAGCAACAGTGGCGTATACTGAATATATGCTAGGTGTGTGCGCATGTCTAAGTGAAACTTATACAATTTATTTTTGAAAATATATTATGAGAGTATTTTTATTATTTAAAACTTCAATTTGTTTGCAATTTTTCGTAAATGACGTTGCTGTCCTAAGACGTCACTGGATGTAATGGATTTTGACTGCTTTGTTGGCCAGTATTCAAAGGAGAGAGAAGAAGAACCGAGAAATGAGTACCGGTGCGTTGCTTGCGTGCGACTAGAAACGCAGCACACTATCCTATGCTATCTGTAGGTGAGAGAGAGATGGTGCGAAGAACGTGTTAGCGTTTAGCTAACCGTTGACATGTGTGCGTTAAAAGTCCCGCACTCAGCTAAATTCAACGTGAGAATTGTGAAATGTATTTGATACCTTTTTAAGTTCAACTCCTTCTAGATATGATCAGAGAAAAACGCAACTGTATATTATCACTAGTACTTCAAAGCACTGCAAGAAACTGATTATCATTTTTAGAGCAAGAAATGTTTTTGATAATCATCATCCTAACAGCAAGAAACGTTTTTCCAAATAATCAATTTCCCAGCGAGAAACGTTTAAATAATAATATTATATATTTTAACAATCGCAATTTTTACAGCGAGAAATGTATTTTTTAATCACTATTTTCTCAGCGATAAAGTATTTGATACTCTTCTTCACAGCGATAAACGTATTTGTTAATCATTTTCACAGCGAGAAACGTTTTTGTAACATCATTTGACTAGTTTCCATTTGTAAAACGGAAACCAAAGGAGAAATAAATGCAGCCCGTTTTTGAAGTTTCTTAATCGAAACAGAAAAAAATATAGACCTAGTTTTTGGTTCCTTGGTCATAAAGAAATGAATATTTCCCATCCTATGAATTTTTAATCATAAATAAAGACGCATGGATAGATTCCTAGTTTCCTACTCATAAACAGATAAATGTTTATTTGGTTTTTTGTTTGTTTAACATAAACATACAAATCTTGACCTAGTTCTTGATTTCTTAATCATAAACAAACAGATGTGGGCCTTTTTCTTGGCATTATATTCATAAACAGATCTTCATCTATTGTATGGTTTCTTCATCATAAGTACGACGATTGTCCTCGGTGAATGAGGCAGTAACCTATGCAGAGAAGGCAAAACATCAAAATAGGTTTATTTCATTTTTTACAAAGCATAACCATTATAATCAGACACTAGAAAGTCTTGAGCACAGGCCTCCTGTAAGGAACCAGCTCTTTAATACAGACTCTGCAGCGTCTTCTAAACCAGTATAAAGACGTTAAGGTAAGTTAAGTTTAAATAAAACCTTTTATTCATTTGGAGTGAAAAGACGAATGGTTGCAAATGTTTCGGAACGGGTTTACTTTTAATAGGGCCAGCTGCATGAATGCATTTACATAGCTTAACTTACCTTTTCTATACTGGTTTAGAAGGCTCTAAAAGGCAAAGGTCGTCTTCCATCGTAGACGATGGCATAATTTATTTGCTAGCGCTATTTTTAGTAAGGATTAACTTGGCTACTTTTTATCTTCACTTTCCCGTCTCGAGTCGCCCGACCCCAGTGGCAAGTCAAGGACAAGACGACTAGGGGGCGATCACGAGATTTAGGGGACTCCGCATCAAGCACCCGTGAAAAAGGCGGCGGAGTCCGGAGTCGAACCCACACCAGCTGATCACGAAGCGGACGGCTCAACAACTTCGCCACAAAATCCTCTGTAAAGGCTCTAGAAGGCTCTACAGTGTCAGTATACAACCAGTTTATTACACTTCACCGATACTAAAAATGACTGAACATCCAATTAATTTTTGAGTGAATTAACTGACCCTGCTTCCATCACATTCTGTCGCAAGTGTCAATGCATTCCAAGCATTCACCTTTCTCAGACTAAAAATATATGACCTAATACCTAAACTGGGCATGCCTTTAAACGGTTTGAAGCTAAGTTGTAGATCAGAGTGAAACTGATTTCCTGTGCACAAAACTGACTTTGGACGTATTTTACACAATGCTGGGAGGGGAGGGGGGGGGGGGGGGTGTGTGACAGTGGACCAAATCTTCACTCTGGTATCACAGGTGAATTGGTGGATTGGCTTCGTTCGTTCTCAACCTCCCGCTACCAAACCCTGAAAGGGCTTAAGTGGCAGAATGTAGTCAAGAGAACGGAATGCGTTGTGTCGTAGTTTATAGCTTGACTGCGATATTTTCACCTTTCGGTCCAACACATCCGACTTCAGCATTATTTTTTGAGTACTGGGTTAGCATTCCCTCTTCGATTCATTCTCCTTAGCCAGTCTGCCCTCTGCAGGATCATCGCGTGGAGGTGTAGAAGGGTCTTTGCAGCTCTTATTCGCTGGCCCTGACGCTAGCAGTCAGGTATGAGTCGCTGACAACTGCAGCTCGTGCGCTACAGGTGAATTAAGATTAGGATTAAGGTATTCAGTAAATTCAACACAGCTCTTGCATAACTGCGGTGGTGAAGACTTTTGGTAATGGTAATAACTTGACCTAGTAACAAGTTCTCTCAATGCCAGGGAATCGATTTAATTTTCTTGTATTTGTTCATTGATGTCATCACCCCAGACATGATCCATAGCTATCAGCGACCCAGGCATGAGCTGTAGGTGTCAGCGATCCAATGCGGCTGCTTGCGTCAGGGCCAGGGACCCAGGAATGAGCTGTAGCTGTCAGCAACCCAAGACAGCTGCTTGCGTCAGGGCCAGGGAAACGAGGCATGAGCTGTTGCTGTCAGCGACACAAGGCGGCTGCTTGCATAAGGGCCAGGGGCCCAGGCATGAGTTGTAGCTGTCGGCGACCCAAGGCGGCTACTTGTGTCAGGGCCAGGGACCCAGGCATGAGCTGTAGGTGTCAGTGATCCAATGCTGCTGCTTGCGTCAGGGCCAGGGTCCAGGCATGAGGTGTAGCTGTCAGCGACCCAAAGCTGTCTGCTAGCGACAGGGCCAGGGACCCAGAGCTGCCAAGACCCTTCTCCACCTCCACGTGGTGATCCTGGATAACAAGGCTGCAACAGGGCAGATTTGCTAAGGAGAAGGGACCGAAAAGAGAAGGCTAACAGAGTACCAAAATAAATTCATGCGACAATAGGATGTGTCGGACCGAATGGTGGAAGCATAGCAGTCAGGCTGTAAACTACTGCACATCGCATTCTGTTCTCCGGACTACATCTTGCTGCTTGCAAAGCCCCTTATAGAAGTTGGTAGCAGGAGTTTAAGAACGAACGAAGAAGAAGAACAACCCCAGACGAATTACAGCGATGAGCGCAGCAGTTGACCGGAGTACTAACTTACGTTCATACAGTTCTGAGTTTAGTGTTGAGTCATTTGATCAGTGTCTTCCTCGATGGACTGAACAGAGGGCAGTCCTGTCAAACATACTCTCCAGTTTGATCGATCCGACGACACGTTCACAGTGGTGAAGTAGATAGACAAGCATGTGCATGTGTTTATTTAGTCCGTTGTGCCCAGTTCTCATGGGAAGTACGGTGATATGTCCATGTGTTGTTATCGTCTGGTTGATCCTGATAAACGTCACGTGCAGAGATTGAGTTTGCAAGTGGGGAAATGTGAGATGGAACTGCAACAGCTGTGGGACCTTTTGGGGGCCTCTTGGCGGCTGGGAAAAGAGGGAAACTCGCTTGGTATGGTCACTTATCGAGATCAAATGGGCTTGCAAATACAATTCTGCACGGAAAGGTGCAAGGCAGACGACGAGGTGGGAGGACAACAGAGGGGAATGGACCGGTACCTGATCAGAGGAGGAGCGGGCGGCGGACGCTGACAGAGAAGGGTGGTGTTGGGTTGTGAGAATGTCTTCATGTAGGCCTCAACGACCTCGCTGGTTACGGGATGACTTTACCTGACCTGATCCCTTCTATAAATCTAGATGACTTTTTTTTCTCAGAGTATGTGATTTCACTACCTTTCTGTGTTCACATTCACCTAGGCCCCCCCTCCCACATCCCACCCCCCCCCTTTTTAAGCCTATTTGCTTTTCCATTCCCCGGGACACCACAATGGGATGGTTACCACCCAAGTTTGGTTCGCGTAATGGCAGCAACCCTACTTACAAAAAACCAACAATTTGAGAGTAATTACAAAGTATGAAATTTTCCAACTGAAGCTGGGGATTTTTTCGATCGCACAAATTCTTCTGGGTCGACCCAGTAATAAATTGATAACCGACTCAAAAAATTCTGGTCGCTAAAGTAGACGAGAGTGATGCTGGTAAGATAGCCCATAGAGTGTCTTTGATCAATAACATGTCGGCCTAACTTCATATTCCCAATATGCCACACAATGGGTAAACAGTATCTTTACTTTATTGTTAAGAAAACCTGCGAGGACGCTCGGAGAAAGTTAACCTTTGAGAATGCGATCGTTTTCCATGCGGCAAACATGACCAAGCCATTGTAGTCTTCGCTGCTTAGAGAGTGTACATGTTTGGAAGATCGGTGCGTGTATGTATCTGAGCATATGCTACTCTGTCCCTACATGAAGTGCTCATCGTCCGTTCTTGTCTGATGTTTGTACATTTCTTCTATGCTATAACTACCCCCGTCAAACTTATATCTGGTATTTATTATTTACTCCCTGGTAACTAAAACTGAATATATTTTTCTATATGTTTAATTTATTTAAATATATGTGTACCTAAGTAACGATTCGCTGTGGGTATTACATCATTTAATCGCCTTGTATATAATCTTATTAAGTGAAAGAAATTGATTTTAGTGTATATTGAGGGATAATTGTATTAAACTTATGTACGCATGTTTCTGGCTTCACATGTTATTGTGTTTTTAAAAGTGTGATCTTTGATTTAGAAGATTATTGTTATCTGTGCTGCATCAAGTGATTGTTTGCAACTGATTCAGTTATTATTTTGTTATCAATTATTGATGTGTTTTAACAGTATGTTGTTCGTCCATCGTAATTGATGAGGACCACTTTGTCAGCATTCACTGTAAACTGTTCGCATGAGTTCAAAGATGGCTAAATAAGCCAATCTGAGCCTTGAACTGTCTGTTGCACTTTGTACAGGGATATAAGACATCTTCTCCCACCGGGGTTGAAGAAGGGTTGATGTGAGTTGGCTTGGGGACCGATCTTCTTCTTCTTCTTCGTACGCAGTCAGACAGTAACCATTATTTTTTCGAAAAAAAGCGGCGGTCATCCTGAGGCTGTCGACACTGCCATAGAGCTTGTCTTGCAGTTTCATTGGTGATGGCCACATCTGCTCTCTCTGATCCTCGTATGTCGGGCAGTTCTGCAGCAGATGTTCAGCGGTCATTTTACCAGTACCGCACGGGCATTCGTCGGTACACCCTATCTTCAATTTGTTGAATAGGTGGTACCTCAGTCTATTGTGGCCAGTGCGAAGTCTGAAGACAACGACCTGCTCTCTTCGGTTCAACTGGTAATAGGCATCGTTTTTGGTGTAACCAGTATGTTCGGTTTCCCATTTGGTCATGTATCTGGCTTTAATAAGCCGTTTTGACTCTTCGTACGTCATACTGGTATCTGTTTGTGGTAGTCTTGCACCTTCTTTTGCCAGTCTGTCTGCCTCCTCGTTGCCTTGGATGTTGCAGTGTGATGGGACCCACTGTACCACTGCCCTTTTTGGTGCGGACTGCTGGCACAGTTTGCAGAGTGCTGCTCTTAAGTCATTAAGCTCAGTGGGGACCGATCGTCTCTGGACGGCCTCATCTATTCTTAATGCCTCATGTCCCTGAACACCCTCAGCAATAGAGATGCGCCAGTCTGTGCGATTGATGGCGATTCTTTCCCAGTCAGTGGTTAATACCGCACTGGATCAGTGATCTCTTTAGTGTGTCCTTGTACCTTTTCCGCTACCCACCTCTTGCCATTTTGGAGTTCACCATAGAAGAGCTTTTTTGGTAGACGTTGATCCGACATGTGTACCACATGACCAGCCAGTCCCAGCTGTGCTGCACATATGCTGTGTATATTGGACAGTAAGGGTAGTTTCACAGCGTACACTGATGTCAAAATTGAGTTATTTCTTACTTAATTTTACAAGGTTTCTGTGTTTAAAATTTTTTTTATTTTTATGTTTTATTTATTTTTTTTAGATTGGGTGACCAGTTCGCTTCCTCGTCGCCTTGTTTTCTTTAACTTGAAACAGGTACAGAGTGACATCTGAGATAACGAGGCGTAAATCTGGTACCTTTGCCGCTAGACACTAGCACTCAGCTTCAAATACAAAATCATGGGGACGGCGTGGGCTAGTGGTTGTGACACGGCGCACAACTAGACGGTGCTGGGTTCGATCCCCATCACAGCACCGGCCGTTACCCCGGGGAAGCAAACCCTTAGAAAATGCAGGAGGAAGCAGGCCCTAACATAAAATGCATGCTGAAGTCGGATGCACTGGGCCGACAGGCGCAAAATAAAAACCACAGTGCAACGCACACCGCGTTGGGGAATAGAGAAATAAGGCGAACGCAATTTTAAAAAAAATGGTGAAGGTAGACCAAAAGCTTAACTTGTCGTCCAGGATGAAGTGTTGCATTCTGATTATATGGGTCCTGGAGCTGTTTTATGTATTACCCAAAATCTACTTCCGTTAAATGATATGGTACTTGCGTTTTAATTCACCCCAAACAAAAGAAATATATATATTTGTAACACCGAATTTGAGCGAGTGTTACAGAATAGTTTCATTTTTCAAACTGTTTTCAACATTCTTCAAGAATTTCTCCTTCTGCTGCCGCTTATTCCGGCCGTCTTAACAATGAATTTCTTGAATCTGTCAACGTATACGGAGAGTAGACTCCAGTTTCTGCAGCAGCGTGGCTGTATCCCCGATGTCAGACGATGTGATAACAACCATTTCATCTAGGCTTAGTACTAAACCTACCCATAACATTAACCCTAAACCTACCCATAACATTAACCCTGAACCTACCCATAACATTAACCCTAAACCTACCCATAACATTAACCCTAAACCTACCCATAACATTAACCCTAAACCTACCCATAACATTAACCCTAAACCTACCCATAATATTAACCCTAAACCTACCCATGACCTTACCACTAAACCTACCAATAACATTAACCCTAAACCTACCCATGACCCTAACACTAATAAATTTAACCATAACCCTAACCATACCACTAAACCTAACATTAACCCTAAACCTACCCATGATCCTAACACTAATAAACCTAACCATAACATTAAACCTAACCATAACCCTTACCCTAAACCTACCCATGACCCTAAAACTAAACATAAGCATAGCACTAAACCTAACATTAACCCTAAACCTACCCATGATCCTAACACTAATAAACCTAACCATAACCCTAACCATAACATTAAACCTAACCATAACCCTTACCCTAAACCTACCCATGACCCTAAAACTAAACATAAGCATAGCACTAAACCTAACCATGACCATAACACTAAACCTGACACTAACTCTAACCATCAAACGAACCGTAACCCTTCGTAAGACTGAATATAACCATATTTTTCTACAATTCTATCTTTATCTAAGTCTTTACTTATTTATTTAAAATATAAAATTATATCGACCTGTCCTCCCCTTAACCCGAAATGGAATGCCCCGTGACATACAATGGGGACCAAGAGAAATCTGTTTGGGGTGAATTAAAACGCAAGTACACATGATATTTACTCACTCCTCTCCCCTAACCACATCTAGCTAAATGTTGTAAACCCGACATCGCTGCTACTTTAGCCTACTCCCGAGCCTAGCATATACAAATATGGGTGACGCTTATCAGATAAAATAGCAGGCTTGTTCTGAGTTGAACGCTACAACTAATTTCAACCAACACTGAGATCTTTAAAGGTTAAATTCAATCTAACTGTGGCCGAGTTGTTGAGCAGAGATATAAGAAATCACATTGACCTATATTTTTGATTTTTAAAAAATATTTTGGTTACGCGTCATCAGATTTAAAAATTCAAAATGTTCAGATTGTAGATTATTCGGGTGACTGTAGACTGCCGTCATTTGATCTACATTAGATTTGTTCTGTACGTTCAAAAGTTTTAATAGAAAAAATATTCGTTTTTATTTTCTAAGAATGTTCACAGCTCTCTTGATTTAAAATAGTTTAATAAAACGTACATACTTTAATTTGCATTTTTTTAAAGGCATTCATTACCCCCAAAATATTCATTTTTTAAACCCAATTTGTAAAATTTATCCCTGCTCCCCGACCACAGCTTTATTGTAATATGTTTCGTCTTTTGTGACCTCGTGAGATAACCATTCACTTCCTAATTGCGATTATCCCTGCTCCCCGGCCACATCTTTATTGTAATATGTTTCGTCTGTTGTGACCTCGTGAGATAACCATTCACTTCCTAATTGCGATTTCATTTTCTCATTCATAACTTGGTGAACTGAAACCCTGGTAAGACGTCGGCCTCGGGTACTGGAGCTCGTGGGTTCAAATCACGGCGGAGAATGGAATTTTTTCACGTGGACTTTCTGGTATTTCCCCAGATCTCTGGATAGTAGAGATCGGACGCCCATGTTCAGTGTCGAGCACGTTAAAAATCCCTCGGCACCTGAAAATCGAAAATAGTAAGCTTAACGACCGCTGCCCGAGCAAATATTCAAAATTATGTTAAAAATCTACTCAATCTATTACGAGGTCTGTGCTATCAAGTTCGTGCATTGTGTTGAGGTTCTCCCAAAATATAGAGAAGACAAGAGCACCTGTGGGGTAAACCGTGTGTAATTATGTTGATTCTTCTACTAAACAAAACTGACACCAAGACTGCTGTGTACCCTGTCAGTTTTTCATGTGAGAGACAAGCTCTCTCTCTACCCATTGTGCTACAAGGACTATGTTATGTGAGAGACAAGCTCTCTCTCTCTCTACCCATTATGCTACAATGACTATGTTATGTGAGAAACAAGCTCTCTCTCTACCCATTGTGCTACATAGACGATGTTATGTGAGAGACAAGCTCTCTCTACCCATTATGCTACAATGACTATGTTATGTGAGAAACAAGCTCTCTCTCTACCCATTATGCTACAATGACTATGTTATGTGAGAAACAAGCTCTCTCTCTACCCATTATGCTACAATGACTATGTTAAGTGAGAGGCATGCTCTCTCTCTCTCTCTCTCTCTGTTATAATTACAAGTTTAAAGAAATCGGTGACAGGTTAGATCTGTTCAATTATTCCTCTGGTCTCCAGCTCAAATCCCACAGTGGTCCGCATGACGTCAGTTTCCTAGGCCAAGGCCGCATTCTGTCAGATTTTTGGCTGCAGAAAATAAAATTAATGGGTCAAAGGCCACTATAAGATAAACTTAATTGGCAAAGAGCCGTTTGAAGTCAAGAAAATGGAACAAGAGTTCGCTGAAGTCAGATTAATGGATAAGGGCTTCAGAAAGACAAGTTTATGGGCCAAGGACCACATAAAGTCAAGTTAATGGGCTAAGTACTTCAGAAAGTCAAGTTAATGTACAAATGACTTCAGAAGGTCAAGTCAATGGACCAACAACTTCAGAAAGAAAAGGTAATGAACCAATGACTGCAGAAAGTCTATTTAATGGACCAATGACTTCAAAAAGTCGAGTTAACGGATCATGGACTTCAGAAAGTCAAGTTAATGGACCAAGGACCAAATGAAGTCAAATTAATAGACCGAGGATTTCAGAAAGTCAAGTATGGAAGAAGTCATGTGTATGACTAAGAGTTGCATCAAGTCACGTTTATAATCTAAGGAAGTCACCTTCATGGACTAAAGGCTGTATGAAGTCGAGGTTATGGTCTAAGGGTATCATGAAGTCACGTTTATTGACTAAGAGTTGCATGATGTCACGTTTATAGGCTAAGGGTTGCATGAAGTCAAGTACATGGTCTAAGGGTTGCATCAAGTCACGTTTATTGACTAAGGGTCACA
Source organism: Ariolimax columbianus (assembly GCA_036924085.1). Classification (NCBI taxonomy): domain Eukaryota; kingdom Metazoa; phylum Mollusca; class Gastropoda; order Stylommatophora; family Arionidae; genus Ariolimax; species Ariolimax columbianus. Next base: position 54,074,180 of record JAVGWX010000019.1, read on the forward strand.
TGCAATCAAGTATATGGTTTTGGGGCACAAGAAGTCAGGTTTATGGACTAAGGGTTGCATGATGCCACGTTTATGGACTTGGGGTTGCATAAAGTCAAGTTTGTAGACTAATGGCTGCATGAAGTCACGTTTATTGACTAAGAGTTGCATACAGTCACGTTTATAGACTTGGGTCGTTTGAAGACAATTGTTATGCCAGAGGGTCCCATCACAGTATAACCTGCATAAGAAAATGACTTCCCCTCTAATTTAGGGAGCCGCGTAGCGCAGTGGTTAGCGCGCTTGCTTCGCATCTGGGTGGTTCTGGGTTCATTTCCCAGTTGGGGCGGTAATGTTTCTTCAGACCGCAACGGCTCCCGGGTCGACCCAGCCTTAACTTGGTACCGGGTCAGTCCTGGGAGTAAAAGCAGCGAGGGAGAGGAGATGGCTTCCGCCCTCATATAGCCGAGCCTTTGAAATGTGAGATCGCTAACACCTCACACCCCTACGGCAGTAATGCTATGGGTTACTTTTACTAATTTAAAACGTACATAAAAATGATTCTTTACAAAATCCGTTGCTAATGGAATTGTGCCGTTGTTTAATTATATCTATTTTATTTCAGTGGCACAGTTGTAGTACAACTTGTTTTTTGGTTCAACCAAAGATATCAGCGCGCTCCAGCCTACCAAACTATAATGTATAACCTAACTAGTTATGGAGACAAGGCGGGAAGTTCGTCCCTATATCACAGAGCAAGCTGTTACCTCTAGCACAATGCATTTGTCACTTGATTCACAAACAGTAAACTTGGACGTTCTAACCTGGACACGAACCTGGTTAAATCCGTGCGAGAGACGCCTAATTGTATAACGTCCAGAATGCTTTCTTTATTGTATGTGGGATGATGATATTTTATGTGGGATTAATTATATTTTATGTGGGATAATTATATTTTATGTGGGATAACGATATTGTATGCGAATAAGTAACACGTGCTTATTTGAGATTGTTGAAATAAATTTATTGATTGTTTGAATCGCGTATTTGAGTTTTTATTTTCAATAAACCGGCGTTGTTATTAACAGTCTTCTGTCTCAGCTATATTTATACACCACGTTCATCCTGTCCGTCATACGAGAAACATCTCACCCCAAAGGTGGGACTATGCATTATAATGTAGGCTAGACCATGTGAACACCAAATTGCCGTTACTGGACTGTCTATAATCTCCCCCTTATCCCACCATCTGCCGTACAGATCTTTCTGATGCAAGCTGAACAGGACGACCAGGTCTGACTTCATTAGCAATTAAGTGTCCTTAAGAAAATGTATTGACCCAGTTATGCACCGCTTTAGGCGACAAACACTTCTCGCTGTAAACAAAGCATTTCCTTATGAATATCCTTTGCATAGTTTTATTTTGCCTCAAACAAAAATAATGCACAAGAACACGTTCTGTGAGAACGCATGCCATTTTGTATCTTAGCTGAGTACGTGCACTGACAACTGACGTCATGCTACCCAGAGTAGCTACAAAGCTGGATGTTGCTGCCACATAATGTCACCTTTAGAAACTACCAACTACTATTTTCAGCGACCTCATATCAGTTTGTGACCTACTTACTGACTTGCTCTTCTAGTAGAAAGCTGAAGAATTGTGTGGACAAATGCAATATAAAGCTGTTCTTTTAAGAACAGGCTGCCAGGACTAGTGCATGTATATCTAGAGAAAATATGTGGACGTACTTGGATGTCCGTCGTCGACTGGCTTAGATGCTAGTTACGTTTTCATAAAGTCTGACCATGACAGACAAATATGACCCAGGTCTCACGACGGACGAAAGACAAGAACGTAACATATGTCACGAGCAAAAATAATCTGGAATGAATAAACAAAGATACATTTTCTTCACCGTACGTTTTCGAAAGTCAACTTGAATTTGCATGGTTATTTTCACCTTGGTCAGTCCTAAGACTGGTTGTAAGGTTGCCTGCGACTGGTCGTAAGGTTGTCTTATGTCTCTCAATATGACCTTATCCTCTGGTTGGTCAATTCTAAGACTGGTTGTAAGCTCGCCTGAGACTGGTTGTAAGGCTGTCTGAGCATGACGCCAATTTGACCCTATCCTCTGGTTTGTCAGTTCTAAGACTGGTTGTAAGGTTGTCAGACTGGTTGTAAGGCTGTTTGAGCATGACGCCACATTTGACCCTATCCTCTGGTTGGTCAGTTCTAAGACTGATTGTAAGGTTGTCTAAGCATGTCTCCCCATTTGACCCTATCCTCTGGTTGGTCAGTCCTAAGACTGGTAATGTCTGATGAAGCATCACCGTTTGACCCTGTCCTCCACAGCTCTCTTCATTTCATGATAGGTTCGTACTTTAACATCCTGTATGCCTTAGATGTAAAGACGAGTCTTAATTGCCCTCTACCTTTCTCACTGAACCTCACCCTCTACTAATTTTCCGTAGAAAACTTTCAAGTCCTATATTTTGACTGGGACACAATACAGTCCAGTCAATACATGAAATTAACGAAATAAATCAACAACAGCGAAGCAAACATATTGGTACTTATACTAACGACGGTTGTCTAGACCCGACAAGTGTACTGTTCTGTGATAATTGTGCACTGTTCTGTGATAATTGTTCCATTTAACATTTTAACCTTTTTTATGTTTTATCTGACGATCTTTTGATCGGAATGCAGGTTTCTGTTATAGACCATGCTTTTCCAAGTTCTACTTTTGATTTTCAGTACTGCAGCCATCTTGAATTATTGTTTTAGTTTAATTTCAACATTTTCCGTACGAACAAACCAGCCTGAACTGTTGATCAAACCCAACTGATAAAATCATATCTTTTCTATAAACACAGTTTCCATAGCAACAACACGGCTTGGTTACATTGATTAGCAGCCAATGCATTACAATTTATGGGGCCAAGTAATTATATGTTTAGCATTTGGCCACTTTGGAGGAGGGGAGAGATAAGAACTTAATGGCGAAACTTACACAAACAAAACACATTTTGGCGCAAGAAGGCGTCCCAGCACAAATGTTTAACATTTATGCCAACAACCAGTTTAAAGACAGGCGACGAAATTCATTTACGCAGACAACACAGCAGTCGTTACCCAAAGAAATGGTTTTGAAGAGGTTGAAAACTGACAAGCGCCCTTGATGTCCTTGTATTTTAAGACAAAAATGACAAACCAAATGCCAGCAAAACGCAAATAAGTGCCATCGACTTCAGAAACGGAGGTAACAAGAAAATATCAAATGGGAAGAACAGAAGTTGGAACACTACAGAGACTCATATACCTGGGTGTAAAGTTGGATAGCACGTTGTGAACACAGTACACTCTCAAATACCTGGGTGTAAAGTTGGATAGCACGCTGTGAACACAGTACAGACTCTCAAATACCTGGGTGTAAAGTTGGATAGCACGCTGTGAACACAGTACGGACTCTCAAATACATGGGTGTAAAGTTGGGATAGCATGCTGTGAACACAGTACACTCTCAAATACCTGGGTGTAAAGTTGGATCGCACGCTGTGAACACAGTAAACTCTCAAATACCTGGGTGTAAAGTTGGATAGCACGCTGTGAACACAGTACAGACTCTCAAATACCTTGGTGTAAAGTTGGATCGCATGCTGTGAACACAGTACGGACTCTCAAATACATGGGTGTAAAGTTGGGTAGCACGCTGTGAACACAGTTCGGACTCCCAAATACCTGGGTGTAAAGTTGGATCACATGCTGTTATATGCAATACACTGCCAGGTGGAAAAAAAAGGAAGATATGTGGAAAATAGCCTAAAATTGACGGCGCAGACAGATGTCCTCCCAGCATCAGCACGTGCCCTGTGCTCCTTTGAAACAACTCTGCACATGACAAGCTGATTGATACAGTAATGAATGAGATGTTGCAGGGTGCCAAAAAAACTACTCGAAACGAACAAACATCAATAATTGGCGTAGCACCACCCGAGATATGATGAAGTGTCGCTCCAGTAATTGGAAAAGAGGCTAGACAACCTAAGCCACCCCGTGTTTGGACACCTGGTGCGGTACACAACACAGCCCCTACAGACTAGTCCAGAAAACACCACATAGAAAAATGGAATGAACTGGCACAGGTCCCTTGGATCGAGCTACGGGAGGAGCCCACACCAGGAAACGTGCTCTACACGACATGGAACTAATTATATAAGACTCCAAACTGGTGAATCACGTAGGAAGAACTCGAGATGGGGATACATGGATGAGACTGGAGCAATAAGACCCAGATCACCATCCACTGCCTGCATTCTGCCATGAATGTCAACTGGTCAACATCCTTCAGCTGTTAGAAACTGAATCACCGCTTGCTGATCAACTCTGGACAGATCCTGTGTCACACCCACCATGTTTTCAACGATCTGCTGAGGAAACTGAGCATAATGAAATTTTGAAAACTTGACGGTTGGTATGTACTGTTTACATCAGAAGTGACATGCATGTTCACTTTGTGCAGTTAGGTCCAGTTTCACTTGAACACGCCTCATATAATAGTGGGCTCAGTGTTGAATATAAACCAGTGTAGATCGAACACAACCCTTTTTTTTTCACTTGTCAATGCAAATAAGTCTAAACACATGCTTACACAAAGGAAAGACAAATCCCTGGCTAGTTAGGGCGACATTTCAGTACCAGCGTAGCAGGACTTGCAGAATTTCCTCCACCACTATTATCGGTATTTCAGTATTTGGGGATTTCGTGGCAAAGTGGTTAAGCCGTCGGCCTCGTGATCAGGTGGTGTGTGTTCGACTCCGGACTCCATCCTTTTCATGGGTGCTTGATGTGGAGTCCCCTCATCTTGTAGTCGTCCCCTAGTCATCTTGTCCTTGACTTGCCACTGGAGTCGGGCGGCTCGAGACGAGGGAGTGAGGATAAAAATTAGCGCAGTTAATCCTTACTAAAAACAGCGCTAGCAAAATTAAATATGCCGTCATCGTCTACGATGGACGGTGGCCTTTGACTATCTGTATTTAATAGGGATCGTAGAGGGAAAGAAAACCTGGTACTCAATGCCTTGCTGAAGAACAAGCGGGCTTCCGAGAGGGAAGGAGTACCATCGAGCAGAATCTTCGGCTAATGAATGAGAAGTACTCAGAGTATCAACAAAAATTCTACCATGCCTTCATTGACTTTAGAAAGGCGTTTGACAGAGTGTGGCATGCGGCGCTATGGTCAACAATGACGCATAAGTTCAACAGTGATATCGTGAGGGTAATTGCAAACCTTTATGAGCAGGCGACAAGCGCTGTCTCAGTAGAGGGAACGCTAGGCGATTGGTTCCGTACGACGGTGGGTGTGAGACAGGGATGTATACTCTCCCCAACACTCTTCAATATATTCTTTGATAGAGAATAATGGAGATGACCTTAGGACATGTTGGCATGGTTAAAATAGGTGACAGGCTTATCACAAACTTCTGATTTGCTGATGATATTGATGTATTGGCAGGCACAGAAAGGGAACTCCAGGAGTTGATTGGTAGATTGGATAGAGCGGCCCTGAGTTTTGGTATGGAAATAAATGCAGATAAAACAAAGATCATGACCAATAACATAGCAGGGTTTTAATCTGTAATAGAGGCAAATGGGCAGGAACTTGAGGTGGTAAAACGTTTCAAATATCTGGGATCATTGATCAACGAAGAGGGTTCGAAGCCAGAGGTCATTGCAAGAATAGCACAAACAACAGCGGCGCTGACTCGGCTGAAACCTATATGGCAAGACAAGCGGCTCGCCCTCGGCATAAAAGTTAGACTAACGCGCTCTTTAGTCCTATCAATATTTATGTATGCCTGCGAGACCTGGACCATTACAGCAGATATCCAGGGCAGAATACATGCAATGGAAATGTGGTGCTATAGAACAACTCCTAAATGTTACATATTACGATCGTGTCACGAACGAAGAAATAAGTCAGAGTTGAAGACGCTATTGGTCCATTTGAAGATCTGTTCAGCCATCAAAAGCTGAAAGATGGCCTGGTGCGGGCACGTCGCGAGGCCCAACGGAATTACCAACTCGATACTCTTTGGTTCCGTACCGGGACAGAGAGGGCGAGGACGTCCAAGGAAGAGATGGGTGGACAACATCACTGAGTGGTCAGGCCTTCGTCTCGGTGAGTTACGACAGGCGGAGACAGAAAGAGTGATGGCATGGGATTTTGGGAGTGTCTTCATGTGTGCCCGAACGACCTGATGGGTTACGGGATGAATTGAACTGAAGTCTTTCCCATTTGACCTAATCAGATGTGTGGATGGCTGCGGGTCATTTCCCATCCACGTCAATTTCCTGCTTTAAGAGCCAGTGTATGGGGACATAGCCCACATATGGTAAAATGGCAACGGTTTAGCAGCGAGTGGTCCCAAAGCCTGTCCGTTGGGCGAACTCATTTAAGAATGTCCACATGCTAATGAATGTAACTGGAATTTTCTTCAAGTACGACAACTATCTCCGATACATGAATAGACGTTCCCTTTCTTTAACAAATTTCTGTGCAACAAATAACGCAGTTTAACATTTGTTCACTAAAGAACTTTCTCCAATCAGTCTGACATTTAGGTCAAAGATTTGATTGTTTTAACTTCAACATTCCACGAAGCGGTTTTCTTTCTTTGCCCATCTTATGTGATTTGTTCCATTTCTTGTTAGTCATCTTTGCCGTTTTAAAGAAAGTCCATTCAGTTTCATCTTCGATGTCTTTATTCAATTTCTAAAACAATAATCTGTCATTTTGCTTTTCTAATACACACTTCTAATTTCTGTTGCAGACTGCGATTGGTCTATTCCTCTCTTCCGACTTGTAAATGTTTGCAACATTACAGCTGATCAACAGTATATACAGACGCAGGGGATTATTCTAGAGTTATTACTTTGTCTTAATGGTAGTTCGTAAGAGCAGCAATGATGGCGTCTAACAGGCTGCGGGTCTACTTTGCTCTAGTGCCAGAGTCCATTAACTTTTAAAGGCCATAAGAACACTGCCAGCATTCTTCCTGGCAACTGCTTGATGCCAGAAAAACGCTTATATTAACAGCACATTGAACTAAATTTGTTTAGTTTATTTCAGTGATTCTAAATTTTAATTGACATTACATAGTAAGGGAAGTAACTCGTATTTACATATCAATTGTAATAGCAGCGACCTGCATTGTGAGGAAAATCAAAGTTGGAAAACATTTGTCATCTTTCAAGTAAACATAGGAGCAAGGAAGTGATCGTCAAACTGTATAAAGCTTTAGTTAGACCTAGATTGGAGTACTGTGTACAGGTGTGGAGTCCTTATCATAGAGGGGACATAAACATGCTAGAAAGAATACAAAAAAGAGCGACAAAGATGATAGTTGGATTCCAGAATTACAGTTATGAGGAACGACTCAGAAAAACGGGCCTACAGTGTCTCGAAGAGAGAAGAATTCGTGGTGACTTAATACAGGTTTATAAGATGATCAGAGGAATCGATAAATTGGACTATAACAAGTTTTTTAAAATACAGCCACCTACAATAACACGAGGGCATAGCTACAAGCTGATTAAAGAGAGGTCCAGGTTAGATATTAGGAAATATTTTTTTAGTCAGAGAGTGGTGTCTGCTTGGAATGCATTGCCAGGGGAGGTGGTGGAGGCAGGGACAGTTAATGCGTTTAAGAATAAACTGGATGCGCATAGATTTTAGAGCAAGGAGATGTAAATGTAACTGGTTGTATACAGACTCTGCAGGGTCTTCTAAACCAGTATAAAGACGTTAAGTTAAGTTAAGTCAATCTATCACAAATGTGTAGCAAACGTAGCATTTCAAGATTGTCTAATAGTAGGTTATTTTTATCTGTAGAAAAGGTTATGGAGTTGTGTACTCTAGATGAATTTTAATGACGAGCATTCATATTTTTCTGATGTTGAAAATACAGCCTAGTGAATCTGATGCTGAAGATGAGGGGATGTTATCACAGCCAGGACCTAGTACTGCTAAAAGGCAAACAGAAAAACGAAAATGCAATATTTCTAAAGCAAATTCTAGAGAACATGATAGCGAATGGGTTTCAATATCAAATTCCATCACTACTGGCTGACTGAGACCCAGAACTCATTCAGATTACTGCCAAAATATGGTCGGCCATGTGGAGTTAATGGAGACCTGTGCAACTCAGTGACAACTCCATTTGACTGCTACAACAAAATATTTTCTTGTAGATATTCATATGTGGATTACTGTTATTCTAAAGTACACTAGACCAATCTACATTACATTTCAGTGGCTATTCATGGATTGACATTTTTGTATGAAAAATAATTGTTATTTAAAAAAAATGACTAATTATTTTATGAAATTCTACAAGACCATATTCTTACTGCACATTCATTTTCCTTTAATTTGATATATAACATGTTTGTCTTACTTGTAAAATAATTAAGAAATTCAAGTTTTGTGAAGATAATTCTGGCAAAACTAGTTACAAAATTTATTGGCCTTTAAAGGTTAAGATGGACTCACAAGTCCCACATCGGTTAACCACCCTACACAGCACTTGCCCTAATGCAGCAGAGTAAGCTGCTCAAGCTTAGCCCGCTAAGCAAGAAAATTCTCCCGGCTACATCCAGCTCACGCCAGTGTTCGGACCTACACAAGGGCATACGGCCCTGTAGAAGACAGAACAGGTCAACTATGACTTATGTAATCAATTTGTGACGCATGTAATCAATTTGTGACGCTGTACCGAGTTTTGACATGACTTTCCCTGAGTTGGAAGATTATGTTTCTTAGTATTAGACCATGTTCAGTTAAAAAATTTGAAAAGCTTTTCACAGCTATTCCACACTGAGGTATCAAACTTTCCTAAGTCCTTCAGAGATTCTAGTAAGTATTTGAGATTAGTTCGTTGGGGCCTAAGAAGCAACAGACGGAAGGAGCTGAACCAGACAGCGGACTCGTAGCTAGCCGCTTGCATCATGGTCAGCAAGCTAGAGCTGACCAAACTGCCTCCAGGTGGCGGCCGTGGAAACAGGCTGCACTAGCATAGTCCAGTGGAAAGATAAACCCCGTACTCACTAAAAACCCAAAGGAAATTGGATGAATCAAGCCAAAAGTCAGATATCACAGCCTCGGTGTAAACTATGACACCATCCTTTTCAGGAAGAATGTAGGAGATCCGCCTGTTGACAATGGCATTGTAGCAACATTCTGTTGGTGCAGCAGTGCCAGTGCCCCTTTCCCCAGCAGCTTTCATAATTTTCTTTGCTAAAGAGGTGGGGGCCGGCGCTGTGATCCCCACATTGGTGAGCTTACTGAGAAGCCTCGCATTGCCCTACAGTCTGACACGTCCACGTCAAACATGCTTTGGGAAGTGAGGAGAGAGCCCTGTAACGCACTATCAAAGAAAGTCGCCAAATGCACAGGCAACTAACTCAAGTACTAGTGGCATTAGCAGTACACTGCATTTGAACTGAAAGGGCAAAAAACCTTTATTCCTCAGCCCTACAGATCCTCGAGGTGGATCTCAATTTTAGAACGCTGGAAGTACTACGAGCCTGATGCGATGCATGTGAACTATCAACATCTATGTCCGTCAAGCACATTTTTGAACAGAAAGCATAAACAATGCTACATTCTTCAATTTTAATTCACATCACTGTTATTGCTATAAAATGTTGAGACATACCACACACATAACGGCACACACCACATAAACCAGAGCGTTACTGGGGTCTAAATCAGGAGAAAATAATATTAACACTGCAACCTGCTAGGCATGCCATAAGAATGTCTGAGGAGAGTTTGGCATGGAGCTGGCTTCTCTATCCTGTAGAAACTAAGCCCCCCAAAACTTCAAATAACGGAGAAGTCCAGATTTGCAAACTTGTCTTGTAATCGTGAAGGCATAACCTCAAAGAACTGGCAAAAACTGATTTATACAGATGCCACATTCCATATCAAATACTCCAACTACTGGAGAATCTCACTGGTCGCTTCATATGTCCCAATATGAACCACATAGAACACTTCATAAATCACACAGAATCACATGTATAAAGTCACAAACAAGTAAATTAAGCCCACATAATGAGACTGAGTGAAACTTGAGAACACAGTACACAATCACGTAAATTAAGCCCACATTATGATCAAGGCCTTGTGAAACTTGAGAACATGTCAAGTAAATTAAGCCCACATTATAATCAAGGCCTTGTGAAACTTGAGAACATGTCAAGTAAATTAAGCCCACATTATAATCAAGGCCTTGTGAAACTTGAGAACATGTCAAGTAAATTAAGCCCACATTATGATCAAGGACAGAGACTTGAGAACATAAGTCAAGTAAATGAAGCCCTCATTTATGATCAAGGCGTCGTAAAACTTGAGAGAATATGTCAAGTAAATTAAGCCCCCATTATGATCAAGGACACATTATGATCAAGGCATGGTAAAACTTGAGAACATAAGTCAAGTAAATGAAGCCCCCATTATGATCAAGAACTCGCTGAACTTGAGAACATGCCACAAGCAAATTAAGCCCACATCATGATCAAGAACTCGCTGAACTTGAGAACATGCCACAAGTAAATTAAGCCCACATCATGATCAAGAACTCGCTGAACTTGAGAACATGCCACAAGCAAATTAAGCCCACATTATGATCAAGAACTCGCTGAACTTGAGAACATGCCACAAGCAAATTAAGCCCACATGATCAAGGACTATTATGAAATAGCCCCCATGAGAATGCTGCACGTTCCTGTCAACTTCAGACCTCCCTTACTGGCCATCAAATTTAAGGACCTCACACCATTATGACATAATAGGCATCTTAGAAGGGTTGTACATTGGGCAGGCAAACATAGTACACAAAGCAGCCAACCACTGTCATGCCTTCTGACTAGTGAATGGACTGAAGTTGTAAGAAATGGAATAGCAGCAAATAACGTCTTTTAGCAGAAGTATGTCAGAGTTGTCGGAGAATACAAGACAATCTTTACATTTAGTTCTTAGTTGACCTGCGCTTCTACAGCAGCAGATGCCCGTGTGCAGGTCCCAGCTCTGAAATGAGCTGGATGTAGCTGGGAGAAGGGTATCCTGCTTAGCGGGCTAGGCTCGAGCAGCTTAATACTCCGCTGCAAGGTACAAGCGCTTATAGAGGGTGGTTAACCGGTGTGCAAGTCCATCTTAATAGACTCAGACACTAGAGCAAAGTGGACCCACAGCCTGTTAGGCGCCATCTATGTTGCTCTAAACAAACCACCTAGCCATGGCTAGTGTTATGCCATGTCAGTGTTACCACTTACCACAATCTCTCTGTGAGGCAGTGGTGCTATTCTTGTCTGTCATCCCCAAAGACCCCAACATTATGATCTGACACAGAATGAGACTTGAGAACACAAATCACATAAAAAAATCAACACAAAAGCAATGAATAAGTTGGCAAAACATGTCAATATAAATAAGATCAACAGAGTATATATAATGAAGGTTGACAAATATGCAATGTTGATGGGCAAAATAAATATTTAATGGACAAAAATATATATGTACAAAACAAAGATGAAGAAAAAGAGTGGACAAAAATATATAATAGACAAAACACTGAAGATGAGGAAAATTGAAAGTAGATAAAACAAATATATGATGGCCAAAACAAAGAATGAAAATGGACAAAAATATATGATGGCCAAAACAAAGAATGAAAATGGACAAAAATATATGATGGCCAAAACAAAGAATGAAAATGGACAAAAATATGTGATGGACAAAACAATGAAAATGGACCCCAAAATATGGATAAAACATATATATTTTGGTTTGTCCATTTTCATTATGTAGCAGACAAAACAAATATATTTTGAAAATGGACACAAATATGATGAACAAAAATACATAATGAAATTGGACAAAAATACATAATGGACAAAAATATATGAAAATGGACAAAAATATACAATGGACAAAATAAATATAAAATGAAAATGGACAATATGATAATAATTTACAATGTCATGACAAGGGAAATAATCAGCTGTTGCAATATCAGTCTCATGTCAAGTTAGATAACTTTTGAACACGGAACGTCATACGTACAGTATTAGAACGTGTGCGAGTTCTCTTGGCTTGTTGAGCGAGAGGAAACTAAATCCGGCATTCAATGAGGTCAGCTGTGCATGGAAACCTGAACTTAAGGGGACAATGGACAGGGTTAACTTAGTTAAGGGGACAATTGACAGTCAACTTAGTTAAGGGGCCAATTGACAGGCTAACGTATTGAAGGGGACAACTGACAGAGCCAACTTAGTTAAGGGGACAATTGACAGTCAAACTTAGTTAAGGGGACAATTGACAGAGCCAACTTAGTTAAGGGGACAATTTACAGAGCCAACTTAGTTAAGGGGACAATTGACAGAGCCAACTTAGTTAAGGGGACAATTTACAGAGCCAACTTAGTTAAGGGGACAATTGATAGAGCCAACTTAGTTAAGGGGACAATTTACAGAGCCAACTTAGTTAAGGGGACAATTGATAGAGCCAACTTAGTTAAGGGGACAATTGACAGAGCCAACTTAGTTAAGGGGACAATTGACAGAGTCAACTTAGTTAAGGGGACAATTGACAGGCTAACTTATTGAAGGGGACAACTGACAGAGCTAATTTTGAGCTCACATTGACCGATACAGCGCACTTGGAGCAGGACAGATGACTTAAGCTCCCCACGAGGCTCAATGGCACAAGTGGAAAGATAATTAACTATGGAGGTATATGATTACAACACAAACAAGTGTTGAACTCGCACACATTTCACTGACAGCTGATTGGTGGAAGGGATATAAAAAAAACAATTTGTATTTCCGTAATCCTATAATAGAACCGACACTTCAAAATCTAGACTCGTTTTATCAGGGCCAGTCAACCATCTGCTCTTGAGAAGTTCTGTGACTTACTGCCGTTGAATTACAGTTTCCACCGCAGAAGGTCAACATTTTTTAATACAATTTTCCACCTCTGATCTGCGACCAATGTATCATGTTAAAACATGTTCCAGATTAGATGTTTGGAAATATTCTTTTAGTCAGAGAGTGGTGAATGCTTGGAACTCATTGCCTCAAGAAGTAGTGCAAGCAGGGACAATTAATGCATTTAAGAATAGATTAGATGTGCATAGCTTTTAGAGCTGGGAAATATAAATTTAACTGGTTGTATATAGACTCTGCAGAGTCTTCTAAACCAGTATAAGGACACTTAGTTTAACGGGTTACGGTGAATGTAGCACTCGAACAATGGGATTTGCATTTCCTAGAAAGATTTTGCATGACCTGGTTTATTTCTAGGAATACTTGGAATTCTGGTACTCAAATTCACATATTTTGCCTGCTGCCATCTTGCTTATGCCCCTCCATTCCTGGGGGTTCCAGGACAAGGATTGCCTGGTGATACTGGCCTGGGGCTTTCTTAATGTACGACCCATCCATCTCCACTTTCTTCCTAAGATTTCCTGTTCCAATTTACCTCGTCTCTCTCTCTCCCAGTCTGTCGTTTGTAACTTTGTCAAACCATTTTATAACAAGAATCTCAGGCATCTGTTGACAATCCTGCAGACTCCAGTCATTGAATTGGTCATCCTCCGGGTATCCGCTCCATACAGCCGTTCACATTTAAAATGAAAATCCTTATTTTTGTCTTCCTTCTTATTTCCTTGTAAAACTTTTACTTACTGACTTACCCTCGCATAATCATCCCAAATGATCTAAACTATTTTTGGCTGTGGACCTTCTGGCTGAAGGTCTAAACGTATTGCCCCTTTAAGTATACTAAAATGATATATGAAACGAGTGCTAAGATTAATTTTATGGCCGAGATTCTAATACATATTCAGAACAATACAAATTCTGCTTTTTATATCTTACACACCAAAAAAAATGAAAAAAAAAAATATTTAGCTGTGCTTAACAATCTGAAAGAGACAAGGGGACACAATTCAGACTAGCAGAGTGATTCATTGTCCTGCATAAATTCTGGGCTGAAGGTTGGCAAAATTATTCTGAATGCATGCTTGTAGTGGAATACATAAATGATCACAAACAGAACTATCTTTTGTGAAACAGACAGAACGTAGCGAGATTCTTGGTTTCTTAGAATAGGTAAACTTCACTAATTTCTATACTTGGGTTTCTTAGAACAGGTATACTTCACTAATTTCTATACTTGGGTTTCTTAGAACAGGTATACTTCACCAATTTCTATACTTGGGTTTCTTAGAACAGGTAAACTTCACTAATTTCTATACTTGGGTTTCTTAGAACAGGTAAACTTCACTAATTTCTATACTTGGGTTTCTTAGAACAGGTAAACTTCACTAATTTCTATACTTCCGAGTTTCTTAGAATAGGTAAACACTAATTTCTAAAATCTACGGCAGGAGGCCTCCAAACTAAGGCTTGCAGGCCACATGCAGCTCAGCAACAAATTGTATGTATCCAGCCAGCAGCAACTTGAAATAATTTTCATTTCAGGTAACTTAGTAAAATTTTGGTTAATAAAACGTTGAAAAAAATTTGCCTACTTTTCTAATCTACAGTTGTCAACGATTCTTTCATCAGAAAATTTGTTAAGCTTTAACACTTATGATATTTGATTTCCCAGTTTAAATGTATTCATGCCAGGTAATTGTCAGATTTCTCAATCATATGTCGATTGTCCAAAACGATAAAAATTACACTTCATTTGGAAACCTGGATTTTTGTGCTTTGGTCCTCAAAAATGTAAAATATACAATGTTGCCCTGGTACTGAAAAGTTTGGAGACACTCCGATTTAAGGCAACAAATGTGCAATGCCTAAAGTAGATACGCTGGTGGTGGTTACAACATCCTTTGGCCCAATGCCTTGTAATGGTATCTGAATGTGTTTGCTGTTTAGTACTATCCAAAGTTCCATTATCTGGCCTGTGAGGTATAAGGAACTTTTTAAAAATTGAGCACCGAGCACTCAGATGATTATCTACGGTTTCGTATGGGTGTGTACCAATGAACTAAGAAGTCCATGAGTTGACCTGGCCATTCCAAAATTTAAAGCCAAATTAAGTAGTCCTAAAGTTGACCTGGCCACAACAAAATATAAAGCCAAATTAAGTAGTTCTCAAGCTGATCTAATTACAAATTTAAAGCCAAATTAAGTAGTCCTCAAGCTGACCTAATTACAAATTTAAAACCAAACTAAGTAGTCAAGCTGACCTAATTACAATTTAAAGCCAAACTAATATGACAGCCCCATCCCAAAACATTTGTTATAACCTCACTTCCATATTCAAGGAAAATCAACAATTCACTTCCATGTTTAGCAAGGAGATAACTTGCCCAGAAAACAAACAGTGCCAGCCTAGAAAATGTCTCCTGACATCTCAAACAGATGAAATTATGCACAGGGTCTCTAACCTCATCCACCTCCACTGCTTGGTCCTCCTCTCCGAGATGGTCGAAAACATGTACTTCCACTACTGCTGTCTCCCATCAGGGGATTGTACTCTGGAGAACAAAAAAAAAGGGAATAGATAGGTTAAGAACTCAGTCACTCTTTGCAATGGGGTATAGTAGTTTGTGAATGTCCCCTGAAATGGACATTAAGTGGCGGGTTGCAGTAGTTTTCCTCACATCACGAGCGTGCTGTGAACGTGGACCGGGGTTGTGTTATTCTTAGCTTCATTTGCGCATCACTCACTTCTACAGGAATCATGTCGAATCTCACCTTGTTAGCCAGACTGTTGTCCTCGACAGTTTCCAGGATGACCAACAAGGAGGTCAAGTGAGGGTCTTGGCCAGTATATTTCTCCTGACCCTGGCCAACATTGATCAGTGTGTTTTGCCTGACCAGACGATAGTCTCACCATCCCTGCCATGGGGTATAGAGTCTTCTACCCAGGGGTAGTGGGGAGGAAGACTAACGTCTGATCAGACATGTTAGTCAGGGTCAGCGAAAATATACTGGCCAAGACCCTCACCTCAATTTCCCCGAAGTCCTCCATGGAAATGGGCTGTTTTCATAGCAGCCTCGCTAACAAGGTGGGAGATCGACGTGATCTCCGTAGCAGTGAGCGACATAGATGAAGCCAAGCATGGCACATCCATTTGGAGGACCCTGGTCCACCATCAGCAAACTCAGGATGTCAAGAAAGCTACTACAACACGCCACTAAAACGTCATTTTCAAGGCGGACAAAAAAGTAAACTTACTCATTGTGAGCATTCAACAACTGTGGGGTGTAGAGGTCTTATCCCCTTGTGGGCAATAGTTCCTATATGATGGAGTAGCTAACCTCATGCTCAACCCTCTTCAGTATCACTTGACTTTGTTACTGATTTTCACGCATGCGGTGTAAATATATTTCTTTCTTGTAACAGCTACCCGAGTGGTTCGTCTGGGTCTATGTATGACACGGACAAGAATAGAACCAGTGCCTCACAGAGAGCATGTCGTAAGAGGCGACTGTGTGACATGGCATAACAGCGGCCATGGTTAAGTGGTTTGTTTAGAGCACCATAGATGGCATCTAACAGGCTGTAGGTCTACTTTGCTCTAGTATTTTGAGTCTATTGAGGTGAGCTAGCACATTGGTTAACCACCCTCAGCAAGCGATTGTCCCAACGCAGCGGAGTATTAAGCTGCTCGAGCCTGCCTGCTAAGCAGGAAATCCTTCTCCCGGCTACATCCAGCTGATACCAGAGCTGAGACCTGCACAGGGGCATCTGCCACTGTAGAATTACACGTTGAGTAAGACCCTAAGTTAACAGCTTGTACAAATTGGGGTAGCAAGTCCCATGCCCATCCCTCTTTAGCTGCCTATTATGACATCTGGTAGTTTAGTATTACTTTTCTTTGCTCCCCTGTCAGGCTCCAGCAACACACGGGGGGGGGCCTCCAGTAACACACGGGGGGGGGGGGGGGGGGGGGGGCTCCAGTAACACACAGGGGGGGCTCCAGTAACACACAGGGGGGGGCTCCAGTAACACACAGGGGGGGGCTCCAGTAACACACAGGGGGGGGCTCCAGTAACACACAGGGGGGGGCTCCAGTAACACACAGGGGCTCCAGAAACACACAGGGGCTCCAGAAACACACAGGGGCTCCAGAAACACACAGGGGCTCCAGAAACACAGGGGCTCCAGAAACACACAGGGGCTCCAGAAACACACAGGGGCTCCAGAAACACACAGGGGCTCCAGAAACACACAGGGGCTCTAGAAACACACAGGGGCTCTAGAAACACACAGGGGCTCTAGAAACACACAGGGGCTCTAGTAACACACAGGGGCTCTAGTAACACACAGGGGCTCTAGTAACACATATGTGCAAAGGTAGAGCAACATTTGTTTACGTTGGTCCACAATGGCTCACAAAAATGTAATATATACTATTAGACAAAGAAAACTCCAGTTTTTTTTTTTTGCCAATCATCGTCGTCTTCATTGATCAACTGATGCTATGCTTCCATTCTGGTGAGGTTCACGAAGGAGACTGCATTTCAGGTCTATGCCAGGGAGACTGGCGTTTCAGGTCTTCGCCGGGGAGACTGCGTTTCAGGTCTCTGCCGGTCCTCCAGGGATTTTCGAGCATGGTCCCCAGACCAGACTTCTCTTTGGTCTGCATAGGTCGTGCAGCATATGTTCTGGTGTTTGCTTGTGTGCTCCACAATTGCACGTGACTGTGTCTCTGAGACCCATTCCAGTAGGTGGGCCTTGAGTCTGCAATGTCCCATTCTGAGTCTGAAGATCTTTGTCTGCCCATCTCTGCCAAGTTTGTCTATGCTGTCATTTTCTGGCTTGTATTCTTTGTGCTGGTCTCTCCATTCTGTCCTCATGGATCATTTGATGATTGTCTTTGCTTCTTTATAGCTCTGTGGATGGCAAAATCTGCGTGCCGCCACTTCCGGCTTTTGCGAGCTCATCTGCTTTCTCATTTCCAGGGATCCAAAAGTTGGCTGGAATCCATTGTGTGACTAAATCTGTTTTTTGAGACAGCAATCCGATGAATTTGATTTCCTTGCCAATAAATGTCTGGAGGATAATGGGTACAGGTTGGCAAAACATGGACAATCCTATGGGAAAGGAGCCAACAACAAGCCGTGGAACAGATCAAACATAGGAAATTGGGTTGTTGGATAGTATACAAACTACTGAAAGCATCGTAAAACGTGGCCAGACAGGCCCCAACATGGAACTCAGAGGGAGAGCGATAGACCAAGAAACACTTGGAGAAGAGATTTCTTACAACATGCAGGGCAGGTTACAGTGACACTGTCAATTCGGACCCTGGTAACAAGGCATCTCACAACTTACTGGTCCTTTATTAAAATAAAGACAAACTGCCATAGTTGGGGAGAGGTTAACGTCTGGTCAGGCAAATCACACTGATCAGACTTAGGATCAAGTGAAACACGATCAAGACCCCCACCTTACTTTCAGCTAATTCCACAGGCTGCTTCATGGCAGGTGGGGATTGTCAATTTCATCACCACAGTGATGAGCTTACCAAGGAGCCTCACATACTACACCAAAGGTAAGATGGCATGGTATACTGGTTAAGTGACACAGATCACAACCCAAGGGTGCTGGGTTCGCTCCCCAATCACACCATTGACCGTTACCTCGGGGAAGCAAACCCTTTGAAAATGCAGGACGACGCAGACCCTTACATAAAATGCATGCCAAAGTCAGATGCACTGGGCCGACAGGCGCAAAATAAAAACAGTGCAATGCACACCGCCTTGAGGAAAATAGAAATAAAGCAAATACAATAAGTAAATATCATGTCCTTTACAGAACGTAGCTTCTTACAACCGCCACCTATTTGGCTGTTATAAGTTTCTTGGCAAGTGTGCAGTACGGTAGGTTGCCATTACTTTCTGTACGTTGAGCCTTCGCCCGAGGAAAAAAACCCAGTGTCTGCCAAACTGGACACAGGTGGGAATCAAACCCAGAAAGTTGGGATTGTGAAAGTCGAGAGTTTCACTCCTAGGCCACGGAATAAAACACCAAAAACAAAATATAGCTTCAAGGAGTCTCCAGTCCACCTTCTCAAGTACGTCTCAGGATTGAGTTGAGCCACTAACACATCAAAGAAAGCCATCGAAAGCACTCAAGTCAAGTATGAGTGGCATTAACAACATTCATAGTTACCAGGTTTAAGGGTCTTCTTTGGTTTACTCTTCACAGCCGTGGCTGTGGGCAACACTTCGGGCTGGGGAATGAAGAAAATCGGTTAAAAAAGCCAGACAAAAAAGGACATTTTTGTTTCATTTTCTTTGGAAAACAAGTTTCTCACTTTGGTTTGTTGGTTGACTTTAGTGATCCAGCAGCCTATGGGCTCCTGCCATTTGGCCCAATGCCATTTAGTTGTTAACAGCGATTGAGGCTTTTTTTTCCATATGAAGTGTTCTATTTGTCTGGACACGGAGTATGAAGCATTTTTCTAACATCATCTAGAGCTGGAAACTCAAAAAAAAGTTGGTGCTCAGTTTTGTAAGGATGTGTGTACAGTTGCACTCTGGAATCTGTTCTGGTTGGATTATGTTCAAGTGACTTGAGTTGTATATATTCTGTTCGAGGTCAGAAAATAGTGCTCTGACCTCTCCTTTTTAGGATGTTGATGGCTTTGGGATTTAGGATGGCCATATGTTTGTAGGTTTCTCTTCGAGTATGGGGAGAGGACACTAACATACTGATCAAACAATGTTAGTGTCAGGCAAAATATGCTGATTGGACAATGCTAGCCAGGTTTAGGCAAAATATGCTGATTGGACAATGTTAGTCAGGGTCAGGCAAAATATGCTGATTGGACAAAGTCAGGGTCAGACAAAATATGCTGATTGGACAAAGTCAGGGTCAGACAAAATATGCTGATTGGACAATGTTAGTCAGGGCCAGACAAAATATGCTGATTGGACAATGTTAGTCAGGGTCAGGCAAAATATGCTGATTGGACAATATCAGGGTCAGGCAAAATATGCTGATTGGCCAAAGTCAAGGTCAGGCAAAATATGCTGATTGGACAAAATCAGGTAAAATATAATGACCCCAACCTCACTTCCAGTTCTCCCTGGAGACATGTTTCATGGCAGTCTGGATAACAAGGTGGGGGATTGATGTGATACCAATAGTAGTGAGTGACATACAGATGAAGTCAAGCATAGGACAACAGCCTGAAGGATACTGGTCTATCAGCCCGCTCAAGATGTCCCATGTTTCAAGAGTGGATAACACTACAGGACGATACACTTTTACCTTGGTGGCGACACTGATGATTTCTTGGTTCCAGACAATTGCTTGGAGCCTCCCAAGCGCAGAGCTTATCTTAGCAAACTTGTTATTGATCTCAGACGATATTTGCCTCTAAATAGCTCATATCCTTTGCTGTAGAGATGGAATGTCACGATTTATCTTGACATCCGTATCCGCTCGTCATCCTCTGCTGACATAGATGAGCACCTTTGGGTTAGCCCAGAGTTGAGTGAATCAATTCAGAACAGAACATAGAAACCACATCTACAATAGTCAATGATTTGGTACAGTCTTCCTGCAATAGCAAACTGCAGTGGTGATCCTTGTTCTTATTAAGAGGCAATCCATTAAAGATGACAGGGAAGGGAGGAGGTATGTAAAACGTGGATAACTGGATATAGCGATATAGAAGATGGGTGGGGGCGGTGAAAGTGGATGTCCACTACATGGCAACTCCTTTCAGATTTCCTTGCTCAGTGACTGATGGCGTCTCTAAGGCCAGCAACAAACTCTCCCCCCCTTCAACCGGGCTGCAGCCATCCTTCATACAATGCCTCAGCTGATTCCAACATCTACGGCTCTTCGCCAAGTTGTCTAAGTCGGCCTCTCTTTCAAGATGTTACATTAGTATTCATAATACATATATATAGGTGCCGATGAAAAAGTATTCCCCCTTAGACTCGTTCAATGAATTATTAAGAATAATACTCTAGAAATCTGGATGAACAGGTGGCAGTGTATAGCAAAATGTGACAGCCAAAAAGTAACAATGACAAATAAACTACATAGAAGAGATCAATGTCTCATCTTTCAGTTCCGAACAGGACATACCAGAATCAATAGCCACTTAAACCACATCAATCACCAGCTCCTGCCCCTGTTCGGGCATTGCTCTCATCCTGATGAAACTGTTCAACATCTACTCATTGAGTGCAAAGTGCTTGCGGACATGAAAAGATTCTTACAAGCACTGTACAACAATTGCCAACACATTGTACGGAGCAGTGAAACAACTAAAGACCTGTATCTATACAAGAATGGCATTGGGCTGTCAAAAACAGGCTTGCTCAGGAGCTATGGATGACGACGACAACAGCAGACTTGTGGTCAATGCACACAATGAGCAGGTCTGCTCTTTTGTACATACTGAAAAGAACGTTTTGTGGAAGGTTGCAGTAGCTTTCCTCACATTCCGATGAAGGTGGATGTTTCTTTTTCCGTTAACTCTCCAAAGGCAATCTATCGAGAGTAACAATACTACCTTTGACCAGCTGAACCTAGACCTTTACATCTATCTAGACTCAAAATCGATAACGAAGACATTAATAACTTGTGTTTCTCATAATTCTTCTTTCTCTGATGCTATCCTTCTGGCCCGGTGAAGTTCAAAGACCGAGTTTCAGATCTGTGCCGGTCCCTTACAGCTTTTCGAGCATGGTTGCTCCCCCAGACTAGACTGCCTCTTTGGTCTGTATCTTCTTTCTTCATCCTCAGATCAAGGTTCCGGTTTCTCTTACAAAGAACACCGTTGTTTGTAAGGCTGATCTCCATACAGCTTTTGTCTCATATCTGTCTCATGAGGCCAGTATTGTTCTCTTTTCCTGCGTGAGCGTGCAGCTTTGCAGGATGTGGTTCCACGGTCATGATATGCTCCTCACATGGCCCCTGTCCCAATCCTCGTTTTGTTGTAAAGATGACCCTTGAGTCTGTTATGCCAAGTTCTCAGATGATGATGATGAAGATGATGACTTGCTCTTCTCTAGACAAGTTATAGTAGCTGTCTTCTTTCGGAAGTCGGAGTGTTGATCAGCCCATTTTACCCTGAAGTTGATTTGAATTATGGTCTTGGCCTCGTTATATGTGATACTCAGGTCTGTCTGTGGGGATGCTCCTCCACTCTTTGCTAGTTTGTCTGCAGCTTCATTGCCTTTGATATTGCAGTGGGATGGGAACCACTGTATGACCAACCTTGGGTGTTCTGCTGAGAGCTGTGTCAGGGAGAACATACATTGCTCGAGATCATCTTTGCGTTGTTTTAGCGCTGCTAATACTGACCCGGCATCAGTCAGGAATGCTATGTTTTCTTGGTGGATATAGTGAGGAGACACAATCAAAAGTGGGCAGAGGGGATTGATCAAAAAGAAATGTACACATTCAACTATGTAGCTGTACTCACAGCTCTTGCTTTGCTGCGATAACTTTTACCCTGTTGTTGACTATCCCAGTCGGATAGTCGTTGACTGCGTTTCTCTTCCTCTCTCTACGGAAAGAAATGTTGGATGAAGAAACAAGATAAGTAAAGGGGGAAAAATGGATAAACTCGTGAGGCTTGTAGACAGTAATAGTGAGCCTCTTAACCAGTAAATAGTGAGCCTCGTAACCAGTAAATAGTGAGCCTCGTAACCAGTAAATAGTGAGCCTCGTAACCAGTAAATAGTGAGCCTCGTAACCAGTAAATAGTGAGCCTCGTAACCAGTAAATAGTGAGCCTCGTAACCAGTAAATAGTGAGCCTCGCAACCAGTAAATAGTGAGGCTCGCAGACAGTAAATAGTGAGCCTCGCAGACAGTAAATAGTGAGGCTCGCAGACAGTAAATAGTGAGGCTCGCAGACAGTAAATAGTGAGGCTCGCAGACAGTAAATAGTGAGGCTCGCAGACAGTAAATAGTGAGGCTCGCAGACAGTAAATAGTGAGGCTCGCAGACAGTAAATAGTGAGGCTCGCAGACAGTAAATAGTGAGGCTCGCAGACAGTAAATAGTGAGGCTCGTAGACAGTAAATAGTGAGGCTCGTAGACAGTAAATAGTGAGGCTCGTAGACAGTAAATAGTGAGGCTCGTAGACAGTAAGTGAGGCTCGTAGACAGTAAGTGAGGCTCGTAGACAGTAAATAGTAAAGCTCGTAGACAGTAAATAGCAAGGCTCGTAGACAGTAAATAGCAAGGCTCGTAGACATAAGTGACAATATTTTTAATACTGCACTCTTGAGTAAACTAGGGTTAAGTCAGTGAATGATGTTCGTCCTTCAGATGTGATGAAGACCACTCTTTGTTCAGCCGTGTGGACAGCTTTTTCTCTTGCTGTATCCGCTGAAACGAGCGACTTTCGCAGTTTGTTTTTGTTTGCGAATGTCCACAACGAGTAGGTTTCTCTTTTGTGCGCCCTAAAAAGGACGGTTAAGTGTGAGGTTGCAGTAGCTTTTTTCACATCCTGAGCATGCTGATGAAGGTAGACCTAGGTCCTATGCTTGGCTTCATCTGCGTGTCACCCACTTCTTCAGGGATCATGTCGATCCCTCACCTCGTTAGCCTGGCCGCCATGAAAATTGTTTCCAGGGAGAGCTACTAGGAAGCCGAGGTGGAGGTCTTGGCCAGTATATTTTGCTTGACCCTGACTAACGTCTGATCAGTATATTTTGCTTGACCCTGACTAACGTCTGATCAGTATATTTTGCTTGACCCTGACTAACGTCTGATCAGTATATTTTGCTTGACCCTGACTAACGTCTGATCAGTATATTTTGCTTGACCCTGACTAACGTCTGATCAGTATATTTTGCTTGACCCTGACTAACGTCTGATCAGTATATTTTGCTTGACCCTGACTAACGTCTGATCAGTATATTTTGCTTGACCCTGACTAACGTCTGATCAGTATATTTTGCTTGACCCTGACTAACGTCTGATCAGTATATTTTGCTTGACCCTGACTAACGTCTGATCAGTATATTTTGCTTGACCCTGACTAACGTCTGATCAGTATATTTTGCTTGACCCTGACTAACGTCTGATCAGTATATTTTGCTTGACCCTGACTAACGTCTGAACAGTATATTTTGCTTGACCCTGACTAACGTCTGATCAGTATATTTTGCTTGACCCTGACTAACGTCTGATCAGTATATTTTGCTTGACCCTGACTAACGTCTGATCAGTATATTTTGCTTGACCCTGACTAACGTCTGATCAGTATATTTTGCTTGACCCTGACAACGTCTGATCAGTATATTTTGCCAGACTAGATGTTAGTCTTCCTCTCTACACCACTGAGGAAGTTTAGAAAGTGGTGAATTGGATTAAAGTGAGGAAGAAACTGCACCTTTTGTCAACCTCACTCTCTGGTCCTGTACTACCTTTGGCCAGTGGCAAGAAGTCTGGAAATAGCACAAGATTTTTCCTCAGGGTTTACTCCTGAAGCCTTTCCCATAAATAGAAGGAAGGGGAATGACATCTATCGTTGTGTGTCATGCCTTTCCCATTACCGCAAGAGGTCGTAGGGACATCACTCAGTATTTTCAGTCATGTGTTGGGCATCTCTCTGGGGCCATGTTCTAGTCCATTATAGTCGTGTCAAAATTTCAGTCGCACCAAAACCAACACTGTTTGTAGTTAGAGTAAACAGCACCAATTTCATGAAGTTCAGCCGTGTGAACTAGACAGAGAAAATGTGACAGGTTTGAGCGTAGTGCTATTCTCATATAGCCAATATCCAGGCTAGAATAATCGAAGGGAAGAGAACAAAAAACGAACAAATTAACCAAGTCCAATTAGAAAACAGCACGTTTCCGAAAACAAGTCGTCGACTAGTGTAAATTCCAGTCAAATCTGTGATCTGGCGGCATCCATAATGAACTAAAATACCAGAGCAATGTAGATATGCAACCGGTAGGGCGCCATCTTTGTCCCTTTCCGGGAAAGTCATAAGTAGGTCACAAACACACAAGAGCTGAAAATGGTCATTAGTAGGTAGCCTCCAGCTTTGTGATTACTGTAGGTAACAAGACACTAGATGTCGCATGCACGTGCGCAGCTCATACAAAAAAACTGCGTCTATGCTCTCATAGTGTACAATCAAGTG
Source organism: Ariolimax columbianus (assembly GCA_036924085.1). NCBI lineage: Eukaryota > Metazoa > Mollusca > Gastropoda > Stylommatophora > Arionidae > Ariolimax > Ariolimax columbianus. Next base: position 54,099,324 of record JAVGWX010000019.1, read on the forward strand.
AACAGCATGCTGCTGTGTTTTTGGGGGGCAAACGATGCAAAGAAATGCTTCCTATTTACGGTAAGAGTGTCATGTAAAGATGTGCATAACTGGTCGATGAATTTTCTAAAGAACACTAAAAAATTACAGATGAAGCCTGCTAATTTGCCTTCAGATTGCAATGAACATTTATGTGATGGGTGGGGAAGATGATTCGAGCTGATATGCAAGTAACCAATAGTGTAGAAATTATCATAAGGTGTTCACATGGTTTAGCTTACATTATAATGCATGATCGATTAAATTTCCTGAATATGCATGTCTTAGCATCTCCGTTAGTAATCAGAAGACATGCTACGTTGAATTGTTACTGGGGATGAAACATGGGCGCTTCACTACCAACCCAAATAAAAAGCACTTCAATGCAATTGAAATGGCAACCTTCTAGAGGAGGGTTGTCAATGTTCTATGCTCCAAAACTAGCAAGTGTACATTGGAAGGAACAATGACCACATTCAGTATAGGAGAAGCCACTGTAACCTACTAACAGAAACATCGTAGGGAGAACAGTACGAGAAGCTTCGAACAACCTAAACTAGATTCTTGAGCTACAGCAGACCTTTTTCTGATTCTCTGCAAACTTCCTGGCATTTTCATCATGCTCCGCCTGCATCTTCAACCTGGCTCTTTCCATGGCCTCTAGTCTTGCTTGGGCTGAACCAGCATCTGGGAATAAAAATTAACTAGAATCGACACTTTATTCTTCTTGAGTTTGACTAAAATAGACACTCGATTCTTCTTCAGTTTTGCTAGAATAGACACTCGATTCTTCTTCAGTTTTGCTAGAATGGACACTCGATTCTTCTTCAGTTTTGCTAGAATGGACACTTGATTCTTCTTCAGTTTTGCTAGAATAGGCGATTCACCTTCAGTTTGGCTAGAATAGACCTTCAGTTTAACTAGAATAAACACCATTCTTCAGTTTGGCTAGAATAAACACTTCACCTTGATTCTTCTTCAGTAGAAAAAACAATTCATCTCGATTCTTCTTCAGTCGAACTAAATCACTTCAACAAAATAAAACACTTCCCCTCAATTCTTCAGTTGGACTAGAACATTTCACCTAAATTCTTCAGTTGGACTAGAACATTTCACCTAAATTCTTCAGTTGGACTAGAACATTTCACCTAAATTCTTCAGTTGGACTAGAACACTTGATTCTTCAGTTAGACTAGAACACTTGATAACAGTTGGACTAGAACAATCACTCCACTTTATTCTCCTCTAACCCTTCAGAAAACGAGTTATTCCCATGTATCACTTGAGGTTCAGTTTATCTTCTAGACCATTACAAACTGGCAAAACGGTTAGTGACCATCATGCCTAACGGTGTCATTAAGGACAGCAAGAAACTCCCTCCACACTCCTGGTCCAAGGCCATCCTTTGTACAGTGCTCCAGATCAGATTGATGACTCATTTGTTTCTATGGACAGATCGGATTGACTCTTGTTTCTATGGACAGATCAGATTGACTCTTGTTTCTATGGACAGATCTGATTGATGACTCCTTTGTTTCTATGGACAGATCAGATTGATGACTCATTTGTTTCTATGGACAGATCAGATTGATGACTCATTTGTTTCTATGGACAGATCAGATTGATGACTGTTTCTATGGACAGATCAGATTGATGACTGTTTCTATGGACAGATCAGACTGATGACTGTTTCTATGGACAGATCAGATTGATGACTCATTTGTTTCTATGGACAGATCAGATTGATGACTCATTTGTTTCTATGGACAGATCGGATTGATGACTCATTTGTTTCTATGGACAGATCAGATTGATGACTGTTTCTATGGACAGATCAGATTGATGACTGTTTCTATGGACAGATAGGATTGATGACTGTTTCTATGGACAGATCAGATTGATGACTCATTTGTTTCTATGGACAGATCAGATTGATGACTGTTTCTATGGACAGATCAGATTGATGACTGTTTCTATGGACAGATCAGACTGATGACTGTTTCTATGGACAGATCAGATTGATGACTCATTTGTTTCTATGGACAGATCGGATTGATGACTCATTTGTTTCTATGGACAGATCAGATTGATGACTCATTTGTTTCTATGGACAGATCAGATTGATGACTCATTTGTTTCTATGGACAGATCAGATTGATGACTCTGTTTCTATGGACAGATCAGATTGATCTCTCATTTGTTTCTATGGACAGATCGGATTGATGACTCATTTGTTACTATGGACAGATCAGATTGATGACTCATTTATTTCTATGGACAGATCAGATTGATGACTCATTTGTTTCTATGGACAGATCAGATTGATGACTGTTTCTATGGACAGATCAGATTGATGACTGTTTCTATGGACAGATCAGACTGATGACTGTTTCTATGGACAGATCAGATTGATGACTCATTTGTTTCTATGGACAGATCAGATTGATGATTCATTTGTTTCTATGGACAGATCAGATTGATGACTCTGTTTCTATGGACAGATCAGATTGATGACTCATTTGTTTCTATGGACAGATCAGATTGATGACTCATTTGTTTCTATGGACAGATCAGATTGATCTCTCATTTGTTTCTATGGACAGATCAGATTGATGACTCATTTGTTTCTATGGACAGATCAGATTGATGACTCATTTGTTTCTATGGACAGATCAGATTGATGACTCATTTGTTTCTATGGACAGATCAGATTGATGACTCATTTGTTTCTATGGACAGATCAGATTGATGAGACTTTCTTATGGTTAAAACACTAAGTTGTCTTAGGCTGGCCTTCCTTCTGCCTTCCCCCTGGGGTCCATAGCTTGGCCTTTTGGTGATGGTGCCAGGTGCTCTTCTTAGAAGATAGAAGCATGGGTAGAGATTTCTTTTAAGCCCAGGATAGGAAGACTCGGACTCAGCGCAAGACCAAGTGAGTAAAGTCTTTTACCCTAGAAGGTCGGCTGCAACGGATCTCTAGTGTACTCTATCTCTTGCCCTAATGATGCAATCTGACAAAGACTTTTCCCAGTCCTGATGTTATCCACCCACTTAAAATGCCTGCCTCTTGAACTATTACCTTCCACCCTACACTTGCCTCTTGAACTATTGCCTTCCACCCTACACTTAAGTATGGTCTTCAACAAAATATGATCAAAATAACTTTCTAGCCCTGATTTTGGTTAATTTTCTCCCTTTCAAGGTTTTTTTTTGTTGTTTTTTTTGTGCGATCGCCTTATATCTCTAATCCCCAAGGCAGGTGTGCATTGCACTAAGTTTTTATTTTGTGCCTGTCGGCCCAGTGCATCCGACTTCAGCATTCATTTTATGTAAGGGTCTGCTTCCTCCTGCATTTTCTAAGGGTTTGCTTCCCCGGGATAACGGCCGGTGCTGTGATGGGGATCGAACCCAGCACCTTCGGCTTGTGAGCCGTGTCACTTAACCACCAGGCCACACCGTCCCCTCCTCTCAACTATTTAAATACCTCTAAATTTGTTTGATCTTTTCAAGAAATGCGACCCAATCTTCTATATATTCACATTTAGAACGCTTCAATATTCTTTTCCAACTTATTGATTGTCCATGTTTTTGAGCCATAAAGTAGTGTTGAGTATACATAGTGATGAGTATACATAGTGATGAGTATACATAGTGATGAGTATACATAGTGATGAGTATACATAGTGATGAGTATACATAGTGATGAGTATACATAGTGATGAGTATACATAGTGATGAGTATACATAGTGATGAGTATACATAGTGATGAGTATACATAGTGATGAGTATACATAGTGATGAGTATACATAGTGATGAGTATACATAGTGATGAGTATACATAGTGATGAGTATACATAGTGATGAGTATACATAGTGATGAGTATACATAGTGATGAGTATACATAGTGATGAGTATACATAGTGATGAGTATACATAGTGATGAGTATACATAGTGATGAGTATACATAGTGATGAGTATACATAGTGATGAGTATACCTAGTGATGAGTATACATAGTGATGAGTATACATAGTGATGAGTATACATAACACCTGACAAATCATTTTCAATGTATGGTTTATCTGTTTGGATGCCAGTATGAATACCATTTTGGCCATGCCTATTCTTTATTTCTTTTTCACAGCTGCCTTCTTGCAAAATGTTCATAAATAGTAAAAAAAAAGTAAAGTAACCCATAGTATTACTGCCGTAGGGGTGTGAGGTGTTTAGCAATCTCAAATTTTAAAGGCTCGGCAATATGAGGGCAGTAGCCATCATCTCTCCCTCACCCCTTTAACTTTCCGGACTGAACCGGTACCCATTTAAGGGTTGACCCGGAATCCGCTGCGGTCTGAAAAATCATTTCCGCCTCAACTGGGGAATGAAACCAGGACCACTCGGATGCGAGGTCAGTTCGCTAACCACTGCGTTAATAGAGTGCGAGAGAAACTACTGAAATAGGGAATCATCAGAGCAAGAGTGGATGGCTCAAAACAGGATTTGGCTTGCATAGGTTTATCTTTACGTCTTTATACTGGTTTTGAAGACTCTGCAGAGTCTGTATACAACCAGTTTTCTTGGAGGGTGGTAAACGAGTTCATCTTAATAGACAACACTAGAGCTAAGCAGACCCACAGCCCGTTAGGCACCATCTACAGCTGCTCTTAACCACCTGGGAAAAGGTATAAATAACTTCGGAAGTTTTTTAACGTGAATTTTTGTCAGGGCAGCGACTGTTAAGCCTATTCTTTTCCATTTCCAACTACCAAGGAATTTTTAACGTGCTCAACGCTGAACACAGGAGTCTGATCTCACTATCCAGAGTTCAAGGGAATTTTACCAGAAGATCCACACAAAAAATAATCCCAGTCATCACCGTGATTCGAACCTGCGTCCTCTAGCACCCGAGGCGGACACTTTACCCCAAGACCACCGAGTTCAAGACCTATGCTCCACAGTCAGCTGAAACAGTTTTGATGAGATTAAATTTACTTAATCGCTCTTCTACCCTGAAATGAGGCCGTATAACCATTTAAGATAAAACAGGTGATTAGCCTGTTGTCCTTGCATGGAGAAGGTGCTGCATCCTTATGGCCTCCCAGCTGCTTATGGCCTCCCAGCTGCTTATTCTCAGCTAACCTCCATATTTGGTAGCCATTCAGCAATCCGCAGAGGGCTAGTTCCTCCCCTAGCGGGATTATAAACAAGAAATTAACTAAAGCCTAAAAACTAAATTTGAAAAATGACAGGATAATAAAAGGGGAAAACACCGAACAAATAGTTCAATTGAAAAATAATCAGCAGTTACTGCCCCTTGTTAATTATTTTTCTGTTTGCTTTTACAATGTATATAGACCCGACTGCAGCTGATTCCTTACAGGAAGCCTGGGTAGCGCAAATAAAACAGAAATGAAGGTCAAGGAGCACAGTGAAGAACGGTAGAGGATAAAGCCATAACAGGTATATTATCAGATTGTTTCAGAGTATGGACGAAAATATAGAGAGCGATAATTGAAACCCCTATGTTCAATTGGGAACTACTTAGTTCTTGGTCGACGACGTCCCTGTGCAGGTCCCAGCACTGGTATGAGCTGGATGGTTCCAGAAGAAAGGTTTCCTGCTTAGCGGGCTAGGCTTGAGCAGCTTATACTCCATTGCGTTGGGACAAACGCTTACGGATGGTGGTTAACCGATGTAAGAGCCCATCTTAATAGACCCAAACACTAGAGCAGGGGACGGCGTGGCCTAGTGGTTAAGTGGCACGGCTCACAACCAGAAGGTGCTGGGTTCGATCCCCATCACAGCACCGGCCATTACCCCGGGGAAGCAAACCCTTAGAAAATGCAGGAGGAAGCAGACCCTTACATAAAATGCATGCTGAAGTCGGATGCACTGGGCCGACAGGCGCAAAATAAAAACCAGTGTAACGCACACACGCCTTGGGGAATAGATAAATAAGGCGAACGCAAAAAAAAAAAATAGAGCAAAGTAGACCCGCACCCTGTTAGGCGCCATATATACTGCTCTAAACAAACCACCTACCCATGGCTGGTGTTATGCCACATCACAGTCGCCTCTTACGACATGCTCTGTGAGGCAGTGGTGCTATTCTTGCTATTCGGGACTAGACTGGTTACTAAAAGGGCTCAAAGTATGGCAGATGTGAGAATACGGTCACTGCCACACACTACGTAACATAAGAAGACTACATAGAACGTCTAACCTCTAGGAGATAAGCGTTTTAGCTAAGCGCATTTCACAACATGCCATAAATACAATAATAATCCGTTCAGCGATCAGGACGCGTCGCGCCAATTGTGATTGATGGCCGATGGGGCGTATAGCTCTGACTAGACGATTTATCGCAGTCAAGTGCTGATCGGTCGACGCCTAGGACGCCATGGGATGTATGGTCTTTTCCCATCCTTAATTTCGCCAGCCAGGTGTAGGATCTAATGGACGCTGACTTTCCTCGCGCCACGTGGACATCGACAGACAGTCGTTTTTGAATGCTCACAATGAGATGAGTTACTCTTTTGTGCGCCTTGAAAAGGGCGTTTAGTGGCGTGTTGTAGCTTCCCTCACATCGCGCTGGTGCTGATGGTGGACCTGGGTTCTCTATGCGGTTGCACTATGCTTGACATCTACGAGTCGCTCACTACTATGGGGAATCACATAGATCCCTCTCCTCGTTAGCCAGGCTGAAAATAAAACAGCCCGTTTCTAAGGCTGGAGACAACGGGAAGTAGAGGCGAGTTCTGACCAGTATTTTGAAACCACTCTCGAGAAGTGTTCGTCGGACGACTTCAGATGCTAGTAAGCTCGAGTGGATTCCAAAGATGGAAAGAGCTCATATGAAAGGCTTAACTTCTGATCTATTTACAAAACCGTTCAAACTTCGAGCTATACAGAAGGATTTGGAACAATGCATGATTTGTAAAGACATCTCAGTTTCCATGGATACCTCTGCGTGAACCAGACTGATCTATTTACAGGACTGTTCATGTTTCCAGCTATACAGAAGGATTGGACTATCTCAGTTTCCAGCTATACAGAAGGATTGGACTATCTCAGTTTCCAGCTATACAGAAGGATTGGACTGATATCTCAGTTTCCAGCTATACAGAAGGATTGTACATCTCAGTTTCCAGCTATACAGAAGGATTGGACATCTCAGTTTCCAGCTATACAGAAGGATTGGACATATCTCAGTTTCCAGCTATACAGAAGGATTGGACATCTCAGTTTCCAGCTATACAGAAGGATTGGACTATCTCAGTTTCCAGCTATACAGAAGAATTGGACTGATATCTCAGTTTCCAGCTATACAGAAGGATTGGACATATCTCAGTTTCCAGCTATACAGAAGGATTGGACATATCTCAGTTTCCATAGAGCGCCTCTTCTAGATCCAGACTGATCTATTTACAGGATCGTTCAAGTTTCAGAACGATACACACAAGGATTGGAATGATGCATCTCACGTTTCCTAAAAATCGACTTCACTGCACTCCGGACATACCCATAGGTGCTCAGTCTATAAGAAAATGGATATGGTGTGGAAACTAACGGCTCCTGCATCTCGTTAGTTGTAAAACACTTCTACTCCGTCCTCTCTTGCGCAAATTCCACTCGTTCGATATCAAAGATACTCGTTCGATATCAAAGATGTGCAGTCTATGTACTGCTGATTCATCTATTGCCGTCTCCTCTACCTGACTGTCCTTGATAGACTTTATATGTCACGTGTATCATCTAATATACCAGTATATGTCACGTGTATCATCTAGTGTAGCAGTAAGTGGTACATGTGAAGCCTAGAAACTCTTCCATTGCCCTGAACCCCAAAATCACCAGGAAGTAGATCCACACTAGCCCCCCACCCCAGGTTTGACGCCTCCTCAGCTGTCACCCCCTCACGCCTTATCCAGCCGTTTTGACCCTTCTGAAGCAAGGATTGCGGAGTCTGAAATGGTAACTGCCTCTGTTAAGAGGTCCCAGACAGCTATCACACATCCGCAATTATAATACAGATTGCAATTCAACAATTTAACTTGCACAATGCCCAACATGGACGGTAACTTACGTAAACCTAAAGCAAAGCCTCCGTTCTGAATCAGGTGTGAATGGTGTAGATAATGACAGAAGTGGGATACAATTTGTTCCCAAAGCTGAACTGGTTTTCCCCAGAAGTCTTAAACGGGAATCACGTGGGGCGACTGCGAGGGTTTGATCACTTTTTGAACATCACTAGGTGATGTCAGAGGAATACTGACAACAAGGTTAACTAGTTCACGTGAGAAAGTGGTGATGGGACAAACGGCTGTTGGAGTGGGGGGGGGGGGGGGGTAACAAACGGCTGTTGGGTGGGGGATCGGGGTAACAAACGACTGTTGATGGGAGAGGGGGTAACAAACGACTGTTGGGTGGGGGATCGGGGTAGCAAACAACTGTAGTGGGGACAAATGGATGTTGGTTCGGGGGGGGGGGGGTGGTGGTGACAAACTGCTGTGGCGGTGGAAGAATAGTGATGGGACAAACGGCTGTGGTGGGGGGGGGGGTGGGGGGCAAATTGCTTTGGTGGGGGAATGGTGGTGGGATAAATGTATGTGGTGGGAGGACAAACGGCTGTGGTGGGAGAATGGTGGGGGGGGGGGGGGACAAACGGCTGTGGTGGGAGAATGGTGGGGGGACAAACGGCTGTGGTGGGAGAATGGTGGTGGGAAAAACGGCTGTGGTGAGAGGATGTTTATGGGACTAATGGCTGTGGTGGGGGGATGGTAGTGGGACAAATGGCTGTGGTGGGGGGAGGCCAGACAGCTACAGCAGTGAATTGCGGTGCGACAACCGGCTGGGTGGGGAATGGTGAATAGACCTTGGGGAAAGATCTGTGTTTATTTAGGCAGTCAATTTACTGTTGGCAGGGATGAAGTGGCAGAGTTCATTATACTTGGCTTCAGCTTTTCAAGAGGTGGGATTGCCAGATCCCTCCCTCTCTGACTACTTTTCCCTAACAAATAAGCCAGGTGCTCATTTATTGCGTGGTCGACTGGAGTGTGTTGATAACAAGGATCAAATACGGTACCTTAGCGAGTCCAGGATTAGCTCAGTGAGACCGACAAGCACATAGAGTGGTTATGTGCTTAGAGTTACAAAACTAAACTATGTTATGAGGCCGAGAAATTCATGACCTGTACATACGAGGCGTATTCAAATGAAACCGGACCTAACTGTACCAAGTGAACATACATACTATGATGTGACTTTTGATGTTGAACAGTTCATACCAACCGCCAAGTTTGCAAAATTTCATTATCTTCCGACTCATAGTTTGCTCAGAAGACTTTTGAAAACATGGCGGGTGTTATACAGAATCTGTTCAGAGTTGATCAGCAAGCGGTGATTCGGTTTCTAACAGCTGAAGGATGTCGACCAGTTGACATTCATCGCGGAATGCAGACAGTGTATGGTGACAAAAGTGTGTTGAAGATAACAATGAAGAACTGGACAACGATGTTTAAAGAGGGATATGAGTTAACACAACAATATGGTTGACTGTTAGTATGTGCTGTTTACACCAGAAATGATGTCATCATGTGCAATGCATTGCACGTATGTTCACTTGTTGCAAATTGATCATTTGAACACACCTCGCAAGATGGATGTATACCACCTATGTACCAGTTTTGACTAACTGATATGAATCATGGGCAGTAACCACAGTCATGGTAAGCAGAGTCAAGGACCAAGACCTACAGTCATGGTAAACAGAGTCAAGGACCAAGACCTCCAGTCATGGTAAGCAGAGTCAAGTACCAAGACCTCCAGTCATGGTAAACAGAGTCAAGGACCAAGACCTCCAGTCATGGTAAGCAGAGTCAAGGACCAAGACCTACAGTCATGGTAAACAGAGTCAAGGACCAAGACCTCCAGTCATGGTAAGCAGAGTCAAGTACCAAGACCTCCAGTCATGGTAAACAGAGTCAAGGACCAAGACCTCCAGTCATGGTAAACAGAGTCAAGGACCAAGACCTCCAGTCATGGTAAGCAGAGTCAAGTACCAAGACCTCCAGTCATGGTAAGCAGAGTCAAGTACCAAGACCTCCAGTCATGGTAAGCAGAGTCAAGTACCAAGACCTCCAGTCATGGTAAACAGAGTCAAGGACCAAGATCTCCAGTCATGGTTTACAGAGTCAAGTACCAAGACCTCCAGTCATGTTAAGCAGAGTCAAGCACCAAGACCTCCAGTCATGGTAAGCAGAGTAAAGTAACAAGACCTCCAGTCATGGTAAGCAGAGTCAAGTACCAAGACCTCCAGTCATAGTAAGCAGAGTCAAGGACCAAGACCTTCAATCATGGTAAGCAGAGTTAAGTACCAAGACCTCCAGTCACGGTAAGCAGAGTCAAGGAACAAGACCTACAATCATGGTAAGCAGAGTCAAGTACCAAGACCTCCAGTCATAGTAAGCAGAGTTAAGTACCAAGACCTCCAGTCATAGTAAGCAGAGTCAAGGACCAAGACCTTCAATCATGGTAAGCAGAGTTAAGTACCAAGATGTCCAGTCATAGTAAGCAGAGTCAAGGACCAAGACCTCCAGTCATAGTAAGCAGAGTTAAGGACCAAGACCTTCAATCATGGTAAGCAGAGTTAAGTACCAAGACCTCCAGTCATAGTAAGCAGAGTCGAGGACCAAGACCTCCAGTCATAGTAAGCAGAGTTACAGAGTAACTAAGTAAGTAAGACAGAAGAATCTACACCCCAGGATAAAAGTGGAATGACTATGCAACTAATGTAGAAGACATTACATCACAAGGTAGAAGAGAAGCGATTAAACAAGTAAGGTAGAAGACTATACCACAAAGTAGAAGAGGAGTGACTATGCAACTAATGTAGAAGACTACAACACAAGGTAGAAGAGAAGCAATTAAGTACGGCAGAAGACTTTACAACATAAGGTAGAAGAGGAGAGAGCACATAAATAGGTAGAAAACTACACCACAAAGTGGAAGAGGAGTGACTACACAGCTAATGTAGAAGACTACAATACAAGGTAGAAGAGGAGTGATTAATTAAGTACGGTAGAAGACTTTACAACACGTATAAAAAAAGAGACAATGTAAATAGGTAAGCTTTTAGTAAAATACACTCGCTATCACATTGATCAAGTACAACATACCCATCTTCTTGTAACTGCTGATATCCCTTTGATCCAACATTTGACCAAGCCATGGCCGGACTTTACTTTGCAAATACAACACAGCAATTATGACAAACAAGATAATCCATCCATAAAGTTGGAAAATGCCTATCACTGTGAACAAGAAAAATGAGAAAAAAGAGTATCAGAACTAGGTGCAACAGTTTAATGAGTGTGAAACATGTAAATGTGACAGCTAATGTGAACAGTTATTGAGAATAAACTGCAAGTGACCGAGGCCTCTTTCAAGAGACGAGTGTTCGGCCTTACTATAAGCAACCAGTGCATACAGAATCTCAATGACTCGGATCTACAGAGAATAAACTGCAAGTGACCGAGGCCTTTTTCAAGAGACGAATGTTCAGTCTGACTCTAAGCAACCAGTGCATACAGAATCTCAATGACTCGGATCTACAGAGAATAAACTGCAAGTGATCGAGGCCTCTTTCAAGAGACGAGTGTTCGGTCTTACTCTAAGCAACCAGTGCATACAGAATCTCAATGACTCGGATCTACAGAGAATAAACTGCAAGTGATCGAGGCCTCTTTCAAGAGACGAGTGTTCGGTCTTACTCTAAGCAACCAGTGCATACAGAATCTCAATGACTCGGATCTACAGAGAATAAACTGCAAGTGACCGAGGCCTCTTTCAAGAGACGAGTGTTCGGCCTTACTCTAAGCAATCAGTGCATACAGAATCTCAATGACTCGGATCTACAGAGAATAAACTGCATGTGACCGAGGCCTCTTTCAAGAGACGAGTGTTCGGCCTTACTCTAAGCAACCAGTGCATACAGAATCTCAATGACTCGGATCTACAGAGAATAAACTGCAAGTGACCGAGGCCTCTTTCAAGAGACGAGTGTTCAGCCTTACTCTAAGCAACCAGTGCATACAGAATCTCAATGACTCGGATCTACAGAGAATAAACTGCAAGCGACAGAGGCCTCTTTCAAGAGACGAGTGTTCGGCCTTACTCTAAGCAATCAGTGCATACAGAATCTCAATGACTCGGATCTACAGAGAATAAACTGCATGTGACCGAGGCCTCTTTCAAGAGACGAGTGTTCGGCCTTACTCTAAGCAACCAGTGCATACAGAATCTCAATGACTCGGATCTACAGAGAATAAACTGCAAGTGACCGAGGCCTCTTTCAAGAGACGAGTGTTCAGCCTTACTCTAAGCAACCAGTGCATACAGAATCTCAATGACTTGGATCTACAGCAATTATCACTGACAAATGATACAGTTGTTCATGCAAACACGGTAAAACATCGGCAAGCAGGGCACAGACACATGAGCAAGGATGAATGTTGAAGCACATCAACAGCAGTCTGGTGCACTGAAGGCAGTAAAGGACTGAGGGGTAGACCTCCAATGTGTTGGTCTGACTCCCTTGCACTTCACTTGTAGCTCCTTTTCAGTCATGACTAACTATAGGATTATATGCCCCTGGAGTAGCAGCTCTCTACTGAGTTTTGGTTTTCCTTCCTGTGTTGTATTGCAAGAGCTTATTTTCGTCCAGTCTGAGGTGGCTCTTTTTTAATTTTACGTGTTTACATCACTAGTTTTTAACTGGCGGAGGCACGCCTATTCCACCCCAGACCGTAGTCAATTGGGCGATATTAAGACGCATAAACCAGTGCTTGGATATATGTGTGTGTCTGTATGTACCTATGCTAGGTGTGTGCGCTCTCAGAAGCCAGTCCATCCAAAGTGCAATGGAAGGGCCTCACCCTGAAGATGCGCGTGAAAGTTGTGTAAGAGTATGATTGTTGGACAGAGTAAAATAAAACAAGAGTGTGTGGAAAGGAGAGGGAGAGTTTTTTTCTCTTCCCTGAGGTGGCTCTTCAGATTGCATCCCCATTTGAATCGGTCCGCAGCTATGTCTTCCCAAGATTCAGATCCATATCAGAAGACCCTATTCTGCCTCCACATGACGGCCCTAGAAACAGGCTGCACTAGTCACCAGTGTGGGAAGGCAAACCTAGTACTCAAAAATTGAAAAAAGCCTGCTGAAATCAGATGTGTCAGGCTGAAATGTGCAGATATCAAAGCCTCGCTGTGAACTGTGATATAAAAAGAAAAAGATCCATAGCCAGTGCCTCCAGGTCCCTCTTACACGCGGGAACCTCTATGATTCTTCCCAGATAAGCAAATAAGTCATGTTACTGATAATAACATTACAGGACATTTATTATCAAAGTGGGAGGCCTACCTGTCTGGAAGCTGGCTCCAATGATTTCTGGATCCTTATTTTGGGGTTCTTCGTTCATTCTTATGTTAAAGACAACCCAGAGTGTTTAACTGTTCGATGTCCTCTATAAACAACGGTGTTAAACTTCACTGTCTAGGAAACACATCTGTTGTTTATTGATGTTTGAAAAAGTCGTCAACAAAGTTTTCGCTGTCTATGTCTATAAACAGCACGTCATCTTTGGTGAACAGTAATTTTGTATTTCAATACCAAAGAGCTCGGAATGATGTATATGTAAACTTTCATTAGAGAGAGTTCTCGAAAGTCCCAAATAATGTTTTCGTGTTGATCAGTTAGCAAAAGCATAGTTGATAACAACAAGACACGCACCTTGATATAACCAAAACGACTATGTATGTGGTCCTAAAAGGCTATCCTTCGTTTAAAGAAGGTTAAAGTCTACAAACAAAAATGTTTTCGCCAAAAATGGCAGATTTAAAACAACTTTCCTCACTATAAGGAGATACAAGACCATACTGTCATTGTCATCATACAGAGATGACGTTGTCGCTCTCACTCAAGATACGCTCATCTAGCGGCTCCGATTTACGTGAGTGTTAATATTCCAGTCCAACACAGATACTACCACATTGAATGAACTTCATTTTAAAATAATTATTGTGTCATACATCCAAGGAATACAATTGCAACAGCATATTGACAAACTAAATACGACATGTAAGAAGAAAACATGAAAATCAGGGTAAAAAATCTGAGGTCATGAGAATATCAAGGCAAGCAGGACAAACCAATATCTTCCTTGAAAAACAGCCAATCAAAAAATGTTTAAAGATTTAATCTACTAAGGGAGCACATTATCAGCAGACGGAAGAATTACAGCGAAATTCCAACAAAGATGCAATAGGCAAATCAGGTCATTGGAAAATTAACTCCAATACTTAATTGCAAGAATGTGATAATAACTACCAAAAGAGCTTTATGCAACACGATTTTCGTCCCGACACTATGCTACTAATGTCAAAACTGGACACTAACATTAATTCTACTTCTTCTTCTTCGTACGCTGCCAGACTTCAACTTGTATTTTTTCGAAGAAAGCAGCTGTCATCCTGAGGCTGTCGACACTGCCATAGAGCTTGTCTAGTGTTGCCACTGGTGATGGCTACATGTGCTTTCTCTGGTCCTCGTATGTCGGGCAGTTTTGCAGCAGATGTTCAGCAGTCATTTTCCCTGTACCACAGTTGCATTCGTCAGTGCCACCTATCTTCAGTTTATTGAATAGGTGGTACCTCAGTCTGCTGTGGCCTGTGCGGAGTCTGAAGACCACGACCTGCTCTCTTCTGTTCAACTGGTAACAAGCATCATTTTTTTGTGTAGCCAGTATGTTCTGTTTCCCATTTTGCCATGTATCTGGCCTTAATGAGCCTTTTGGACTCTTCGTTGGTCACACTAGAATCTGGTTGTGGTAGTCTTGCACCTTCTTTTGCCAGTCTGTCTGCCTCCTCGTTACCTTGGATGTTACAGTGGGATGGAACCCACTGTACCACTACTCTTTTTGGTGCGGACTGCTGGCATAGTTGACAGAGTACTGCTCTTAGATCATTAAGGACACTAACATCAATTGAAAAACGACAAATCGTAACAGCAGAGATAAAATGCCTACCAACAATATTAGGTGTAACAGGAAGAGACAGGATCAGAAACGATGACATCAGGAGACTGATGGGAACAACAAGAGCATTAGACTACACGAAAAGACAAGATACAACGGATTCAAGGTCAAAGGCCGAACAAGAAAAAGGGGAATTACGGAAATATCTGAGGCGGTGAATGCCACTGTGAAACAGGACAAGCGAAAAGAAGAGGGAGGAAGAAACGGAAGACATCCAAAGGAAACATTCACCAAAAGTATCTGAAAGCCCTGAACGAAGCACACAGAAGTACACTTGGAAAATAAAACGTTTAACAACTAAATATATTTGGTTAAATTATGTTTCTTTCGTACAAGGTTTTATACAATAACTAGATCTGTTTTGTTTCTGTTTTTGGTGACTACAGGTATATCATATTTCATTTTGTTGTTTCTTTTGGTGAATTGATGTATTCGGTATTTGGTGAATTGTATAAAAAGGACACATAAATTTCACAATTCTATGTAAATCATGTATTATCAATGCAGTCAAGTACGTCTGAGGATGTTCGTCCATCGCGTGTGATGAAGACCATACTCTCTGTTCAGCCGTGTGGACAATCTTTTCCTTTTGCCCTGTCCGCTGACATAGGTGACTTGCGTGATGATTTGGATTAAAGGTAGGAAACTTTGAGATATATGTCAACCTTACTCACTTGTCATGTGCTACTTTTGGCCAGTGGTAAGACATTATCAAGACAACTGGAGATAACAAAAGATACCGATTTTTCCTCATGGCTTACTCCCGACGTATTGCCTGTGATATCCCTCAAGGCAGCAGGGGTGTGACATCCAATAGGTTAAAAATGTAGGCTGACCAGAAATAAATGTCTATGTTCTTAACAAATGGCACAAGAAAATGTAAGTACCAAATAATGTTTGCAAATTGTTGCCACAAAGTGACAGTCAAGTTTCTCACATAGTCACAGACGAGCTATCCTGAATCCGGCTTTCATGAAACCCACACGATGCAGCGGAGGTAAGCCAGCCAAATTATGAGGATGTGTGCGAACGAAATGTAAAAACCACAACAATTTCATCAATGTAAACTGAATAACTAGTCAAACGTTGATGGTAATCCATCTACAATGTGTTAACTATCACTTTGTGGTCTGATCAGTGATACAAAATTCAAATATGTAATTCGATTTACATATATCTGCGCCAAATTATTTACACATGGTTGCCTAACACTACATTTTGAATTTCAAATGACCGTCATTCATGTACCCTCCTGCAATGGATCATGAACCGGTCATTTTGGTGTCCTGTCCGAATTATGGCGAATGACGAACTGCCCATAATATGTAATGTGTTATATCCAAACCTCGACTTTTTGCACAAAGTTGCTCAACTCTGCATTATGAATTTGAATAGTACCTTATTTATTACGGATTTCATGCTGAACTTAACTTTACTTAACTTAATTTAACTTAACTGAACTTAACTTAACTTAGCTTAGCTTAATTTAACTTAACTTAACTTAACTTGACTTAGCTTAACGTCATTTTACTAGCTTAAATGGCTCTACAGAGTTTGTATACAACCAGTTTATTCCACTATTTGAAGTCGGATGCATCGGACCGAAAGGTGCAAGTATCGTAGTCAAGCTGTAAACTATAACACAAAAATTGCGACTTCTGGCAATGTTAATGACTTGAACTAAATACAAGGTCTTTCAATGCAAGGATTACGATTTAATCTTTTGGTGTTCGTTCAATGATGTCAACACCCCAGGCATGAGCTGCAGCGGTCGGCAACCCAAAGCTTACTGTTAGTGTCAGGGCCAGCGACCCAGACCTGCCAAGACCCTTCTACACCTCCAGACGGTGATCCTGAATAACAGGCTGCAACAGAGAAGACTGGCTAAGGAGAAAGGATCGAAGAGGGAAGGCTAACCCGGTACCCACAAATGGCGGGCAGAAGTCGAATGTGTCGGACCGAAAGTACAAATATCGCAGTCAAGCAGTAAACACGGCGCATTCCGTTCTTCGGACTGCATCCTGTTACTTGCAAAGCCCTAATCAGGGCTTAGTAGGCGGGAGTTTGAGAAACGAACGACGAAGAAGAACACAATGTCGCACTAGTATAGGCTGTGTACACGATTCCAGCTCTCTAGGTTATGGGGAAGTTGATTAAAATAAGAGAAATAGAAGTCCACGAAAACGGACACAGATCATGTCAGGTTGTTAAAGGTTTGCCTTTCTGGATTCTGCTGGCGAAGGCACGATACTTTCCACCCAAGGCCGTAGTCTTTTGGGCGATATCAGGACGTATTGGCTGGTGTGCGCATGTGTGAATCTGCTTGTTAATTTTTTTTTAAACAATGAAAGTACTTAAGATCAACAGAAAAGAAAGACCACTCTATTCAGGTGATGAACTCTGGCTGTTCTGAAGTTATGGAATTTAGATCTCGGAGATACAAGCTCACAGATCGGGGAAAACCGGATATGGGGATAGAAGCTTGCACTCAAATTGGTGCAGGAAGAACTTAAAGAGATGGGGGATATAGGAATGATGAGACATGTCAATGGAGAGCAACACAAGACCCAGACCTGATGATCATCTGTCCAATACTTCTGATGATATGTCCAATACTTATGATGATCTGTCCAATACTTATGATGATCTGTCCAATACTTCTTATGATCTGTCCAATACTTCTGATGATATGTCCAATACTTATGATGATCTGTCCAATACTTCTGATGATATGTCCACTACTTATGATGATCTGTCCAATACTTATGATGATCTGTCCAATACTTCTTATGATCTGTCCAATACTTATGATGATCTGTCCAATACTTCTTATGATCTGTCCAATACTTATGATGATCTGTCCAATACTTCTTATGATCTGTCCAATACTTATGATGATCTATCCAATACTTCTGATGATCTGTCCAATGCTTCTGTAAACATTTACTATGGATGACATGGGAAGCGGTAATGGAAAGGAAATACACATGGTCGAACATTGGGGATTATAATGTCTGACTTTAGGGATCAGGACATCAAAAGTAAGTACATAAGCGAAAGACAAGACCAGTCTACTCGAACCTTGAACCTTATGGGTAGATCCAATATGGAACATAATTACGGAATGGGCGAAAACAATATTAGAAAGATAGTTAAGGAAAGGGACTTAGAGGTTATAATAGATCATACAGGTAAGGTGAGTGAGCAAGTTCAGATGTCAGTGAATAAGGCAAATGCAATGTTAGGTATGATAAAAATAAATATAAAACACAGGAGTAAGAAAGTGATAGTCAAACTGTATAAAGCATTAGTTAGACCTAGATTGGAGTACTGTGTACATGGGTGGAGTATTTATCGTAGAGGAGATATAAACATGCTGAAACGGATACAAAGAAGAACGACAAAGCTGATGGTGGGATTACAAAATTACAGCTATGAGGACAGACTCGGAAAAATCGGCCTATAGTGTCTAGAAAAAAGAAGAGCTTGAGGTGTCTTAATACAGGTTTATAAGATAATCAAATGGACGAAAACATTAGAATATAAGAATTTTTTATTTCAAAATGCAACCACCTACAAGAACAAGAGGGCATAGCTAAGCTCCAAATTAACTAAAGTTAGGTCTAGATTAGATATTAAGAAATATATTTTTAGTCAGAGAGTGGTGAATGCTTGGAATGCATTGCCACAGGAAGTAGTTGAGGCAAGAACAATGAATTAATTTAAGAACAGCGAATAGCTTTTAGAGCAAGGAAATGTAAATGAAACTGTACAGATTCTGCAGAGTCTTCTAAACCAGTATAAAGACGTTAAGTTAAGTTAAGTTAAAACATATAGGATATGTTGTGACAAGGTGGTCCACATGTATGCTCCGACATGTATACAAACATCCCAACAGTCTACTGTCACCGATCAGGAACAAAACATCCAATGACAAAGTGGTTTCTAAGGATAATTCCCACACCACCTGATGATGATGATGATGATGATGATGATAATGATGATGATTATGGTAGCTGCCATAACTTCTGCCATATAAATATGAGAAAAATAAGTACCAGCTGTGACAAGGTTAACGAACATGAATACTGTACCACCGTGAGATAACGTTTTGAGACTGATATAATCGTATCGTGTTATTCGCCCATGATTACCTCCCTGGGTGTTATCGACACCTGATCTATTCCAATCACAGAAGACAACAAAAGACAGTGTATCCATGACAGATACTTTGTGCCTTTCGGCGTCTTAATTGGTTTAGTGAGTGGCTGTACTCTCCAATGGCGAATGTAATCTGGAAAAGAAAAATAACCAACATTTTTCTTGGAAACGCAAACTCTTCCAAGAAAACAGTTTTATCTCAAGGTATTATTTTTGAAAAGTTACCGGTTTAGTACTAAACTGACCAGCCTGGTGATGTGATTCTAACAATAGATTTAGGTAATGACATGGAAATACTATACAGGGCACGGAGCTGATTTGTTTGAGTGGACGTATAGATTCAATGTAGCAGGTCCTTTTTCTATACTGCTGTGTAGAGGCGTGTACTTCAACCTGGGCGCTCGCGGCCACTAGCGGGTGATTTTAGCTTTCAGGTGGGCGAATGCAGAACAATTACATTCTGTATTAAAAATATATTGTTATTACTATTATTACTATTATTTTTATTATTAATATTATTATTTTTGCTGTTATTATTATTATTATTATCATTATTACTATTATTATTACTATTATTATTATTATGGGAATGCAGAGGCTATACAACATGAACAAACTATGGCAGTATACTTGTAATCCAACAGAAGTGAAAATTTTTAGAACCTGTGTTTTTACCGGGACAGCATACAGCTGTGAAACGTTGGATAGTTACCCAAACCTGAAGGAAGAGAATCGAGTTCTTATAGTCGAAATGTTATAGAAAGGTCCTCAGAACGCCGTGTACAAAGAATAATGCAGAAATTCGACAAGAGTTGGACATAGAGGAGAACTGGTACATAAATTCCACCATGAACAGAAAATTGAAATACTTAGGCCACACCAAAAGACACAACGGTCTTGAGAGAACGGTAAGGGAAGGAACGGTGCCGAGCAAGAGAGACAGAACAACATTTTCTTCAATTTAGATTTTAGTGAGCGGTAAGGACAATTTACTCTCACGAAAGTTATAAAAGTGAGCGGTAAGGACAATTTACCCTCACGAAATTTCTAAAAGTGAGCGGTAAGGATAATTTACCCTCACGAAAGTTATAAAAGTGAGCAGTAAGGACAATTTACCTTCACGAAAGTTGTAAAAGTGAGCGTTAAGGACAATTTACCCTCACAAAAGTTATAAAAGTGAGAGGTAAGGACAATTTACCCTCACAAAAGTTATAAAAGTGAGCGATAAGGACAATTTACCCTCACGAAAGTTATAAAAGTGAGCAATAAGGACAATTTACCCTCACGAAATTTATAAAAGTGAGCGTTAAGGACAATTTACCCTCACGAAATTTATAAAAGTGAGCGTTAAGGACAATTTACCCTCACGAAAGTTATAAGAGTGAGCAATAAGGACAATTTACCCTCACGAAATTTATAAAAGTGAGCGGTAAGGACAATTTACTCTCACGAAAGTTGTAAAAGTGAGCGATAAGGACAATTTACCCTCACAAAAGTTATAAAAGTGAGCGGTAAAGACAATTTACCCTCACGAAAGTTATAAGAGTGAGCGATAAGGACAATTTACCCTCACGAAAGTTATAAAAGTGAGCGATAAGGATAATTTACACTCACGAAAGTTATAAAAGTTGTCGCCAGGTTTAAAACAGTTGATGAGCTCTGGTATTCATTCATTCATAGGCGTCTCAGTCTTTGCAGGCCATGCACGTGGCACCCTGTGATTAGCCTCTTTGAAGACGCAATCCTGGGCGCTGAATATGGAGAGCCTGGGCTGCCCAAACTGCAGGATCCTCTCGGTCTTGCTGGTGTAGTCCAAAAGAATGAAAGCATGACATTTTGGCACCAGCTCAGCTGCAGGAGCTGTCGGAATGAGTTCGCAACTTTGAAACCATTCGCCTTTGCCTAAGCCAAAGCCTAATGCGAAGTGAGGTGGCCAGTTGCCTTTTTTGCTGCTTATACCTTCCCCAACTCCTACGTCAGGTATCCATTTACAGCTGGGTCGACTGGAAGAGTGGTCGTACCAGGAAGATCCCGGGATTTTTTGTCTGTACGTCCGTGATTTCGAACCGTGGCTCATTCAAAGCAAAACCAGTAGACTGTCAACTATGCTACACTTTCAGTATTAGAACGCTCGTTTCTCAGGGCAATGTACTGGTGTTCTTTCCCGTTATCGACACGATGATGTTTCCCAGCTGTAAATGGGTACCTGGCTTACTGTTAGTGAAGAAAAATCAAAGAGGAAGGCAATGGTCAGGACAACCTCTCATTTTTATTTCCTTTGCCACAATTGCACTTATAATTTAGCTAAAGAATGTAGCCATGGAGAATGCCATGTTGCTCATTGATGGGTTTTACGTAATATTTAAATTGTAAAAAAGCTACCGTTTTGGCATTTGCTGCTAAATTTAAAAAAAAAAGAATTTCCAAGTTTAGTACACGGATAGAGGAATATCATTGCTTAGCCATAATGGAAAGATATTATGTAAAACACTGGAAATAAAAGACTACGTCTAAGAACGTTATGGGGTAAAAAGAACATTTTACAAATCAGTTTTGTTTTGCGTTCGCCTTATTTATCTATTCCCCTCAGGCCGTGTGCGTTGCACTGTGGTTTTTATTTTGCGCCTGTCGGCCCAGTGCATCCGACTTCAGCATGCATTTTATGTGAGGGTCTGCTTCCTTTGCATTTTCTAAGGGTTTGCTTCCCCGGGGTAACGGCTGGTGCTGTGATGGGGATCGAACCAAGCATCTTCGGTGTGAGCCGTCTCACTTAACCACTAGCCCACGCCGTCCCCACCAATCTATTTAAAAGTCTTTATGTGAATAGCTAATGTACATTAAGAACAAACGCTGAATATTCTTTAAAAATGTAATCTAAGAACCGGTGTACGGTAAGATTGTCTACTTTTCCATTTACTGTTTATCACATATACAGACACAATATATAAGAAAGCCAACAATAATTGACGAGGGAAACAATTTCAGTGATCACTTAAATGAACTCCTCTTTACTGATGACAAAGCAATAATAGCAACCTCAGAAAAACAACTGCTTGAACATATCAACAATCTTGACGAGTTCTGCACGGATTACGGTATGAAAATCAAGATAGAGAAAACCGAAATTATGACAATTGCAAGAAAAGAAACAAAAACAAATGTATTTACACAAAACCAACAAGTAAAAACAGATGAAGAATTTCACGTATTTGGGTAATATAATCTCAGAGCATGGCAAAGGCGCCCCTTAAATCCAACACGGATGTAATAAAGCAAGTCAAAGTATTGGGCAAATGTCCCCAATATTACAATGTAAACACGTGACATGGATACAAAAAGAACGCTATGCAACAAGATATTTATACCCACATTGTGCTAATAGTGCCAAAATTGGACATTGACAAGCAAAGATAGAATGCTTTTCGTAGAATGCTTTGAGTAACAATAATGGATAGAATCATAAACGAAGATATTAGGAGAAAAAAAGTAGGTTCAACACCAGCGCTAGACCTCATCAAGAGACAGCAAACAAAATGGTTCCGCCACATGACACGTCAAACACCAAATAGAATCCCTCAGAGAGAAATGCTATACAGATACAATGGATAAAAGGTCACAAACGATGGATAGCAGAAATAACAGAAGCAGTAAAGCTTCCCGTGTTAGAAGCACATACAACGGCCCAGTCAAAAAACCTCTTCATAACCTGACGCTGAAAGATACAGGCAGGACACAAGTGAAAAAAGAAAGAAGAAGTACAGGAATATACAACTAACATTACGTAGAACTAGATGTGCCTATTTTCTAAAAATGCAGTCTTTATTAATGTTACCGTTCTACATAAATGAACAGAATGCATTAAATAGATATATATATATATATATATATATAACATTGAAGTATTCGAGTTGCTCACTAAAGTATACTATAATATATATATATATATATGTATGCTGTCACATATGCATCAAGGCATACAAGGAAAGATACACAGACTAACACATGAAACGGAAGGAAAATTGAAGATTTGTGTGAACAAAATAAAAGAAATGAGAATAAATAACAAACAAAGAGACCCCATGAAGATCCGTTTTCAGATAATTAAAAAAGTGCAATATTTTTACATACCTAGGAATTAGCATTGATAAAAACGAAGACATAGACCAAGGTGTTAATCACAGTATCGACAAGGTCATATTCGGTTTCAACTCTCTTCACTCGAAATGGAACTTGACAGTATTCTCCATAGAGAATAAGATCAGGCTATTTAACGCGAATGTAATGTGGGTCCTGCTATATAGCTCTGGGGCATTATTTGATACACATTGTCACATTCACACTGCCAATTTTTTAAACAAGTGTCTTTGTCGCACACTTCATGTTAGATGGCCAAAGGTAATGGCTAACACACTTCATGTTAGATTGTCATAGGTAATGACTAACACACTTCATGTTAGATTGCCATAGGTAATGGCTAACAGATATTTTTCTGAAAAGAGCATGGGGATAACAAACAGCAGAAGAAATTCTGAAAGATAGTGAAGTTGGTTTAGAGACAATTAGAAAGATATAACTTTTTAAGCTCTTTCCACGCACTTTCAAAGCCTGACAATGATATCACGCTCCCCACTAATGATAAAATAATCACTCCAGAGAACATTTACACCAGGTGTCTTGAACATATGTTAAAAGTGGCCCAGGCCTCTCTCTCGAGAGACGCTTGGTTGGAATCACTCTTCGGAGCCAATTTATGCAGGTCTCCACAATTCTGACATAAGATGTTTCTTCCTGATTAATAATGTGGTAATCCATGCAGACAAGGCACAACATAGATGGACATGCTACATGTTACTGCGAAACGATGGCTGATGGAGCATGGTGATGTAAATCTGGTATATCTGAGGTAAGAAGAGACTGCGGGAAAGACTTCCAATGCATTGGTAAGATGCATTGATACATCCCTTGATGTACGCTAAAACATCTGAAATGCCTCTGGCGGAGTACTTACCACGCACTGGACTTCCGTGGCCCAAGACTGGGTCCGCTGGAGACAAAGTTGGATCCCACATAACTTAAAACCAGAAAGATATTTTCAACCATCTTTTGCGAAGTACGTAAAAGACACTATCATCTTTTTCGCTATATAACTCGCATCAATATGCTCAGACAATCAATAAAGAGATCACGTTAGAAATCGCCGATAGCAGAGAAGCCAACATTTTAGATTTGCTGATGGAATGTATTTTGCATGACCACACGTATAACAGAACTCCTCCAGGCAATCAACGATGTTCGCAAGACCTCAATCATAAACGATTATCGTCCGCGTAATTTGACTGTCCGCTCAGACATTTTGGTCCCATTACATTCATTGTTTCAGGAAAGGCCACGATATATGCAACAGAACTATATGATAGAATGCAATAGTGAAAATGTTATCGGTCAGACATATTTATTGCTTTCACTTGTTACAGGACCATGCCGAGTATTTATAATGTGATACTGAGCAATCAGGCACCTAAAGATAGACATGACATAATTACCAGGGTGTTCCAAATGAAGTTGTCTAAGCTATTGAGTGTTGTTTTGAATAGGAATCTCTTTGGCATTGCCATCACATGTATATCTACGTCATTGGTTTTCAGACTTTACATTCACTTTTAAAGATACGCAAAAAGGTTACATTAATTAGTGCTGAGAAACCTGATGCAAATATTAATCCAAGATTCTAGGACATTGTGACCAAATGTATGATTCGTGTATCTTCTAAAATGCAGATCAGCATACACAGAGGAAACTATGTGTGTCAAAAACTGCCACATGTAATATGTACAACTACAGAAATTGGTAATGGTCACCTCATTTATAGAACAAAAATAATTGATGGTGCTGTTCATTTTGAAATAGAAATTATTATCTATATTATTGTGGTCTTTCTTGAATTCTTCACATCATTTTCATTAGATTTCTTCCTTGTAATAGATGCAAAAGACCATTTTCTGAGTCATTGGCTTAAAATATATTTTGTTCCAAATGAAAGTGTAAACCCGATATTGCAATGGAAAATTTCATTTCAGAATTTCAAAATTGTCATGTAAATTTCATTTGCAAAACTGGCAGTGTTGTTTGTGACACAGATTTTCTCACATTTTCATTTTTGGTGACTGCTCCAAAAAGATTCAAGAATATTTGTTTCATGTTTATAATAATTTTAAAAAATTTTCATAATATAACATGAGAAAATATCCATTGTTTTTGTGTTTTTGTTGTTATAAAATTTGATTTGCTAACATCCTTTCTGTTCCTCCATTCACACAGTTTTGTAATATAACAATAATCTACGTTATTGACAATAACAAATCTTTAATTGCTAAAGTACTGTCATTTTTTTCATTGTGTACACCATAAGTGATGAATAGATCCAAAGATGCAGCATTGAAAAAGAAAGGTGACAGCAGCCAGTGACTTATAGCTGGCTGCTTGCATCAGGGTCAGTTTTTCATAACTGACCAATACCCTATTCCACCTTTAAGTGGTGGCCCTGAAAACAGACTGCAACCATGCTGCCTGGCTAAGAGATTAAGGATCGAAGATGGAAGGTAAAAGCAGTCCACAAAATGTGCTGAAATTTGATGTGTTGAGCCAACAAAAACAGGTACTGCAGCCTTGCTGTAATCTACGCCATTTTGCCACATACATCCTATTCAGGACCAACGCCAAAGAGGAAGAATGATAGACAAATTAAAACACCGACAGGAAAATATATGCAATTCAATCGATTTATTAAATATTTTTTTAGCAACACAAAGAGCATGTAAGGATATAGGCATACGATTTTCAGGAATTATTAAATTGACCAGTTCCAGAATATCCGTCAGACATTCAATCGTTTAATTCTATAGAGCCAATTAGATAAGACACGTGGAAAGCTTTTTTTACTTCTGAAAGATACTAAACCTACTGAACCATATGGTGTATCAGTAGAAAAATCAAAACAGACATTACAACATCAACAGAGTTAGACAGTTTTATAGAGAGAAAACACCAGCAGACTGGAAAGAAATGCTAAGTACTTCAATTACTGGAAAACGAGGTATCTGCAATGAAGCCCAAATTATAGTCGGAGGTTGAACTCGATTATTTATAATGGCTGAAGGAGGTCATAGATAAACAGTTGAGGAATGGGCAGGGGGCAGTTTTTCACAAAATAGATTTTATGTTGACCAGATAACTGTACTGCGGTGAATTGTTCAACATGGTGTAGACTGGAATGCATAACTTTATATTGGATTAGTAATTATGAGAAGACATTTGATAGTTTATACGGAGAATCACCTTTGAAATTTCTGAGGCACTATTGAGCGGCCCTGATTTTCCCAAACATAATTAAGAAAACTAGAGTTCTACAAGGGGAAGAGTTTTTGGATCATTTGAGATAAGAACTTGGGTGAGACATAGCCGCCTATTATCACCCTTCATATTTCCACTAGCTGTTCACTGGATGATGAGAACATGGCTTTTGCTTACTAAAAATGATGATCTACGCGTAGCTCATGGTTTGGCTCTTCTTTCTCATAACTACAACCAAATGCAAAATAAAATAAATCTGCTGACTGAATGGTTCCTCAAATTAAGTCGAGTGTTCCCAAAAACAGATACAGTATTTGTGAATAAAAGCACCAAACGACAGTGAGAATCTTTTGGGAGACACGATACTGCTAGAGGTAGATTCATTCATTTGTCTTGGTAGCAATATAGACAAGTTCTGAGGTACTGATAGATTCCAAATTAAGAATACTACAAAAGCTAAGAGGCTTTCATTGCGTTATGTGAATTTCTGGAAATCGAAAAAAAATTAAGTTTCCCACAAAAGTACAGATCTTCAAATACAATGTCATATTCCCTTTATTGTGTGGCTCTGTGACTTCTGGAAAAAAGAAAATTACAACTAAAAAAATACAGGCTTTCATCAATGGACCATTGTGCCAAATTGAGGGAATAAAATGGAATGATAAAATCACTAATATAAAACTGTGGGAAAGAACAGAGCAGATAAAATTCAAGAATGTCATGTAAGCTGGCAAATGGAGTTTAATGTAGACACATGTACAGTCATCCGCGTGGATAGATCCAATATGGAACATAATTACAGAATCGACGAGAATAATATTAGAAATATAGAAAAGGAAAGGGACCTAGGGGTTATACTAGATCATACAGGTAAAGTGAGTGAGCAAGTCCAGATGTCAGTGAAAAAGGTAAATGCAATGTTAGGTATTTTAAAAAGAAATATTAAACATAGGAGCAACGAAGTGATTGTCAAACTGTTTAAAGCATTAGTTAGACCTAGTTTAGAGTACTGGGTATAAGTGTAGAGATATAAAAATGCTGGAAAGGATTAAAAAAAGAGCGACAAAGCTGATAGTGGGATTCCAGAATTACAGTTACGAGGAAAGACAAAAACTGGCCTACATTGTCTAGAAAAGAGAAGAATTCGAGATGACAATACAGGGTTATAAGATAATCAGAGAAACAGATAAATTAGAATATAACAAGTTTTTCAAAATACAACCACCTACAAGAACAAGAGGGTATAGCTACAAATTAACTAAAGAAAGGTCCAGATTAGTCATTATGAAATATTTTGTTAGTCAGAGAGTGGTGAATGCTTGGAATGCATTGCCACAGGAGGTAGTGGAGGCAGGGACAGTTAATGGATTTAAGAATAAATTAGATGCGCATAGCTTTTAGAGCAATGTAATATAATTGAAACTGGTTGCATACAGATTCTGCAGAGTCTTCTAAACCAGTATAAAGAAATTAAGTTAAGTTAAGTGCCAGTGGGACTAGACATGAAAATAAGACATTGGTGATGACAAGGACAACATTATGGAACCCCCCTGACACCCTTACAAAACAGTCTCTGCTCTGGACTCGCCGGGACAAGAGAAGTACGTGCAGACATAAACACCCAAAGTCGGGGCAACCATAAAAAAGACATGAACGATGTCAGTTATATTTATAACGGGCAGATGTTCTGCATTAGTTATTTAATTGTAACATATTTGTTGATGCGTTTATTTATCTCCTTTATTGGTTTGTGAATTGGGTCGTGTGTATTTTTCTTGTATACGTGTAGCCAAGTTGACAGTGATCTGGTTTGCTAAGACTGGGATTACAACCTGTCAGGGTTCGAAATCACTGATGGATAGGAAACAAATCCAGGACGGGGTTCGTGCCTGGTACGATCGCACCTCCAGTTGATCGACTGTAAATTTGTGCCTGGCGTATGAGTTGGAGAAGATAAATACAGCAATGAAAGGAACTGACAACTCTACCTCACACAGGATGTGGCTTAGTATATAAAGAGTTATCTACACCCCAGACGGCTACTGTTGCCATGGGAACTGACACTTTAAAAACAATTTTTTTTACCAAAGAAGGATCGAAGCAATCCGCGACTCATAGTTGGATCATTGCATCAGGGCCAGCCAGGCATAGCTGACCGAGATTTTATTCCGTATCCATACGGTGGCCTTGGAAACAAGTTGCACTAGTGTAGTTTGGTTGAAACACGACGATCACATTTGGAAGGCAAACTTGGTACCCAACAAGCCAGATGAACCGAATGTGTCTGTGGCAGACAAAGATCTTCAGACTCAGAATGGGACATTGCAGATTCAAGGCACGCCTCCACAGAATGGGTCTTAGAGAGACACCGCTACATACAATTGTGAAGCACGCAAGCAAACCCCATAACATATCCTACAGGGATGTCCCGTCTATGCAGAACAAAGAGAGACAGTATGGCCGGGACGGGGGGGGGGGGGGGGGGTGTACAAAGGGGGGGGGGAACATGCTGGAAAATCTGTGGTAGACCGGCGAAGACCGGAAACGCACAGTCTCCTTCGTGAACCTCACTGAAATAGAATAATAGTATCAATGGATCGAGGGAGAAGGATGTGTCGATGACAAGGAGCAGATCTTGCAGCCTCGCTGTAAACAACATAACTACTTCAAAACGTCCTGTTGAGGACGAACGTCGAAGTAGAAAAGATTCCTATAATTTTTTTCATGTGTTGAAATACAATATAAAGTTAATCCAACATTCTCGAATACCATTTCTTCCTCTATAGTCACACATTTTGGTTCAGAAACTACATACTTTCATTGATTTCCGGATACAGCGTTGGTGACGGTCAATTATCTCCACAAACTTCGATATTACAGCAACCAATGCCTAACGGAGAGAGGAGGCCAACAGTTGGTCAGGCAAAACATACTGATCTGACGTGTTAGTCAGGGTCAGGCAAAACATACTGATCTGACGTGTTAGTCAGGGTCAGGCAAAACATACTGATCTGACATGTTAGTCAGGGTCAGGCAAAACGTACTGATCTGACGTGTTAGTCAGGGTCAGGCAAAACATACTGATCTGACGTGTTAGTCAGGGTCAGGCAAAACATACTGATCTGACGTGTTAGTCAGGGTCAGGCAAAACATACTGATCTGACGTGTTAGTCAGGGTCAGGCAAAACATACTGATCGGACGTGTTAGTCGGGGTCAGGCAAAACATACTGATCTGACGTGTTAGTCAGGGTCAGGCAAAACATACTGATCTGACGTGTTAGTCAGGGTCAGGCAAAACATACTGATCTGACGTGTTAGTCGGGGTCAGGCAAAACATACTGATCTGACGTGTTAGTCAGGGTCAGGCAAAACATACTGATCTGACGTGTTAGTCAGGGTCAGGCAAAACATACTGATCTGACGTGTTAGTCAGGGTCAGGCAAAACATACTGATCTGACGTGTTAGTCGGGGTCAGGCAAAACATACTGATCTGACGTGTTAGTCGGGGTCAGGCAAAACATACTGATCAGACGTGATAGTCAGGGTCATGCAAAACATACTGATTAGACATGTTAATCAGGGTCAGGCAAAACATACTGGTCAGACATGTTTGTTAGGGCCAGGTATAATATATTGCTCAAGACCCACACCCCACTCCCTAACAGTTCTCCCTGGAAACCAGGGCTTTTTAATAGCAGACTGGCCAACGAGGTCGGGAATAGACGTGGTCACAGATAAAGTCAGGGATAGCACAACCGCCAGGAGGACCCCTATCCATCTTCATCAGTACGTTCGAGATATAAGGAAAACTACTGTAACACGTCATTTTGACGTCTTTTTAGGACGCACAAGAGTAAGCAAACTTATCATGGTCATTCAACAACAACAACAACAACAACAACAATATTTATACACATACATATAGTAGCCCATTTTGAGTCATGATAGTTATGTTTATATATTCCGAGTGGTCCGCCGGAGTCTTTGTGTATGACAAGGACAGGAACAGCACCACTGTCTCACAGAGAGCATGTCGTAAGAGGCGACTAACTGTGTGACCTGGCATAACACCGGCCATGGTTAGCTGGTTTGTTTAGAGCAGCATAGATGTCACCTAACAGGCTGCGGGTCTACTTTGCTCTAGTGTTTGAGTCTATTAAGATGGACTCGAATATCGGTTAACCATCCTCCGTAAGCGCTTGTCCCAACGGATTATTAGCTGCTCGAGCCTAGCCTGCTTAATAGGAAACACATCTCCCGGCTACATCCAGCTCATGTCAGAGCTGGGACCTGCACAGAGGCATGTGTCCCAGCAGAAGTACAAGTCAACTAAGAACTAAATGTTTATATATATATATATATATATATGCGATCAAGATGCTGAGCAGCTGAATGCTAGCGTCAGGGCCAGCGAACCAGAGCTGCCAAGACCCGTCTACCCCTCCACGTGGTGATCCTGGATAACAGGCTGCAACAGGGCAGACTGGCTAAGGAGAAGGGATCGAAGAGGGAATGCTAACCGGGTACTTAAAAAATACTTGCTGAAGTCGGATGTGTTGGACCGAAAGGTGCAAATATCGCAGACAAGTTGTAAACTACGACACAACGCATTCCGTTCTCTGGACTACATTCTGCTACTTACGCTTTCAGGGTTTGGTAGTGGGAGATTGAGAACTAACTAAGAAGAAGAAGATATATAAATATCTTCGCACACACACACACATCTTTCAAGTCTATCGGACAGTGACTTTAACCTTGGGGTCTGGCCATTCGGCCAATTAAACCTACAGTAACAAGAATCCCACGTATTACTTGACATTCTGTCTGGTTGAGAATTGTCCATTTAGTTACCATTTCTTCGCCCCGCAGCATGGGAAGACATAGCTGGATCGCGTGACCGATTAACTCTGGAGGGATTAATGAAAAAAACACAGCTTCAGTAAAAACGTTAAATTGTCTACATAAAGAGACAAAAAGCTATCCTGACATCTTTGTTTAATTCACCCGAATTAAAATTTGTAATTTAAAAAACTGCACATTAAATTATACGACACAAAAATAATTCACACGGATATTCACAAACACTTTTATTCAGAGTTAGAGTTGGGGTTAAGTTATGAGAAAATTCGGATGAAATAATGGACGAGAAATAAAATAAGTTTTAATTCGGGTGATTTACACGAGAAGTATCTAACGTTGATGGAAGGTAAACGATATTTGCCTCTTAACCTACCCCTGTGGGTTCCCATCGAACGTCACGGGACATTCCATTTCGGGTTCAGGGGATGATTGGTCGATATAATTTTATCTTAAATAAATATGTAAAGACTTGGATAAAGGAAAGACGTTTAGAAAATGTGGCTATATTTAGTTTTGCGAAAGGTTAGGGTTAGGTTTAGGTTTAGGGTTATGGTTGGGTTCATGGTTAGGGTTAGGTTACAGTTATGGTTAAGTTTAGGGCTACAGTTAGGGATATGGTTGAATTCAGGGTTAGGTTAAGATAACATGGTTGTTATTACATGGCCTGACAACATGTATTGTGTAGAAACTAGCTGTTACTTTTTTTTTATCATGTCCCAACGTTAACAGAATCAAGAAATGCATTGTTCAGACGGCAGGAAAAATCGGAAGCGAAAGTAGAAATTCTCGTCTATTCTCGCAGAATGTTTGAAACTCACAACAGTAAATAAATTTACTTCTGTTACATCACTACCTCATATTCGGTGTTAAAAATATATATTTCTATTGTTTAGGGTGAATTAAGACTCAAGTACCAAGGAAACAATTACTTTAGCCTTCCGAAAAGTCGTCAAAAATGATGCAATCTGAATGGAAAGATACTCAGCAGCCTCATTATTTGAAGTTACAGAACAAACTACTTAAACCAGAGATGCTTTCCATAATGAAACCAGAACCACTGATACCATATTAGTTGTATGTCTCGATAAGGAGAAGATTTGGTAAGGCTTTTTAACCAAACGGAGATGTTTGCAGATTTTATGACATACACAAAACTGCCGACGTGATCGGATGGTTGCAGTTGTATAATAAATTTATTCCTGGATATTTCTAGGTTCATTTATGACATACTTACGTTTCTTCTTCTTCATCATCATCATCATCATATTCTTCTTTTTCTTCTTCTTCTTCTTCTTCTTCTTCTTCTTCTACGTCTGCTTCCACTTGTTCTTGTTCTTGTTGTTGCTGTTATTGTTGTTGCTGTTGTTGTTGTTGTTCTTCTTCTTCTTCGTTTTCATCTTCTTCGTTCGTTCGTTATCAAACTCCCGCTACTGTAACTGTACTGTCATACGATATTTTCACATTGCTAGGGTAGTCGAGAGGTTTTGAAGGCTGATGACTACAGGCCCTTCGCCACTGCTGTCGCCACGTTTTGTGCTGGCTATGTTTGTTTATTTCACCCCACAATAGAAAAACAACATATGCCATACCAGGGATTCGAACCGCTGCCAGCCTTGTCAACAGGCAGTCTTCGAAACCCTTCGGCCATGCGCTCCTATACATATCTACATAACCATTAAAAGGGATTTGCAAGTAACTTGACTAAACGTCTTTATACTGGTTTAGAAGACTCTGCAGAGTCTGTATGCAACCAGTTACATTTACATCACCTTGCTCTAGAAGCTGCACGCATCCAATTTATTCTTAAATGCATTAACCGTCCCAGCTTCAACCACCTCCGGTGGCAATGCATTCCAAGCATTCACAACTCTCTGACTAAAAAAATACTTCCTAATATCTAATCTGGAGCTCTCTTTAGTCAACTTGTAGCTGTGCCATCTTGTTCTTGTTGGTGGTTGAATTTTTTTAAAACTTGTTATAGTCTAATTTATCCATTCCTCTGATCATCTTATACCCCACGAATTCTTCTCTCTTCCAGACATTGTAAGCCGGTTTTTTAAAATCTTTCCTCATAACTGTAATTCTGGAAACCCACTATCAGCTTAATCGCTCTTTTTTGTATTCTCTCCAGCATGTCTATATCCCCTCTATGATAAGGACTCCACACCTGTACACAGTACTCCAATCTAGGTCTAACTAATGATTTATACAGTTTGACTATCACTTCCTAGCTCATATATTTAATATTTCTTTTTATCATCCCTAACATTGCATTTGCCTTTTTCACTGCTACCTGAACTTGCTCCTTCACCCTACATGTATGATCTATTATTACTCCTAGCTCCCTTTCCTTCTCTATCTTTCTAATATTGTTCTCTCCTATTCTGTAATTATGTTCCATATTTGATCTACCCATGTGCATGACTGTACATTTATCTACATTAAACTCCAATTGCCAGATTACAGACCTTTCTCGAATTTTATCTAAATCCGACCTCAATATATCAACTTCCGCTTTAGATGAGACACTACTGCATAGTTTTGTGTCATCAGCAAATTTTGCAGTAGTAGGATGTTGTTCGGAAAACACAATGCATTGTGCCGTAGTTTACAGCTTGCCTGTGATATTTTCACCTTTCGGTCTAAGACATCCAACATCATATGCTATTGATGGGTACCGGGTTAGCCTTCCCTCTTCGACCCCTTCTCCTTAACCAATCTGCCCTGCTGCAGCCTGTTATCCAGGATCACCACGTAAGCTCTGGGTCGCTGGTCCTGACGCTAGCAACCAGCTCTGGGTCGCTGGTCCTGACGCTAGCAACCAGCTATGGGTCGCTGACTGCTACAGCTCGTACAATGCTCAGCATCTTCATCCCCCCAAAAAACAGAAGTAATATTTTTGCTTTTAAGTAGTCACACCGCGTGGAGGTGTAGAAGGGTCTTTGCAACTCTGATTCGGGGGCCTTGACGCTAGCAACCAGCTATGGGTCGCTGACCCTGACGCTTACAACCAGCTATGGGTCGCTGACCCCGAAACTAGCAAGCAGCTTTGGGTCACTGACCCTGCCACTAGCAACCGAGCTATGGGTCGCTGACCCTGACGCTAGCAACCAGCTATGAGTCGTTGACCCTGACACTAGCAACCAGATATGGGTCGCTGACCCTGACGCTAGCAACCAGATATGGATCGCTGACTCTGACACTAGCAACCGAGCCATGGGTCGCTGACCCTGACGCTAGCAACCAGCTATGGGTCGCTGACCCTGACGCTAGCAGCCAGATATGGGTCGCTGACCCTGACGCTAGCAACCAGATATGGGTCGCTGACCCTGACACTAGCAACCGAGCTATGGGTCGCTGACCCTGGCGCTAGCAATCAGCTATGGGTCGCTGACCCCGACGTTAGCAGCCAGCTATGGGACTCTGACCCCTGAAGATCATACACGTCTCATCATTTTGATCCATATAGATTGGATAATGAAAACATAAATAGAAGGAAATCGAACTGGCATTCGTCACAATTGGAGAATCTTACTACGCAGACGATCTTAGTACTTCTATAACACAATCTTAGCAAAATGCAAGAGGAACTTGATAGAGTGAAAGAGCAATCAGACAAATTGAGACTGAATATCACTTGGCTTGGCCTATTCGTTCTCAATCTCCCGCTACCAAACCCTGAAAGGGCTTAAGTAGCAGAATGTAGTCCAGAGAACGGAATGCGTTGTGTCGCAGTTTACAGCTTGACTGCGATATTTGCACCTTTCGGTCCAACACATCCGACTTCAGCAAGCATTTTTTGAGTACCGGGTTAGCATTCCCTCTTCGATCCCTTTTCCTTAGCCAGTCTGCTCTGCTGCAGTCTGTTATCCAGGATCACCGCCTGGAGGTGTAGAAGGGTCTTGGCAGCTCTGGTTCGCTGACCCTGACGCTAGCAGTCAGCTATGGTCGCTGACCACTGCAGCTCATGCGCTGCTCAGCATCTTGATACCGAGACTGGATATCAACATAAAGAAAGGCTAGCTCTTTAAAATCAATACTACTATTGTTAACAAATACAACTAACAAATACTACTAACAGTCCCTAGTGGTCCGCCGGGATCTCTGTATATGACAAGGACAAGAATAGCACCACTGTCACACAGAGAGCATGTCACAAGACGCGACTAACTGACATGGCATAACACCGGCCATGGTTAGGTGGTTTGTTTAGAGCAACATAGAGGGTGCCTAACAGGTTGCGGGTCTACTTTGCTCTAGTGTTTTAGTCTATTAAGATGGACTTGCACATCGGTTAACCACTCTCCGTAAGCGCGTGTCCCAACGCAGAGGAGTAATAAGCTGCTCGAGCCTAGCCCGCTAAGCAGGAAACCATTCTCCCGACTACAATCCATCTGATAACTGGGACATGCACAGGGGCATCTGCCCCTGTAGAAGTATAGGTCGACTAAGACTAAGAATACTACTAACAAATACTACTAACAAATACTACTCACAAATACTACTAACAAATACTACTAACAAATACTACTAACAAATACCACTAACAAATACCACTAACATATACAATGAGGCTTGTTCAAATGAAACCGGACCAAACTGCAACAAGTAAACATCCGTACGACGCGCATGATGACGTCACTTCTAATGTAAACAGCACATACCAACCGACGAGATTGCAAAATTTCATTATCCTCTAACTCATGGTTTCCTCAACAGACCGTTGAAAACATGGCGGATGGGATATGGAATCCGCACAGAGTTGATCAGCGAGTGGTGATTCGATTTCTAACAGCTGAAGAATGTCGACCAGTTGACATTCATCGCAGAATGTAGCCAGTGTATGGTGACAAAAGTGTGTCGAAGACAACAGTGAAGAACTGGGCAACGATGTTTAAAGAAGGGCGTGAGTTAACGAAAGATCTTCCGAGACCAGGACAGGTGCATATTGTTGCGTTAAATCACGTCCTTCTTTAAACATCGTTGTCCAGTTCTTCACTGTTGTCTTCGACACACTTTTGTCACCATAGACTGCCTGCATTTTGAGATGAATGTCAACTGGTTGACATCCTTCAGCTATAAGAAACCGAATCACCGCTCGCTGATGGATTCCGTTTCACACGCGCCATTTTTTCAACGGTCTGCTGAGGAAACTATGAGTCGAATGATAAGGAAATTTGGCAAACTTGACGGTTGGTAATGTGCTATTTCCACCAGAAGTGACGTCATCATGCACATCGTACACATTTTCACTTGTTTCAGTTTGATCGGGTTTCATTTGAACACGCCTTGTATTAACAAATACTAATAGCAAATACTACCAGTACATCGAATCAATCAAATCGAATCATTTTATCAGCATCAACAAGTCGCTGTCATAGTATTTGGTGAAATAGATTGGTTCGAAGTAGAAATGGGAGTAATATACTGATGTAGAATCATGTATTGAAGAGTCTTCTACCCTAAAGGTCTTTTGGGAAAGTTTATTTTTAAATCTTATAATGTCATTTCTATTTTGTGTTTGTTTGACTCATTCCCCATTTCTACGATGTCTGGTTCTAGATTAAAGCGACCATCTATCGATTTTACAAATTAGTTTTTGTGTTAAACCTTAAAGATCACATGGACTGGCTTAAATCATTGAAAGAGCAGAGGAACAGAGTGTGTAGGGAAGTATAGGATGTGAGGAATTGTAGATCAATTGTCAGCTCTGAACTGTAACTTCATTAAAATAGTGTGAACGAGAGATAACTCTTTATTTGTATATTTACGACATGCTAGGAAGGTTTCAGATTTGTTTTCTCCACTTTGTCCACGTGGATAGGCAGGAAGACTAACATCTGGTCAGGCACAACATACTAATCAGACATATTAATCAGGGTCAGACAAAAGATACTGGCCAAGACCTTCCTCGTAGTCCTCCCTGGAAACGGGCTGTTTTCAAGGCAGCCTGGCTAAACGAGGTGACGATTCGACGTGATCCCTGTATTAGTGAGCGATACGCAGATGAAACCAAGCTTATCACAACCGCTTGGAGAACCCCGGTACACCTTCATCAGCACGCTCGCGATAAAATAAAAGCTACTACAACCCGCCACTTAACGTCCTTTTCGGAGCCCACAAAAGAGTAAACATACTCATTATGGTAATACGGAACAACAACAGTTTGGATCCACCTCACTTTTCTTGGGATTTTTTTTAATCACCAGAATTTCGAACATATTTCTGTGGATTTTTATAAAGATTTTCACACAATCAATCGATTGATCAACCGATCAATTGATCAGGACTCAAATCACTTACTGCCCCCTGTGGAACATATATTCAACAAATGCATGCAAAATATGAATGTCATGAACTATCTGTGCCAGCTCAATCAACATCTCTCTGCCATGAAGTAGGGCAGCTTCTACCTCTCATATCAAGCTTTCTCTGGCATGTAGTAGAGCACCTTTCACTTCTCTTCTCAATCTATCTCCGCCATGAATGAGTAGACATGTCCCTACATCTCTTGCGGTCCCAGAACAGAGCTTGCCTTGCAATGTTATCAACTCGTTTCCTATCCAAAGCCAACGGCTACCCTCCATGTTTTGTTCCCCTGCGTATGTTTGACATTCCCCCACAGTTCCACATTAGTGATCATTTAACATGCAATCTCCCTACTCACAGACAATCTTCATAAAATGGTCACGCAAATGTCAATACAGGAAAGACCAACGTCAGATGAATGGCTGCGTTGGTAAATATTGTAATAGAACTGAAGGTAAAATGGCATAAATCACAGGTACCACCGGAAAATTGGAGATGAAATAGAAATATGCTACAGGTTCCACAGGAAAATTGGAGAGGAAATAGAAATATACTACAGGTTCCACAGGAAAATTGGAGAGGAAATAGAAATATACTACAGGTTCCACAGGAAAATTGGAGAGGAAATAGAAATATACTACAGGTTCCACAGGAAAATTGGAGAGGAAATAGAAATATGCTACAGGTTTTACATGAAAATTGGAGAGGAAATAGAAATATACTACAGGTTCCACAGGAAAATTGGAGAGGAAATAGAAATATACTACAGGTTCCACAGGAAAATTGGAGAGGAAATAGAAATATGCTACAGGTTTCACATGAAAATTGGAGAGGAAATGGAAATATGCTACAGGTTTCACATGAAAATTGGAGAGGAAATAGAAATATGCTACATGTTTCACAGGAAAATTGGAGATGAAATGGAAATATGCTACAGGTTCCACAGGAAAATTGGAGATGAAATAGAAATATGCTTCAGGTTCCACGGGAAAATTGGAGATAAAATGGAAATATGCTACAGGTTTCACAGGAAAATTGGAGATGAAATGGAAATATGCTACAGGTTTCACAGGAAAATTGGAGATGAAATGGAAATATGCTTCAGGTTCCACAGGAAAATTACAGATGAAATGGAAGTATGTCACAAGTACCACCGGAAAATTGGAGATGAAATGGAAATATGCTACAGGTTCCACCGGAAAATTGGAGATGAAATGGAAATATACTACAGGTTCCACAGGAAAATTGGAAAGGAAATAGAAATATGCTACAGGTTTCACAGGAAAATTGGAGATGAAATGGAAATATACTACAGGTTCCACAGGAAAATTGGAAAGGAAATAGAAATATGCTACAGGTTTCACAGGAAAATTGGAGATGAAATGGAAATATACTACAGGTTCCACAGGAAAATTGGAGATGAAATGGAAATATACTACAGGTTCCACCGGAAAATTGGAAAGGAAATAGAAATATGCTACAGGTTCCACCGGAAAATTGGAAAGGAAATAGAAATATGCTACAGGTTCCACCGGAAAATTGGAGATGAAATGGACAGGGATACTTGCTCTCACTCTTCCTGTTTTATTTGACTAAAGATTGAATTTTTCTTATTTTTCTTCTTCTTCTTCTTCTTCTTCATCATCTTCTTCTTCTTCTTCTTCTTCTTCTTCTACGTTTATTCTTAATGTTCTGCTAGCAAGCTTGAAGATGGCTTTTGCAAGTAGTAGGATGCTGTCAGGATAACGGGAAGTGTTGTGTCGTTGTTCACAGATTGACTGCGACATTTGCACCTTTCAGTTCGACACATCCGACTTCAGCAGGTTTTTTTTAGTATCAGGTTAACCTTCCCTCCCTCTATCTCTTCTCCTTAACCAGTCTGTCCTGTTGCAGTCTGTCATCCAGGAACACCGCATGGTGGTGTAGAAGGGTTCGCTGACCTTGACACTACCAGTCAGCTAACGGTCTCTAGCCACTGCAGCTCATGCACTGCTCAGTATCTTGATCTCAGTGGATTGGATAATGAAGAAATCGATAGAGGGAAAAAGAACTAGTATTATTATATATCTTCATTCCTGCGATCCTGGATAACAGGCTGTAACAGGGCATGGTTGCTAAGGAGAAGGGACCGAAGAGGGCAGGCTAACTCGGTACTGAAAACATATCTGCTGCAGAAGACGTATGTGTCGGACCGAAGAGCGCAAATATCGCAGTCAAGCTGTAAACTAACCACACAATGCATTCCGTTCCCCGGACTACTTCCTGATACTTGCA
Source organism: Ariolimax columbianus (assembly GCA_036924085.1). Taxonomy (NCBI): domain Eukaryota; kingdom Metazoa; phylum Mollusca; class Gastropoda; order Stylommatophora; family Arionidae; genus Ariolimax; species Ariolimax columbianus. The sequence continues at coordinate 54,139,390 of JAVGWX010000019.1, forward strand.
TAGACCCTGGCTAGGGCTTGGTAGCGGGAGATTGAGAACAAACGCAGAAGAAGAAGAAGAAGAAGAAGAAGAAGGGAAAGAAGAAACTGGTATTCAGTGGACACTATCGTCACAATTGGAGAACCTGGACTACGCAGACAACCTGGTACTTTTGTCACAAAGCCATAGCCAAATTCAAGAGAAACGTAAAAGGGTGAAAGAACAATCAGCCAAATTGGGATTGAATATCAACATGAAGAAAATCTAGCTCCCTAAATCAATCTATCTTCAGTCCACTTATAACTTAATTTAACTTAACGTAATGTCTTGATACTGTTTTAGATGACTCTGCAGAGTCTGTATACAACCAGTTTCATTTACATTACCTTGCTCTAAAAGCTATGCCTATCCAATTTATTTTTAAATACATTAACTGTCCCTACCTCCACTACCTCCAGTGGCAAGCATTCCTAGCATTCACCAAACTCTGACTAAAAAAATATTTCCAAAAATCTAATCTGAATCTTTCTTTAGTTAATTTGTAATTATGCCCTCTTGTTCTTGTGGGTAGCTGTATAAAAAAAGAAAAACAACTTGTTATAGTCTAATTTATCCATTCCTCTGATCATCTTATAAACCTATATTAAGTCACCTCGAATTCTTCTCTCTTCTAAACACTGTAGGCCGGTTTTCTGGGTCTTTCATCATCTGTAATGCTGTAATCCCACTTTCAGCTTTGTCGTTCTTTTTGGTATTATTTCCAGCATATTTATATCCCGTCTACGATAAGGACTCCACACATGTACACAGTATTCCAATCTAGGTCTAAGGAAATACAGTTTGTCACTTCCTTGCTCCTATGTTTAATATTTCTTTTTATCATACCTAACATTGCATTTGCCTTTTTCACTGCTACCTGAACTTACTCATTCACCTTACCTGTATGATCTATTATAACCTCTAGGTCCCTTTCCTTATCTATCTTTCTAATATTGTTCTCGTCCATTCTGTAATTATGTTCCATATTGGATCTACACACGTGGATGACTGTACATTTATTTACATTAAGCTTTAGATGAGACACTACTGCATAGTTTTGAGAGTAAGACAGGGATGTATCCTCTCCCCATACCTATTTAACATTTATGCTGTGTGTGCATAAGTAGGAACGTTAGAGAGGCTGGGAATATCGAAAGTTTTGATCCCTTTACAATCAGTAGATACTTCTTCTTCTTCTTCTTCTTCTTCTTCTTCTTCTTCTTCTTCTTCTTCTTCTTCTTCTTCTTCTTCGTTCTAAATCTCCCATTACCAAACCCTGAAAGGGCTTAAGTAGCAGAATGTAGTCCAGAGAACGGAATGCGTTGTGTCGTAGTTTACAGCCTGGCTGCGATATTTGCACCTTTCGGTCCAACACATCCGACTTTAGCAAGCATTTTTTGAGTACCGGGTTAGCATTCCCTCTTCGATCCCTTCTCCTTAGTCAGTCTGCCCTGCTGCAGCCTGTTATCCAGGATCACCACGTGGAGGTGTAGAAGGGTCTTGGTAGCTATGGTTCGCTGGCCCTGACGCTAGGCTCGCTAGCAGTCAGCTATGGGTGCTGACCGCTGCAGCATCTTGATCCCAGTCAGTAGATACGATATGTCTGTCTGTCCATTTGTCCATCTATCTATCTATCTATCTATCTATCTATCTATCTATCTATCTATCTATCTATCTATCTATCTATCTATCTATCTATCTATCTATCTATATATCTATCTATCTATCTATCTGCCCTTCTGTCTATCTGTCTATCTGTCTGTCTGTCCGCCCGTCCGTAAGTCCGTCCGTCCGTTCGTTCGTCTGTCTATCTGTTTATCAATCTCTCTCTCTTTATGTATGTCTGTATGTCGGTCTGTTTGTCTGTCTATCTGTCTGTCTGCCTGTCTATCTGTGTGTATGTCTGTGTTTCTATCTGTCTGTGTGTCTATCTGTTTATCTAATGTTTCTTTGTCCCCCTTTCTCTTTCCTCTTCTTATACATAATACATCCTCCTGGAAGTAGTGCAATACGAGGCTTCTCTCAGCAAGCTCACCACTCTAGGGATCGTACTGTCGATCCCCACCTCCTTAGCCAGACTGTCATGAAACATCCGGCTTAAAGGAAGACATGTGAGGAAGTGAGGTGGGATCTTGATCAGCATGTTTAACCTGACCCTGAAGAGTCTGATCAGTATATTTCACCTGACCTTAACATAGTTTGATCAACATGTTTCACCTGACCCTGACATAGTTTGATCAGTATGTTTCACCTGCCCCTGACTAACATAGTCTGATCAGTATGTTTCTCCCACCCTGACTAACATAATCTGATCAGTATCTTTCACGTGACCCTGACTAACATAGTCTGATCAGTATGTTTAACGTGACCCTGACTAACATAGTCTGATCAGTATGTTTCATGTGACCCTGACTAACATAGTCTGATCAGTATGTTTTACCTGACCCTGACTAACATAGTCTGATCAGTATGTTGTACCTGACCCTGACTAACATAGTCTGATCAGTATGTTGTACCTGACCCTGACTAACATAGTCTGATCAGTATGTTGTACCTGACCCTGACTAACATAGTCTGATCAGTATGTTTCATGTGACCCTGACTAACATAGTCTGATCAGTATGTTTCATGTGACCCTGACTAACATAGTCTGATCAGTATGTTTCATGTGACCCTGACTAACATAGTCTGATCAGTATGTTTTACCTGACCCTGACTAACATAGTCTGATCAGTATGTTTCATGTGACCCTGACTTACATTGTCTGATCAGTATGTTTCATGTGACCCTGACTAACATAGTCTGATCAGTATGTTTCATGTGACCCTGACTTACATTGTCTGATCAGTATGTTTCATGTGACCCTGACTTACATTGTCTGATCAGTATGTTTCATGTGACCCTGACTAACATAGTCTGATCAGTATGTTTCATGTGACCCTGACTAACATAGTCTGATCAGTATGTTGTACCTGACCCTGACTAACATAGTCTGATCAGTATGTTGTACCTGACCCTGACTAACATAGTCTGATCAGTATGTTGTACCTGACCCTGACTAACATAGTCTGATCAGTATGTTTCATGTGACCCTGACTAACATAGTCTGATCAGTATGTTTAACCTGACCCTGACTAACATAGTCTGATCAGCATATTTTCATTGACCAGACGTCAGCCTTCTCTCCCTGCTACAGTCCTTATAAACGCCACGTTACGTTACAGCCAATGACTGACTAGTCAGACATTGACAATAGATTTTTAAAAACAGTCTGTAGAAGGTCAAGAAGACAGTCCAAAATAAAGATAATTGATGAGCAACTGCTCAAGCTATTTGTTTCAAACATAATCAGAGTTCTTTCATATAACTTAAGATACAATCACAAGAGAGTCCAATTGCGATCATTATTTTTAATAATTTCCCGGTTGCTGGGTCTTCAATACGATGACCTCTATTACAATTAATATCAGGAAATTGTCAAACCAGCTGCTTCCTCAATCGAGACCGAGTCTCTTTCGATCCCTAAAGCACTCGAATTGTCCTACCAGTGAAACCTCAAATCGAAAATGATGTATATGCCATTGCCATGCTAGATCGCTCGCACACTACCACACACATCTGTCTTGCGCGAGATTATCAGCTGACAAGGGAAATTCGAGAACTCGTAAGCCTGGTCCAAATAATTACATCTTCCACGCCACACACACACACACACACATCGTTCGAACATTCTGTCGAACTCTTTACTATTAATTTTGTCTATCTCTTTACAATTAAATCTATCGATTCTTTACTATTAAATCTGTCGATTCTTTACTATTAAATATGTCGATCTCTTTACTATTAAATCGGTCGATTCTTTACTATTAAATCTGTCAATTCTTTACTATTAAATCTGTCGATCTCTTAACTATTAAATATGTCGATCTCTTTACTATTAAATATGTCGATCTCTTTACTATTAAATATGTCGATCTCTTTACTATTAAATAAGTCGATCTCTTTACTATTAAATCTGTCGATTCTTTACTATTAAATCTGTCAATTTCTTTACTATAAAATATGTCAATCTCTTTACTATTAAATATGTCAATTTCTTTACTATTAAATCTGTCAATTTCTTTACTATTAAATCTGTCGATTCTTTACTATTAAATATGTCACCTTCTTTACTATTAAATCTGTCAATTTCTTTACTAATAAATCTGTCAATTTCTTTACTATTAAATCTCTCGATTTCTTTACTATTAAATCTGTCAATTTCTTTACTATTAAATATGTCAATTTATTTACTATTAAATCTGTCAATTTCTTTACTATTAAATCTGTCGATCTCTTTACTATTAAATCTGTCAATTTCTTTACTATTAAATCTGTCGATTCTTTACTATTAAATCTGTCGATTCTTTACTATTAAATCTGTCAATTCTTTACTATTAAATCTGTCGATTCTTTACTATTAAATCTGTCAATTCTTTACTATTAAATCTGTCGATCTCTTTACTATTAAATCTGTCGATCTCTTAACTATTAAATCTGTCGATCTCTTAACTATTAAATCTGTCGATCTCTTTACCATTAAATCTGTCGATTTCTTTACTATTAAATCTGTCGATTCTTTACTATTAAATCTGTCGATGTCTTTACTATTCAATCTGTCGATCTCTTTACTATTAAATCTGTCGATTCTTTACTATCAAATCTGTCGATTCTTTACTATTAAATATGTCGATCTCTTTACTATTAAATCTGTCGATATGATGAGGATGATTCGCTTTCTAGATTCAAGCGAAGCAGAAGGTCACTTTTACACTCGCACATTACAGGAAGGCTGCACACGAGCTTGAGCAATGGTTATTTTAGTAGTAATGGTTAATCATGATGAGGTTTCTAGCTCCATGGACAACACTCTTTAGTTTTTTTGAATGATATACTTAGCAGGTTGCAACTGTTTGATTCTTCACTTGTGGAATTTTTCTACATAAGGCATGTTGAAGGTATAACTAACGTTTGAACGGGGAAAACATACTGATCAGACATGTTAGTCAGTGCCATGCACAATATACTGATCAGACATGTTAGTCAGTGTCACGCAAAATATACTTGTCAGACATATTAGTCGGTGTCGGGCAAAATATACTGGTCAGACATGTTAGTCAGTGTCACGCAAAATATACTGATCAGACATGTTAGTCAGTGTCACGCAAAATATACTGGTCAGACATGTTAGTCAGTGTCAGGCAAATTATACTGGTCGGACATGTTAGTCAGTGTCACGCAAAATGTACTAGTCAGACATTTTAGTCAGTGTCAGGCAAAATATACTGGTCAGACATATTAGTCGGTGTCACACAAAATATACTGGTCAGACATGTTAGTCAGTGTCGGGCAAAATATACTGGTCAGACATGTTAGTGTCAGGCAAAATTTACTGGTCAGACATGTTAGTGTCAGGCAAAATATACTGGTCAGACTATGTTAGTGTCAGGCAAAATATACTGGTCAGACATGTTAGTGTCAGGCAAAATATACTGGTCAGACATGTTAGTGTCAGGCAAAATATACTGGTCAGACTATGCTAGTGTCAGGCAAAATATACTGGTCAGACTATGCTAGTGTCAGGCAAAATATACTGGTCAGACATGTTAGTGTCAGGCAAAATATACTGGTCAGACATGTTAGTGTCAGGCAAAATATACTGGTCAGACTATGCTAGTGTCAGGCAAAATATACTGGTCAGACATGTTAGTCAGAGTCAGGCAAAACGTATTGATCAGACATGTTAGTGTTAGGCAAAATATACTGGTCAGGACCCCCACTGATTCCTCCCTGGAAACGGGGTTTCCTTCTTGAAGGTCTGGCTAAGGAGGTGGGGGATCGACGTAATCTCCGCAGTTGAAGCCAAGCATAGCACGGCTGCCTTAAGGACCTCGGTCCGCCTTTATCAGCACGCTCGGGATGCTAGGAAAGCAACTACACCCCCGCCTCTTAACGCCATTTTTCAAAGTAACCTTGCTGGTTCAACAACAACAACAATGTTGTTTTGTTTTTTTGTGTGTGTTCATGATCTTTTGGTCATGTTTTATATTTAGGTCAGTCGCCATAACGAAGTCTGTATTCTTCACCAGGTCCGAGCGGCTACACAAAAGCTTTTGTCTCAGCTCTACACCATCTGGCCAGGTCCAGTATCTCAGTTCCCTATAGATTGGGCATTCCTGTAGATTGTTTTCAGGATTGTGGCCGCTGTCCCACATGGGCACTCATCGGTGTGTGAGATCTTTAGTCGGTATAGATGTTCTAGTAGTCTGCAATGACCAGTTCTCAGACGAAGTAAGGTAGTTTACGATAACAGCAATAAAGGTATAGCTGAGAGGTAAAGGCACATATCTCTCAAGAAACGAATGCGGGAAACTATGGCGTTTCGATTCTCACAAGTTTCAAGCGTTCTTTGTCCCAAGAGAGCTGAGATCAGTGTCTAGTGATATTGGAAATAAACTCGGAAATCCCGTGTACATGCTGTGGATGTAACATAATTCTTGGCCGGCACTTCCCGGACATATATTCTAACACGACTATAATCCAAAACCAATACACAACCTTACCTTTCCCCAAGCCTAGTCAGCCGCAATATTATGTGACGCCACATAGCGACCAAGATGGCAGGGCCTTTTTGTATTCTTCGCTAAAGATGGTTGAAAATCATCTTTTTGGTTTGTCTTAAATTATATACTAGAGTGGTCTGCCGGGGTCTTTGTGTATGACAAGGACAAGAATAGTACCACTGCATCACAGAGAGCATGTCGTAAGAGGCGACTAACTGTCTGACATGGTAAGGTGCTTTGTTTAGAGCAGCATAGATGGCGCCTAACAGGCTGCGGGTCTATTAAGATGGATTCACACCTCGGTAAACCATCTCCGTAAGCGCTTGCCCGAACTCAGCAGAGTATTAAGATGCTCGAGTCTAGCCTGCTAGGCATGAACTCCTTCTCCCGGCTACATCCAGCTCATACCAGAGCTGGGATCTGCACAGAGAAATCTACCCCTGCAGGGAACGATGAGGCTAACGTCTGGTCAGACAAAACACACTGATCAGAGAATGTTAGCCAGGGCCAGGAGAAATATACTGGTCAAGACCCTCACCTGACGGGACGATGAGGCTAACGTCTGGTCAGACAAAACAAACTGATCAGAGAATGTTAGCCAGGGCCAGGAGAAATATACTGGTCAAGACCCTCACCTGACGGGACGATGAGGCTAACGTCTGGTCAGACAAAACAAACTGATCAGAGAATGTTAGCCAGGGCCAGGAGAAATATACTGGGCAAGACCCTCACCTGACGGGACGATGAGGCTAACGTCTGGTCAGACAAAACACACTGATCAGAGAATGTTAGCCAGAGCCAGGAGAAATATACTGGCCAAGACCCTCACCTGGCCTCCTCGTTAGTCGCCATGGAAACGGGCTGTTGTCGAGGACAACAGTCTGGCTAACAAGGTGAGGTTCAATGTGATTCCCGTAGTAGTGAGCGACACGCAGATGAAGCCAAGCATAGCACAACCGACTGGAACCCTGGTCCACCTTCATCAGCACGCTCCGGATGTGAGGTAAGCTACTGCAAACCGCCACTTAACATCTTTTTCAGGGCGTATAAAAGAGCAACCTAGTCATTGTGGGTATTCACAAACAACAACAACAACAACCCCTGTAGAAGTATAGGGCGACTAAGAACTAAGAACTGTATACTAGAAATGGGATTAAGACGCTGAGCAGCGCATCAGCAGCAGTGGTCAGCGACCCATAGCTCACTGCTAGCGTCAGGGCCTGCTAACCAGAGCTGCCAAGACCCTTCAGACCTCCACGCGGTGATCCTGGATAACAGGCTGCAGCAGGGCAGACTGGCTAGGGAGAAGGGATCGAAGAGGGAATGCTAACCCGGTACTCAAAAAATGCTTGCTGAAGTCGGAGTGTTGGACCGAAAGGAGCAAATATTGCAGTCAAGCTGTAAACTACGACACAACGCATTCCGTTCTCTGGACTACATTCTGCTACTTAAGCCCTTTCAGGGTTTGGTAGCGGGAGATTGAGAACGAACGCAGAATAAGAAGAAGAAGAAGAAGTAGAAGATATACTAGAAATGATTAAACCTGTAAATAGGAACACTGGACACATGCTACTGGTGTGTAGCATAGCTGGAAGCGTGTTATTACCAGTTGCTGTGTATTTCGTCCTCTAGAGGCAAGGCGGATGATGGTAATTATTTTCTTGTGACATTTGATATGATCATAACGGTTGTGTGGAATTGGCGGTTGTCTACCGTAACGCTGATTACCTTGTCTGCGATACTGTTCATTCTTATATCGTGTAACATTTCATAGCCGAGATGACGCAAGTGAATTTCCAGCAACTATCGACTAGTTATTCAGTTGTCATTGCCGTTGAAAAATGTTTGTGACTTTAGTTGGAGCACATCATCACAATGTGGCTGGGATTACCTCTGCTGTCTTTTGTGGGTCTAAGGAAAGCCATATTAATCATATCTCTTCTGTCACTATATGCAGGGCTTTGACTTTCCCTCTGTGACAACACTTTGAGAATATCTGGAACATTATTTGGTGCTTGTATTCCCGTGCCATTTGTTATGAACATAGAGATTTAGTCCTGTTTATCCAACATGCTCAACCTATTGGATGTCTCACCCTCGCTGCCTTGCAGGATATCTATTTACGAGAAAGACTTCGGGAGTAAACCCTGAGGAAAAATCTCCATTCTGTGCTACCTCCAGTCGTCTCAATAATGTCTTGCAATTGGCCAAAGGTAGTCCAGGACGAGAGAGTGATGCTGACAAATTGCGCTAATCTTTCTCATTGTAATCTTCTTCTTCTTCTTCTTCTTCTTCTGCGTACGCAGTCAGACAGTAACCATTATTTTTTCGAAAAAAGCGGCGGTCATCCTGAGGCTCTCGCCACTGCCATAGAGCTTGTCTTGCAGTTCCACTGGTAATGGCCACATCTGCTCTCTCTGATCCTCGTATGTCGGGCAGTTCTGCAGCAGATGTTCAGCGGTCATTTTACCAGTACCGCACGGGCATTCGTCGGTACACCCTATCTTCAATTTGTTGAATAGGTGGTACCTCAGTCTGTTGTGGCCAGTGCGAAGTCTGAAGACAACGACCTGCTCTCTTCAGTTCAACTGGTAATAGGCATCGTTTTTGGTGTAACCAGTATGTTCGGTTTCCCATTTGTTCATGTATCTGGCTTTGATAAGCCGTTTTGACTCTTCGTACGTCATACTGGTATCTGTTTGTGGTAGTCTTGCACCTTCTTTTGCCAGTCTGTCTGCCTCCTCGTTGCCTTGGATGTTGCAGTGTGACGGAACCCACTGTACCACTACCCTTTTTGGTGCGGACTGCTGGCACAGTTTGCATAGTGCTGCTCTTAAGTCAGTAAGCTCAGTGTTTTTCTGGCTTTTTAGCGCTGTGACTACGGCGAGAGCATCTGTCAGCAGGACTATATGGCTCTCATTTTCACTGTGTGTCACCATTTCTTCCACTGCCGCCCTCAGTGCCTCTGCCTCCGCTCTGAAATTGCTTGTGTACTTACCAGTAGCGAGTGACAGTGTTATTTGTCTGCCATTTGGTAGGTTCAGGAATGCTCCTGCCCCCCTGTGTAGTGTTTGTTACAGAACCGTCGGTGTATGCATGGGTCCAGTCCATGCTTGGGTAGCTTTTCGTTATGAAGCTTAGGGTAGTATCTCTCCTTTCTTTTTCAGTCTGGCAGTTTTTGTTTGCAATACCTGGTATATTTTCTACCACCTCTGGAAATATATCCTGCCTCCAAGTAGGTTTTCGTACAGTAGTGATGGGTTTTGGTGTTGTTAGTGCGTTTATGGGATCTTCGTGCATCTTTGCTTTGGCTATTTCTGCAAAGTTTCTCCGCTTTAGTTTCCCATTTCCCAAATTGTTTAGTCTCTGGTGCATTGGATGGTCAGTCAGTCTTCGGAGTTTCTCTGACTGCAGCTGGGCTCTGCAGTCTCTTCTATCGGTCATGGATTGCAGTTTTGTAATCTTTTCAAGTTCTACAATTGGCGTTGACTTCATGCCACCTGTTATAATTCTCATGGCTTGGTTTTGAAGTTTGTTAACTTTATCGAAGTTCGCCTTCGCTGCTGTTGTCCATGCCGCAATGCCATACTCGAGAACTGGTCTCACTCTTCCAGTGTACAGTTTCTTTAGTATGCCTTCGTCTGCTCCCCAGCTTGTGCCAGCAAGTTTCCTCATGATTGCCTTTCTATCTCTGGCTTTCATTCGGTTTCTCTCAATCTGACTTTTCCATGTCATGCGCCGATCAAATGTGACTCCCAGATAGGTTGGGTTGTCGTTTGGCTGCAGGAATTTGCCATTTAGACTTAATTTGGTACTTTGGGGTTTTAATGAAAGCGAGAATATTGTGCATGTGGTTTTCTCCTCGTTTATTTTGACCAGCCATGAGTTCGCCCACTCTTCCAGCGATGTTAGGGCCGTCTGCATCCGATTTCTTGCTATGGTGAAATTCTTTTCAGAGGTCCACATAGCCAGATCGTCTGCAAACATTGAGCTATGGACTCTTCTTGGTATATTCTCTGTAATATCGTTTATATATACCAGGAAGAGTGTGGGTGACAATACTCCCCCTTGGGGTACTCCCTGCTCGAGTGTCACCTTATTGCTCATCTGCCCTTGTACTTGGACTCTGGCCGTTCTTTGTTTGAGGTAGTGGTTGATCCACTTGTACATCTTCCTACCGACATCACTTCTTCTTAGCTTGACTCTAAGTCCATCCTTCCAGACTTTGTCAAATGCCTTTTCCAGATCCACCCAAACAGCTACTGTGTGTTTCTGTGCCTGGTAGGCATCTTCTATCTCCTGGGCTATGAGGATGACCTGGTCCTCAGTGGATCTGTGCTGTCTGAAGCCGGCTTGCTGTGGAATTAGTATTCGTTTTTCTTTCAGATGCCACATCAGTCTGGTGTTTATCATCCGTTCCATCAGCTTGCCGACACAGCTCAGTAGGTTGATGGGCCTGTATCCATTTGGATCTGTTTTATCCTTTCCTGTTTTTGGTACTGGTACCAGTATTGCGTCTTTCCATGACAGGGGTACAATACCCCTTTTCCAGCTTTGGTTCAGGACTGATAGTAATTTCCTCTTCGGTGTTTGGCCCAGCCCCATCAGCATTTCGTTTGTGATCCCGTCTTTTCCGGGAGATTTCCTTTTCTTTAGTGTTCTCATAGCCTCTTCCATTTCGCGCATTGTTAGTTTGGCCATCATGTGCTCTTCATGAGCCGTATTTATGTTTTCGTGTCCCTTTAGCTCTTCGCTAATGTCTGTATGCTTATCTGCAGGGACCTCGATGTGGTTTGCTCTGGCATAGTGATCGACAAAGGCGTTAGCGGCTTTCTTACCTGTGATCAAGTTCTCGCCCAGCTTGATAGTAATTTGTTTATTTGACGGGGTTTCGTCGTTCATGGCTCTGACTAGCTTCCATAGCTTGTTCCCGTCTTTGTCCAGGTTTAGACTTTCCGTTTTATTTTTCCAGCTTTCTCTTGCTGTTTGCCTGAGAGTGTGTTTGTACTTCGCGGCTTTGAGGGCGATGTTTGCCTCCATGGATTTTTCTCGCTCTGCCATGTTCCTAGCATTTGTTACTGCATCTTCCACTTTCTGCAACTCATCATTCCAGTAGGGCTTATAGTTTTTCCTAGCTCCTCTTGGGATGGTTTCAGTGGCGGCTTGCATTATTGCCTTGCTTAGGCTCTCTACCATGGGCTTCATTTTTGAGTGTCGTGTGTTGATGGTTTCACACAGCCCATCTGTCAGGATTGCAAATCTGTCCCAGTCGGCTCGTTTGTAATTCCAACGTGGGAGCGGTTTTGTTTCCTGTGGGCCTACTTCCATGTCAATGGTTAGTCTGATCGGCCTGTGGTCGCTACCTGCCAGTTGGTTTAGCACCTGGCGGTCTATTTTATGGTGTATGTCCTGTGTGGAGAAGGCCAAATCTGGAGTCGAGGTGGTATGCCATGTTCTTGAATAAAAGCTAGGGCTATTCTCCGGCCTATTGATTAGGGAGAGATTTGCATCTATCTCCCAATCTTCCACTTCGTCACCTCTGCTGTCTGTGTCAGTGTATCCCCATCTCTCCGAGTGGCTGTTGAAATCTCCAACTACTATGCAGTTGGAGTCTCTGACCTCCATACTCGAGAGCGATATGTCTCTATTTGGTGGTCCGTACAGATTGAAAATGCGGAGCTTCGTCTCTTGGGCCATTATGTCAACTCCTACAATTTCTGCTTGTCCGGTGTGATTGACAGATACCGCGCTACTCGGTAAGCAGTTTCTGGTCAGTATCAGGACCCCTCCTTTGTGGCCTTCTCTATCTAGACGGAAGGTCTGATATCCTCTGATTGAGAATTTATGGTTATTGTTGAGGTGCGTTTCCTGGATACATGCCACGTCAATCTTACCTTCATGCAGGTGGTGTGTTAGGGAAAGTTTTTTGTTAATGACTCCCTCCGCATTCCACTGTAGTATTTTGAGGGTCTTAAGGTTTTGGCCAATAGAAGTTGCCCCATAGCCATGTGCCTTGACTCCATGACACATGGGTGGGTGACCACCAGTAGTCAAGGGTGGGCCCCTTCGAGGCGTGAGGCCCGGCACTATCGCTGCCTGGCGGGACTCCGCAGGATGAGCGCCATGCGTTTTTCTGATAGGTTGTACTGCCATCATACTGCGATTTACGTTGCACTGTTTTGTTAGGCTTGCGGCCCCGTGCATCCGATTTCAACAGGCGTTTCTGTAGGGATGCCCTCCTTAGCCTTTGGCTGTCCCCAGCCTATCTGCAAGGCAGCAGTTGTTTATGATCATCTCATTGTAATCAAAATCAATGCGCAGGTCACCCATTTCGACGGGCAGCGCAAAAGGAAAATATTGTCCACAATGCTGAACAGAAAGAATGGTCTTCACTATACGTGAACGAACATCAAGCCGAAGGAAGCAAATATTACCAAATAAAGAACGTACTCTGGATAACCTTCGGCTACCTGTCAGGAGGTCTAACATGCTTGTTTGAATACCAGGATTTCCAGCAAGTTAGAAGTAGAAGTGTGAGGTCTAGTACTTGCTATCCTAATGTACGGGGTTCAAATCCCGTAGTGTCGAGACATTGCATTCAGTGGGATGTTTGATGATTCGATTTATTCTCACAGTCGACCCAGCTGTAAATCGAAACCGTCGCAAGATCTACGGAGTTCGTGCTCTGCCGATTGCACTTTCAGCAATGGAAGGGGTGGAGCACCTTTAGAGACTTCCAAGTGCTCTCAAGTGCTCTATAAGCCATTTTCCATTTTCCACTTTCTAGTCCTGTTTAAAAATCCTGTTAGCTCTGAGTTCAGCAAACAAAACAAAAATAAATATTAAAAAAATTCTAAGTCCTTGCATAGGTATTCTTCTTCTTTTTCTTCATCGTCCGTCCTGAGAAAACGACATTTTTCTACGTTCTGTTGTAGTTTACAGCGAGGCTACGATATCTACTTTTCCGGTCCGGCACATCATATTTCAGCACGTCACATTTTTGTAACGGTGTTTATATTTTCTCTTTGACTCACTTCTCTCTTTGATCCTTTTGTCTTTGATCTTTTTATTTTTGATCGTTTTTCTCTTTGATCCATTTTCTCTTTAATCCATTTATTGTTTATCTCTTTTTTCTATGATTCCTTTTCATGTTGGCTAATTTTGTCTTTAATTAATTGTTTTGGGGATCTCTTTACTATATGATCCCTATCTCTTTGATACTTTTTCACTTGCATCCTTTCAACTTTGATAAATTTTGTCTTTATACCTGTTCTCTTTTATCGATTTTCTCCTTTATACTTTTCTCTTTGCTCCTTTTTCTCTTTGATCATTTTTCTCTTTGATACCTGTTCTCATTGATATCCTTTGTCATTGATCCATTTTCTCCGAGATGCCATTTCTCTTTGACCCTTTCTCTTTGATTCATTTAATCTTTGAACCTTTTTCTCACTGATGTCTTTTCTCTTTGATCCATTTTCTCTTTGATCCATTTTCTTCTTGATACCTTTTTTCTTTGATCTCTTTTCTCTTTGATCCGCTTTCTCCTTTGTATCTTTTCTATTTGATCCACTTTCTCTTTGATACCATTTCTCTTTGATACCTTTTTTGATCTCTTTTCTCTTTGATACCTTTTTTCTTTGATACCTTTCTTTCATCCATTTTCTCCTTGATACCTATTCTCTTTGATCCATTTTCTTCTTGATACCTTTTCACTTTGATCCATTTTCTCCGATACTTTTTTTCTTTGATGACTTTTCTCTTTGATACCTTTTCGTTTTGATACCTTTTCTCTATGATATATTTTCTCTCTGATCCATTTTCTCCTCAATATTTAAATAATCCTTTTTCTTGTTGATAGTTTTTCTCCATTAATACTGTTTTTCTCTTTAATCCCTTTCGACTTTGATACGTTTGTCCTTTTCCCATTTTCATTTATTTTTGCAGGCAGCTTCTAGCACCGCTGTTTCACTGGCTGCTGTCAGGTCATGCACTGTTGTACCTTGGCCCCGTCTAGTTACCAACACATCGACATTCGACATTCTGCTCCCCTAGGAGATCTGCGCCCCTATGAGGTCTGTGCCTTTTGTGAGGTCTGCACCCCTCTGAGGCCTGCGCCATTCTGAGGTCTGCGCCTCCTCTGAGGCCTCCGACCCTCTGACGTCTCCACCCCCCCCCACTCTGAGGTCCCCCCCCCCCACTCTGAGGGGCCCCCCCCACTCTGAGGTCTCCGCCTTGGGTCGCCGCCTAGATGGCACAATGATAGCAGCAGGAATTTCTACAGCTGCTCTTCCTACATCCAGAGCTGAAGGAAAGTAACTGGAACTGTGGTCTCCTCGCTGTAATGTAAGGCTAAGTTTCTCAGCAGGATCACCACTATAGGGATCACAAGTGCCGATCCCCACCTCGTTGATCAGGCTGCTGTAATACCGACTGTTTCCAGTAACAATGCGTAGATTTGAACTTGTTTCTTAGTCAGAACTGTCTACTTGTCCGTAACTATCGCGCACAGAGACTATTAGTATCCGTACGACTCCGACCTGCTAAAAACGGAAAAGTCACCTATGGATCTGCCCAGAGCGTGGTATTGGCGATTTTGCTGAAAATAATATATACCCTGTCTGAAATTGATGGATGTCAGCCTCCATTAAATAAGGACCGTGTGACCTTTTTAAACCTAAGTTTGAATCGCCAGGTCGGGTTCAATATTTCCATGACACTAACAAATGGCGACCTCTGACCTCCAGGAAAGTCATTGCACGTGCAAACATATTTGAAGAACTCATTTATATCGTGAAACGTTTCTTCACACCCCACGCAATAATTTTTGAAACCATGCGCCCGGAAAGATATGTATAGATATAAATGGCATTTTGTTTTGTACTTTTAAATAGAATAAAAATAATTTTTTTAATGAAACTATTTTATTTCAAAATGCACTAAAAAGTATAAAATAATTAAGTTCGTTCAACATAGCTTAACGTTTACGTCTTATGTTAATCACTTACGTTAATCACTTACGTTAATCACACTAAAAATAAGTTAAACGTAAAGTAAAGTAACCCATAGCATTACTGCCGTAGAGATGTCAGGTATTAGCGATCGCACATTTTAAAAGCTCGGCTATATGAGGGCGGTAGCCATCTCATCTCCCTCGCCGCATCTACTTCCCGGATTCAACCGGTACCCGGGTCGACCCCGGAGCTGTTGCGGTCTGAAAAAGAAACCCATTTCTTCCTAAACTGGGGAATAAACCACTCAGATGCGAATCCAGAGCGCTAACCACTGCGCTACGCGGCTACCACTCAAAGCTAAGCGAAACCAGATTTGACGTCATCATGTGCATCGCGCGTATGTTCGCTTGTTACAGTTTTATTTGAACACGTCTCGTATGTCCTGATATCGGCTAAAAGACTACGGCCTGTGGTGGAAAGCAACGTGCCTCCGCCAGTAGATTACAGAGAGGCAAACTTTTTACCACCAACAACAACAAAAATCATTTGGACATCAGAGTGTGAGAGTTATATGAGAAATTGCTGGTTAATTTTCAGTACATGTCTGGCGTTGACGGGCATTGATACAAGCTAGGCAATGGTGCATCATGGGTAAAATCACCTTTCTGGTAGTGTAAGGGGGATCGCCCGCCACACCTGCAGAAGGTTTTGAAACGGTTAACTCAGGTCACCAACTGGTAGATGATTAACTGTTGCTGACAGTCCCAAGACATCGCAGAGATACTCCTGTTGTTAATGACTTCCTCCAGCAGCAACATGTCACCAGGGTGGGTTGGCCAGTTTATTACGAACCTGATCTCAACTCTATTGAACATCGCTGGATGTCTCACCGCGATCAACAAGATGAAAGAAAACAAAATAACTTTAAGCGAGGGCTCTACTTCATCGCCTCGGGTTTTCCCCATTTAGCTTGGTCTCTCTCGGCAGATGGGTGCCCCATACTCCGTAGCTATAGCGATGAACCCAGGGCTCTCCTGAAAAAATTGACATCATGGACCGACCATCGCAGCTCGAAATCGAACACCGACAGTCTGAACACTAGGCAAACGGCTTGACCACTTCGCCACAGAGACCCCCAAGAACAAGAATTAGCCACCTACCTAAACCAACTGTTTCAAAACCTTCAAAAGCAGTAGTGACAGACGATTACCAAGCAAACCATCTGTAAGAGTGACAGACGATTCCCCAGCAAACCTTCTGTAGGAGTGACAGACGATTCCCCGGCAAACCTTCTGTAGGAGTGACAGACGATTCCCCAGCAAACCTTATGTAGGAGTGACAGACGATTCCCCGGCAAACCTTCTGTAGGAGTGACAGACGATTCCCCGGCAAACCTTCTGTAGGAGTGACAGACGATTCCCCAGCAAACCTTCTGTAGGAGTGACAGACGATTCCCCGGCAAACCTTCTGTAGGAGTGACAGACGATTCCCCAGCAAACCTTATGTAGGAGTGACAGACGATTCCCCAGCAAACCTTCTGTAGGAGTGACAGACGATTCCCCAGCAAACCTTCTGTAGGAGTGACAGACGATTCCCCAGCAAACCTTCTGTAGGAGTGACAGACGATTCCCCAGCAAATCTTCTGCAGCAGTGACAGACGATTCCCCAGCAAACCTTATGTAGGAGTGACAGACGATTCCCCAGCAAACCTTATGTAGGAGTGACAGACGATTCCCCAGCAAACCATCTGTAGGAGTGACAGACGATTCCCCAGCAAACCTTATGCAGGAGGGACAGACGATTCCCCAGCAAACCTTATGTAGGAGTGACAGACGATTCCCCAGCAAACCATCTGTAGGAGTGACAGACGATTCCCCAGCAAACCTTATGCAGGAGGGACAGACGATTCCCCAGCAAACCTTATGTAGGAGTGACAGACGATTCCCCAGCACACTATTATTGTGTTGATTGTATCAAGATTAATTTACCATCAAACTATTACACTCTGATGCTCCAATTATTTAAGAAACCCGAGAGTAGAATTTCGAAAAGAAGAAAAATGGCTAAGTCCTTGCTTGAGTATTCTTCTTCTTTTTCTTCATTGTTCGTCCTGAGAAAACGACATTTTGTTACGTTCTGTCGTAGTTTACAGCGAGGCTGCCATGTCTACTTTTTTCCGCTCCGACACATCCGATTTCAGCACATTTTTATAACGATGTTTACATTTTCTCTTTGACTCACTTCTCTCTTTGATCCCTGTTGTCTTAGATCATTTTATCTTATCCCTTTTCTCTTTGATCCTTTTCTCTTTGATGCTTTTCTCATTGATCCTTTTCTCATTGATCTTCTCTTTGATCTCTTTTTCTCTTTGATCTCTTTTCTCTTTGATCCTTTTCTCATTGATCCTTTTCTCTTTGATCTCTTTTCTCTTTGATCATTTTCTCTTTGATCTCTTTTCTCTTTGACCTCTTTTCTCTTTGATCCTTTTCTCTTTGATCCTTTTCTCATTGATCTCTTTGATCTCTTTTCTTTTTGATCTCATTTATCTTTGATCATTTTCTCTTTGATCCTTTTCTCTTTGATCTCTTTGATCTCTTTTCTCTTTGATCTCTTTTCTCTTTGATCCTTTTCTTATTGATCCTTTTCTCTTTGATCTCTTTGCTCTCTTTTCTCTTTGATCTCTTTTCTCTTTGATCTCATTGATCCTTTTCTCTTTGATCTCTTTGATATCTGTTCTCTTTGATATCTTTTCTCTTTGATCTCTTTTCTCTTTGATCCTTTTCTCATTGATCCTTTTCTCTTTGATCTCTTTTCTCTTTGATCTCTTTTCTCTTTGATCCCTTTTCATGTTGACCTCTTTTGTCTGTAATGCATTTTCTCTTTGATATCTTTGCTATTTCACAAAGAAAAACGCGAGACTGTTTGCAGCTAGGACATGGAGAGCCAATCCTATAAAGCTCAGCCGTGTGAACTAGACCGTGAAAATACGACACAGGTTTAAGCGTAGTGCTAATTCGTATAGCCGATGTCAAGTCCGGGATAATCGGAGGTAAGAAAACATAAAAATGAAATAATTAACCAGTCAAAATGGAAAACATCGCCACGTTTCCATGAACACAAGTGTAAGTCGTCGACTAGTGTGAATTCTGAGATGAATCCGTGGCCTGTAGCGTCCATAATGAGCTAAAACATCAGAGCAATGTTAGACCCGCAATCGGTACGGCGCCATTTTTGCTGCTCGTTTTCACCGTAGTAGTGAGCGACACGCAGATTGAGCCATGCACAGTTCTACCACATTGAGAACCTCGGCCCACCTTCATCAGCACGCTCTGGATGTGAGGAAAACTACTGCAACCCGTCAGTTAACCTTCCTTTTAGTGCGCACAAAATCGTGACCATACTCATATTAGACATTCTAAGCAACAGCAACCTTTACGGGCTGACAACATCTGTGATCTTAGCTAACTCATCTGACCAATCAGCATCTGTTCTTCGAACCACGTGAGGAATTCATCTACATTTAGAACGCACGTGGGAATCATGTTGTTTGACCTTTCACCTCTATTACAGCTTGTTTTGGCCATTTGCGGATATTAATTCAAAGTAGAGGATCACTTATCCCTTATTGGTCAGGAAATATTACGTATGCTGTACGCCGATGAGTTGGGGAAGGTAAAAGCAGCAAAGAAGGGAACTGGTCACCCCACCTCACATAGGATGTGGCTTTGTACATGAAGAGTTATCTTCATCCCTGACGGAATTTGTTGCCATGGCACTGACTTTCACCTTAACCTTCACGCAATGAATGTCTTAAAACACAAACATAAAAATACATACACAAACTTACCAAAACATACACAGACAAACTTTCATACTTAACTTACCGTCTTTATACTGGTTTAGTAGACTCGGTAGTTTACAACCAGTTTCGTTTACATTTCCTTGATCTAAAAACTGTGAGCATCCAATCTATTCTTGAATGCATTGACACTGCCTCCACTATTTATGGTGGCAATGCATTCCAAGCATTCACCAATCTCTGACTAAAATATTATTTCCTCATATCTATTCTGTACCTTTTTTAAAATTGATTTGTAGCTATGCCCTCTTGTTCTTGTAGATGGTTGTATTTGGAAAAAATATTCGTATTGTCTAATATATCCTTTTCTTTGATTATCTTATAAACCTGTATTGTCACCTCGAATTCTTCTCTTTTATAAGCACTTTAGGCCGGTTTTTCTGAGTCTTTCCTCATAACTGGAATCATACTATCAGTTTTCTCGCTCTTCTTTGTATCCTTTCCAGCATGTTTATGTCCCCTCTACGATATGAACTCACAGGCAACCTCAAGAGCCTATATGACAAAGACATCACCACAGTATAAACGGCAATTCCAACTACGGTCGGTGTAAGGGGTAGTGGTTTCTAGTTACGGTGGGTGTAAGGGAGAATTAATTCCAACTACGGTCGGTGTAAGGGGTAGTGGTTTCTAGTTACGGTGGGTGTAAGGGAGAGTTAATTCCATCTACGGTCGGTGTATGTGGTAGTGGTTTCTAGTTACGGTGGGTGTAAGGGAGAGTTAATTCCAACTACGGTCGGTGTAAGGGGTAGTGGTTTCTAGTTACGGTGGGTGTAAGGGAGAGTTAATTCCACCTACGGTCGGTGTAAGGGGTAGTGGTTTCTAGTTACAGTCGGTGTAAGGGAGAGTGGTTTCTAGTTACGGTCGGTGTAAGGGAGAGTTGTTTCCAACTAAGGTCGGTGTAAGGGAGAGTGGTTTCTAATTACGGTCTGTGTAAGGGAGAGTGGTTTCCAACTACGGTCGGTATAATTGAGAGTTGTTTCCAACTAAGGTCGGTGTAAGGGAGAGTTGTTTCCAACTAAGGTCGGTGTAAGGGATAGTGGTTTCCAACTACGGTCGGTGTAAAACAGGAATGTCTATTATCACCCACTCTTTTCAACTTGTTCTTGGAACGAATTGTTACAGATGCTCTAGAGGGTCACTATGGTTGTTACAGATGCTCTAGAGGGTCACTATGGTTGTTACATATGCTCTAGAGGGTCACCATGTTTGTTACAGATGCTCTAGAGGGTCACCATACTTGTTACAGATGCTCTAGAGGGTCACCATGTTTGTTACAGATGCTCTAGAGGGTCACCATACTTGTTACAAATGCTCTAGAGGGTCACCATGGTTGTTACAGATGCTCTAGAGGGTCACCATGGAATGAATTGTTACAGATGCTCTATAAGGTCACTATGGTTGTTACAGATGCTCTAGAGAGTCTCCGTGGAATGGTAACAATAGGTGAGAGTACAATTATGAACCTACGTTTCGCCGATGATGTAGATTTCAAAGTTGAAAGTGAATAAATTCCCCACCCCCCCCCCCCCCCCCCCCCTAGCTACCAGACTTGAAACCGCATCAAGAAAATACGGTATGAAAATAAACCCTGCAAAGACACAACGAATGACCAACAACAAAAAGTGGATTTCAAGAAACCTTATATATAGAGTGCAAACAAATAGTCACCGTTACTCAGTTCAAATATCTGGGATCTATAATTGAACCCGAATAGACGAAGGCAGAACTAAGACAAGCAATGTCAATCCTCTCATCTATGAAGCCTTTATGGAAAGATGAATGCATCGCACTAAAAACCAGGATCAATCTGATATAAACCCGGATCCTCTCTGTATACATGTGCGCATATGAGACATGGACACTAAATGTGTAAATGGAGCGAAATATTCAAGCGAATGAGGTGAGATTATTCAGACGGATCCTTGGAATAACCTACAGGGAGCGTGTCACAAACGTCGACCTACGAAACACAATCACACAGTCTATTGGACTTTATCAATACATCCTATCAGTTGTAATGACACGCAGGCTTCAATGGTACGGTCATGTACTGCGATCGAGTGGGTTACCAAACAAAGTACTCAAGAGGCACAGTCTCCGGCAAGAGAAAAAGAGACCACTCCAAGAAACGCTGGATAGATGATATCCGGAAGTGGACAGAAAAGTCCCTGGAGGACACCGGCATTATGGCGCTGGACAGACAAACAATGGTGTGAGCCTGTTCATGAGGCAGTGGCATGAGGCGAAGCCAAAACGAACTCACACAGACCAACGATGAATCACACACCGCCCGGGAGAGGATTTGGCGCCCTCCCACCCCCTCCTCAAGAGACATCACTCACAAGTAGAGGGATGCCAGTACGACCTTTCTGAAGGTTACGTGAAAAACGAGACAAGAAATACGAGCTCCACACCTGTACACAGTACTCCAATCTGGGTCCTAACTAATGCTTTATACAGTTTGACTTTCACTTCTTTGCTCCTATGTTTAATATTTTTTTTTATCATACCTAACATTATATTTTCCCTTGACACTGCTACCTGGACTTGCTCTCTCAAGTTCTTAGTTCGACCCGTTCTTCATCAAGAGGGGGTCACTCTTGAGCTGGTCCCAACTCAGGACCGTTTTCGTTTGAGTTGTATGTAGCCGGTAGCCGTGTAGTTGGATAGAGAAGAGAGGTGGGTAGACTCTGGTCGTGTGTATTGACAAGTACCAGCTTAAGCGAAGAGAACTAAAGTAAAGGTACCTTTATCAATTCAGGAAAATGTTGTTATTGCAAAACTGTTAAATCTAAGTATGATAGGCCAAAATATCGGCTCTGCAGCATCGTCAGAACGCTTAGAACCCAGTGTATCAGCTACACGGAGTTACATAGTTAATGGTTTGCGTTTACGTATCGGTCCCTGATAACACACAGGCTTTTAACATTTGCAGGAATGAAATTATCTTTAACTTTTGTTTTCCAATCAACTGTCAGAGTAACAACGAAAAAAAAATGGACACAATGTACCTAATAAAAATAAAAATAAAAATAAAACAACCAAGCGTGAACCATTCTGTCAGTCGGGAACTTTGAAGGATTCTAGAACAGGAAGTGATGCCCGATGACAAAAGGTAGGGGAAAGGTCAATAACTCTCAAAATGGGAAGACGACCAGTAGAGAGTCAATCTGGATGGCTTGTCCGACAGATAAGGCTGCTATTTTTGTGTTAGTAGGACACGTTTGAGAAATCAAGAAAGCATTCTGAAGATGCGAATAGAAAAATGGCTAGATGAGATCTTTGTAACCAATACCCCATCTTTGTGCCTGCTAGTACACAGGCGAGAAGAAATGTGTTCGATCATGCACAGATTGTTATGTGCAGCGAGCATATACGGTACTATTGTTCTTTTGTATTTTTAAAGCGTACTAATTTCTTCAATTTTGTTTCATTTATTTCTTGTAGCATTTCTGCAATGGCTATTTTTACATCACACTCGGTATATCCTCTTCTTCTTTCAAAAAGAAAAGGACTTAGGTGTTATAACAGATCAGACAGGTAAGATGTGTGAGCAACATCAGGTGGCAGTGAACAAGGCTTGCCCAATGCTGGGTATGGTTAAAAAAAAGAAACATTACACATAGGAGCAAGGAAGTGGTAGTCAAACTGTATAAAGCATTAATGAGACTTACATTGGCGTACTATGTACAGGTGTGGAGTCCTTATCGTACAGGTGTGGAGTCCTTATCGTACAGGTGTGGAGTCCTTATCGTACAGGTGTGGAGTCCTTATCGTTCAGGTGTGGAGTCCTTATCGTTCAGGTGTGGAGTCCTTATCGTACAGGTGAAATAAACATGTTATACAGCTTACAAAGAAGAGCTACAATAATGATACTGGAATTCTAAAATTATAATTATGAGGAAAGACTCTGAAAACTGGTGTACATTGTCTAGAAAAGAGAAGAATTCGAGATGACCTAAGTTTGCTGCCATTGTCCCCTCCCCTCCCCCCCCCCCTTTCTCCTGCAACCAGATCTAGTTCTGCAATGGATTCCGGCCCACTGTCGGATCCTTGGAAACGTGAAGGCAAATGAGCTGGCAAAAGCTCACGATCCACAGAGCTATAAAGAAGCAAATACATCCATTTATCGATCCACCAAGACTGAATTTGAGAGACCAGTATACAGAATACAAACCAGGAAATGACAGCATAGACAAACTTGGCGAAGATGGACAGATAGAGATCGTCAGACTCAGACAGGGACATTGCAGACTCAAGGCCCACCTCCATAGAATAGACCTTAAAAAACCGCCACGTGTGACTGAGGAGCACCCAAGCAAACACCAGGACATATCATGCAGGACTGCCCGACCTATGTAGACCATAGAGAGGCCGTCTGCCCTTGGGAGTGACCATGCTCGAAAAGCTGTGGAGGACCGGTGAAGACCTGAAACGCACACGAACCTCGCCAGACTAGATGCATAGCATCAGTTGATCAAAGGAAAAAAGAAGAAGAAAAAGAAAAAGAAAAAGAAGAAGAAGTGGAAGATGATGAAGATGGAGAAGAAGAAGAAAAAAAGAAGATGATGAAGAGGAAGACGATAAAGAGGAAGATGATAAAGAAGAAGAAGATGATGATGAAGAAGTAGAAGAAGAAGAAGAAGAAGAAGCAATGTATGTTCTCCCTGACACGGCTCTCAGCAGAACACCCAATGTTGGTCATACAGGGGATCCCCTCCCACTGCAGTATCAAAGGCAATGAAGCTGAAGACAAGACTAGGAAAATGGGGAGGAGTTTCCCCACAAACAGACCTGAACATCACATATAATGACGCAAAGGCCATAAGTAAAGCCAACCATGAGAAAATTGGCTGAACAACACCCGACTTTTAACAAGAAGTTACTAGGATTTGGCTAGAAAAGAGCAAGTCATCATTTTCAGACTGAGAACTGGATATAACAGACTCAAGGGTCATCTTTACACACAAAAAAAGAGGATTGTGGTACTGTATTACGTTAGAGCAGCTAATTGCAGTCTTAAACGGACGCTGCGGCATCAAGATGCTGAGCAGCGCATGAGCTGCAGTGGTCAGCGACCCATAGCTGACTGCTAGCGTCAGGGCCAGCAAACTAGAGCTGCCAAGACCCTTCTACACCTCCACGCGGTGATCCTGGATAACAGGCTGCAGCAGGGCAGACTGGCTAAGGAGAAGGGATCGAAGAGGGAATGCTAACCCAGTACTCAAAAAATGCTTGCTGAAGTCGGATGTGTTGGATCGAAAGCTGCAAATATCGCAGTCAAGCTGTAAACTATGACACAACGCATTCCGTTCTCTGGACTACATTCTGCTACTTAAACCCTTTCAGAGTTTGGTAGCGGGAGATTGAGAACGAACGAAGCCTAGCCAAGTCAGGCCAAACCAAACATACGCAGCAAAGATCAAAACATCTTCGCAAACATAAACAAAACATCAATAATGACCTCCGATTTAAAAAAATGAAACATAAATTCAAATTCGGGGTATAGAAATAGAACAGATTGCGAAATTCGAGTATTTGGCCTACAGAATTGATGCCGATGGCGGCTGCTCAAAGAAAATCAGAAGGAGATTGGCAATGGAAATGCAGAGGCTACACAACCTGACGAAACTTTAGTAGAATGCCAGCAAAGCAAAAAGAGTGAACATTTTAAGGACCTGTGTTTTTCACAAAACAACATAAGGCTACGAAACATGGACAGTTACCAAAACTTCAAAGAAGAGAATCGAGTCCTTCTAGTCAAAATGCTATAGTAAGGCTCTCAGAATGCCATGGTCCGAAAAAAAAAGAATGCAGACATTAGACAATAGTTTGATTTAAAGAAGAACTGGTGTATATTTTCCATTATGAAGAGAAAATTGAAATACTTTGGTCCATCAAACGACGCTTCGGTCTTGAGTGAGCGGTTATGGAAGGTATAGTGTCGGGCTAGAGAGGTAGACCAAGAAAGCGATAGCACCAAGATGTCAAGGAATGCTTGTGCGTGTCTCTAGAGAGGCAGAGACCAAGAAGGCGATGGCACCAAGATGTCAAGGGATGCTTGTGCGTCTCTAGAGAGGCAGAGACCAAGAAGGCGATGGCACCAAGATGTCAAGGGATGCTTGTGCGTGTCTCTAGAGAGGCAGAGACCAAAAAGGCGATGGCACCAAGATGTCAAGGGATGCTTGTGCGTGTCTCTAGAGAGGCAGAGACCAAGAAGGCGATGGCACCAAGATGTCAAGGGATGCTTGTGCGTGTCTCTAGAGAGGCAAAGACCAAGAAAGTGATAGCACCAAGATGTCAAGTGATGCTTGTGCGTGTCTAGAGAGGCAGAGACCAAGAAAGCGATGGCACCAAGATGTCAAGGAATGCTTGTGCGTGTCTCTAGAGAGGCAGAGACCAAGAAAGCGATAGCACCAAGATGTCAAGGGATGCTTATGCGTGTCTAGAGAGGCAGAGACCAAGAAAGCGATGGCACCAAGGTGTCAACGGATGCTTGTGGGTGTCTAGAGAGGCAGAGACCAAGAAGGCGATGGCACCACGATGTCAAGGGATGCTTGTGCGTGTCTAGAGAGGCAGAGACCAAGAAGGCGATGGCACCAAGATGTCAAGGGATGCTTGTGCGTGTCTAGAGAGGCAGATACCAAGAAAGTGATGGCACCAAGATGTCAAGGGATGCTTGTGCGTGTCTCTAGAGAGGCAGAGACCAAGAAAGCGATAGCACCAAGATGTCAAGGGATGCTTGTGCGTGTCTAGAGAGGCAGAGACCAAGAAAGCGATGGCACCAAGGTGTCAACGGATGCTTGTGGGTGTCTAGAGAGGCAGAGACCAAGAAGGCGATGGCACAAAGATGTCAAGGGATGCTTGTGCGTGTCTAGAGAGGCAGAGACCAAGAAAGCGATGGCACCAAGGTGTCAACGGATGCTTGTGGGTGTCTAGAGAGGCAGAGACCAAGAAGGCGATGGCACCAAGATGTCAAGGGATGCTTGTGCGTGTCTCTAGAGAGGCAGAGACCAAGAAGGCGATGGCACCAAGATGTCAAGGGATGCTTGTGCGTGTCTAGAGAGGCAGAGACCAAGAAGGCGATGGCACCAAGATGTCAAGGGATGCTTGTGCGTGTCTCTAGAGAGGCAGAGACCAAGAAGGCGATGGCACCAAGATGTCAAGGGATGCTTGTGCGTGTCTAGAGAGGCAGATACCAAGAAAGCGATGGCACCAAGATGTCAAGGGATGCTTGTGCGTGTCTCTAGAGAGGCAGAGACCAAGAAAGCGATGGCACCAAGATGTCAATGGATGCTTTTGCGTGTCTCTAGAGAGGCAGAGACCAAGAAAGCGATGGCACCAAGATGTCAATGGATGCTTGTGCGTGTCTTTAGAGAGGCAGAGACCAAGAAAGCGATGGCACCAAGATGTCAAGTGATGCGTGTGCGTGTCTAGAGAGGCAGAGACCAAGAAAGCGATGGCACCAAGATGTCAAGTGATGCGTGTGCGTGTCTAGAGAGGCAGAGACCAAGAAAGCGATGGCACCAAGATGTCAAGGTGATGCGTGTGCGTGTCTAGAGAGGCAGAGACCAAGAAAGCGATGGCACCAAGATTTCAAGGAATGCTTAGGCATGTCTCTAGAGCAGGCTGGAGATTTGGCAAGAGATTGGGTTTCTTTTAGACAGGCTTTGATGGGATCGACGTTCTGCAAAAGACATGCTACATGATACAGATATTAACAACATGTTCCGTGCGCTATTCGGTTGGGATTTTCACGGGCTCAGCTCAAATACTGAGGTGGGAATGAAATATATTAATTAGTGGTAACATTCAATCAATCAAAACATTTCAGCTCTCTGCGGAGCATATGTCTTTAACAAATGCATGCCAAGCCATCCTGTAATGGGTCATCCGTTTCACTTCTGTCACTTTTTCTCGGTTCTTGTATATTTGCCACGAGTTCTCTTCTCCTTAAGTATTTTGGTCTTCCTCTACTTCTCTTGGCTTTGCGACTCCACAACAGAGGCTGTTTTGTATTGCGATTAAGGGGTTTCTTAAATGCTACCCTTTCCATGCCAGCGGTTTCTTTTCGTGTTGCGCAGTTACATGTGCTTCTGTCCAGCCGCTCAAAATTTGTGATCATATCCCATCATTTGTTCCCTTCTTTCTCCCCTTTTTTTGCTTAAGTACGAACCGAATGGAATGTTCTTTTTTTTATTTTGGTTCTCAATGTTGCAGAGCCATACAATAGAATGGACTTTACATTGAGTTGAAGTTTGTTGTTGTTGTTTTTTGAATTAAAAAAAAAATTTTTGTTTGTTTTTGTTTAATGCCAACAATCAGTAGGTTTACTCTTTTGTGTGAACTGAAAAGGACGTTAAGTGGTGGGTTGCAGTAGTTTTCCTTACATTCCGAGCGTGCTGATGAAAGTGGACCGAGGTCCTCCATGCTGTAGTAGGACAAACCTTGACTTACTATACTGAAGTCTCTAACAACTTCATTCCCCGACAGTAGTGTAACTACTATGGGACAAACCTTGACTTAGTACACTGAAGTCTCTAACAACTTCATTCCCCAGACTGTAGTGTAACTACTATGGGACAAACCTTGACTTAGTATACTGAAATCTCTAACAACTTCATTACCCGACAGTAGTGTAACTACTATGGGACAAACTTTGACTTAGTATACTCACGTCTCTAACAACTTCATTTTCCGACAGTAGTGTAACTACTATGGGACAAACCTTGACTTTCCTTAAGTGAAAGCTAATATAATTGAGCCATGTTTGAGGAGAGAGCGCCTGAATGGCAGAGTAATAAAGTCATCTCTTCTCAATGTAAAGCTGCCAGGTACAAACCCCGTTATTGACACGCTCCTGTCGATCAAGATGTAAATGGACATTTGGGCTACTGTTGTGTAAAGATATCCGTCGATGAAAGGCCAATGGCTACCCAGCCCCATACAACATTGAGGTGTAGTACAATTAAGGATCTTACATTTTATCCCGGACATCCGGCCTACTATGGAATTAACTGAATCTGTTAATCACTGAATGCTTCCCACCAGTAAATGGTACTGAAAGGCAAATACAATGATGTATCTGAGCGCCGTGACAGATTTCCATTCCCCAGAAACTCAAGTAGAATTGTATTCGTGAGTAGCAATGTGTGTGTGCATGACTATGCGTGTCTGATTAGTCTGTGTATGTGTGAGTGAGAACAGAACTGATTAAGTTCAGTGGCGAAATCGCAAGAACACATTGGAATTACTAACATAAATCCGTTATCAGAACTGGGAGGAGCTAACAGAACAGTTTGCAAAATGTGGAACAAAACGGACGTATGCTGCCATCTTGTCATGTTACGTGCCTCGCAACAGCGCCAGCCAATCACAGGATGGACTGGTTTACAAAACGAGGCACTATCTGGACGATATATTTGAGCGGGCCTGAGATCTCTATAAAAACAAGAGCGGCAATTTTTCATCCTCAATAGAAACCAACAGCCAGAAACTGTCTAAATCCACTACAATTGCCAGACAATTACACTACAAATCTGTTTGCAGTGTAAATCTATCACCGCATCGACCTGACCTTTCAACAGACAGTAACACAGGTAACTATTTTTATTCTACATATTTATGTTTGTCTTTTAATTAATTTTTTGCTAAAACATTATATTTTAATTGTAGCTTAAATTTCCTATGTTTCAGTTAATTCAAAAATTATTCTGTTACTTTGCACGTTTAAAGTTTGTTTCGTTTAAGTTTTCCAGCAATATTCTGTTTATTTTTTACATTAAACATCTGTTTTTTTTTTAGTGTACAACATTATTCTGTTATTATCTACAATACACTTCTGTTCCATTTCAGTTTTTCAGCTTCATTTGTTTTCATCTACTTGGTAAATTATTTGTTTTTTGTTCTCGAAACATTAAGATTTTATTTACATACTTAGTTATATAAAAATATGAAGATGCTGAGCAGCGTATGAGCTGCAGTGGTCAGCGACCCATAGCTGACTGCTAACGTCAGGTCCAGCGAACCAGAGCTACCAAGACCCTTCTACACCTCCACGCGGTGATCCTGGATAACAGGCTGCAGCAGAGCAGACTGGCTAAGGAGAAGGGACCGAAGAGGGAATGCTAACCCGGTACTCAAAAAATGCTTGCTGAAGTCGGATGTGTTGGACCGAAAGGTGCAAATATCGCAGTCAAGCTGTAAACTACGACACAACGCATTCCGTTCTCTGGACTACATTCTGCTACTTAAGCCCTTTCAGGGTTTGGTAGTGGGAGATTGAGAACGAACGAAGCCAAGCCAAGCCAAGCCAAGCCATATACAAATATATACAATGATCTATTCAATTCTCAATTTTTTTAAAAATAGTCTATTACATAAGGAGATGTTTTTTGTCAGTTTTGCTTCTTTATACAGACATAATAGCTTGTTCTACCTCTTCTTGTATCTTTCGATTTTCATTCATTTTGTTTCATTTCTGTTTCCTTTCAGTTTACTTTTTTATTCTTCCTGTTTCCTTTGTTTTGTTGTTGTTGTTATTCCCAGCTTTCTTGAAGTTTTTTTCCTGTTTCCTTTCAGTTTACTTTCTGTTTCTACTAGTTTTCTTCTAGTTTTCATTCAGCTTTTTTATGTTTCTTCCAGTTCCTTTTTGGAGTTTTTTTCTTGTTTCCTTTCAGTTTACTTTTTGTTTCCTTCCCGTTTCATTGATATCTTTTAGTTTTCTTATTATTTCAAAGCTGCTTCCTTCTTTGTATTTTCTTCTAGTTTACCTTTTATTTCCAGTTTTTTCATTCCTCTTTTCTTCCCCTCCACTTCTGATTCCTTGTTGCTTCTTATGAAACAAAGGGTCGTACAAACATGCTGATTCACTGGAATGTAAAGTAAGGGTACTCCCATAGCAGATACTGTTGTCAAGGATGAAGTGTCAGAGACTTTATTTTACTAGGCCAAATCTGTTTATGAAGAGCGGTGGACAGTTTTCTTGCTTCCAGCTTTTCCTTCTTTACCAGTATTTTATGTACCCATTTATAGCTCGGTCGACTGAAGCGTATCAATAACGAGGTTCGATCTCGGAACTCTTACATGGAGAAGTGAGCGTTCTACCACCTTGTCGTGAAGCTTGGGGCTTAGAAGCTAATACGCTACTGAAATTGTAATGATTTGTGGGGACTGTTTGTTCTACGGGAGGAAATGAGGCATAGGACCAAAGATGGAGTAGTGAATGTGTTGACAGCAGTCAGCGACCCATAGCTGGTTGTGGCATCAGGGTCAGCGATCCATAGCTGGCTGTTGTATCAGAGTCAGTGACCCATAGCTGGCTGTTGTATCAAAGTCAGTGACCCAATGCTGGTTGTTGTATGAGGGTCAGAGACCCATATCTGGCTGTTGCATAAGGGTCAGCGACTCATAGCTGGCTGTGACATCAGGATCAGATACCCCTATCTGGCTGTAACATCAGGGTCAGTGACCCATATCTGGCTGTAACATCAGGGTCAGTGACCCATATCTGGCTGTAACATCAGGGTCAGTGACCCATGGCTGGCTGTTGTATCTGGGTAAGCGATCAGTGACTGGCTGTTGAATCAGGGTCAGCGACCCGTGACTGGCTGTTGTATCAGGGTCAGCGACCCATGGCTGGCTGTTGCATCAGGGTGAGCGACCCGTGGCTGGCTGTCGAAACAAGGTCAGCGACCCGTAGTTCTCTGTCGTATCAGGGTCAGCGACTCATGGCTGGCTGTCGCATTAAGGTCAGCGACCCATGGCTGACCAAGACCCTATACCGCCTCCAAGGGGTGGCTATTGAAACAAGCTGCACCCTCTCAGCCAGGCTAAGAGATTAGGGATTAGGAAGAGGGAGGAGGAACCCTGTTCCTAAAATGTCGGTCGCCGCTACGTCTTTTAGATAAATTCAAGTTGACGCCGAAAAGCTTGTGATGGAGAAGAAAAACTAACAGTAGTAGTTGTTGTTATTGTTGCGGCTGTTGCAGTAGCAGTGGTGTAAGAAGAAGAAGTTAAGAAAAAGAAAGAGAAACAATAGTAGTTGTAATAGTAGTAGATGGGGTAATAGTAGTAGTAGTAATAGTAATGGTAGTAGTAATAGTAATAGTAGTAGTAGTAGATGTAGTAATAGTAGTAGTAGTAGTAATAGTAATAGTAGTAGTAGTAATAGTATTAGTAGTAGTAGTAGATGTAGTAATAGTAGTAGTAGTAGTAACAGTAGATGTAGTAATAGTAGTAGTAGTAGTAGTAATAGTAATGGTAGTAGTAGTAGTAGATGCAGTAGTAGTAATAGTAGCAGTAGTAGTAAATAGTAGCAGTAGTAGTAGATATAGTACTAGTAGTAATAGTAGTAGATGTAGTAATAGTACTAGTAGTACCACCAGTAGTAGTATTAGTAGTAGTAGCAGTAGTAATAGTAACAGTAGTAGTAGTAGATGTGGTAATAGTATTAGTAGTAGTAGTAATAGTAATGGTAGTAGTAGTAGTAGTAGTAGTAGTAGTATATGTATTAACAGTAGTAGTAGTAGATGTAGTAATAGTACTAACGGTAGCACTAGTAGTAGTAGTAGTAGTAGTAGTAGTAGTAGTAGTAGTAACAGTAGATGTAGTAATAGTAGTAGGGGTAATAGTAGTAGTAGTAGTAATAATAGTAATGGTAGTAGTAGTAGTAGATGCAGTAGTAGTAATAGTAGCAGTAGTAGTAAATAGTAGCAGTAGTAGTAGATATAGTACTAGTAGTAATAGTAGTAGATGTAGTAATAGTACTAGTAGTACCACCAGTAGTAGTATTAGTAGTAGTAGCAGTAGTAATAGTAACAGTAGTAGTAGTAGATGTGGTAATAGTATTAGTAGTAGTAGTAATAGTAATGGTAGTAGTAGTAGTAGTAGTAGTAAATGTATTAACAGTAGTAGTAGTAGATGTAGTAATAGTACTAACGGTAGCACTAGTAGTAGTAGTAGTAGTAGTAGTAGTAGCAGTAGTAGTAGTAGTAGTAGTAGTAGCAGTAGTAGTAGTAGTAGTAGTAGTAGCAGTAGTAGTAGTAGTAGCAGTAGTAGTAGTAGTATTAGTAGTAGAAGGAGAATAACAAGACGAAGACGAAAGAGGAAGAAGAGGAGGAAGAAGAAATGAAGGAGGAAATAGGTAGCCGAAAAAGAAGAAGAAGAAGAAGAAGAAGAAGAAGAAGAAGAAGAAAAAGAAGAAGAAGAAGAAGAAGAGGAAGAAGAAGAAGAAGAAGAAGAAGAAGAAGAAGAAGAAGGACAGAATCAGTACATCTCATTCTTCATCTTTTTCTTCTTCTGCGTATCAATCTCCCGCTACCAAGTCCTGAACAGGGCTTTGCGAGTAGAAGGATGCAGTCAAGAGAACGGAATGCGCTGTGTCGCTAGTTTACCTCTTGACTGCGATATTTGCACCTTTTGGTCCGACACATCTGTCTTCGGCAGGAATCAGTACACCAATATCAAAACGTAACAAATGTAATTGATACAAGGTAATTTCGTCATTTGCATGTTAAAAACTTAATGGCGTACGACATTTTTCCCATTGCTGGGGTAGACGAGGGGTTTTGAAGGCTGAAGTCTACAGGCCGCTTCGCCACTGCTGTCGCCACGTCGTGTGCTGGCTATGTTTGTTTATTTCACGCCTAACAGAAAAACAATAAATGCTGTACAGGGGATTCGAATCGATGCACCCCTTATCGGCAGGCAGGCCTCGAAACCATTCGGCCACGCGCATGTTGTTTCAACATAAATGTATCTCAACATAACAAACACAATTCTTTACTCATACATACAAATTACCATCATTCGTCTAGCTATTTGACCTGTCCAGCGGTATTTTTTTGTAATTTTTTTGTTTAGCGTTCGCCTTATTTCTCTAATCCCCAACTGTGGTTTTTATTTTGCGCCGGTCGGTCCAGTGCATCCGACTTCAGCATGCATTTTACGCAAGGTTCTGCTTCCTCCTGCATTGTCTAAGGGTTTGCTTCCCTTGGTAACGGCCAGTGCTGTGTTGGAGATCGAACCAAGCACCTTCTGGTTGTGAGCCGTGCCACTTAACCACTAGGCCACGCCGTCCCGAACAACGATATTTGAAATGGTTGACGTACTGTAGGACATCCCTGATGTGAAACATTCTCCGGATGTCGCTATTGTCTAGTTCGCTCTGCTGCTGTTGTCTGAGAGTTATGCACACCAGGCGCCTTTCATAGCAGAGTGCTGGTAGGACTACCGATTCGAAGATATACCAGCGTAGTCTGGTGTCTTTTGTGGCGTCTGTTGCTGTCATGATGGAGTTGAAGGCTGCCCAGTTTCCATTTGGCGATCTCAGGTTTTATGTTGTTCTCCATGTTGAGGAGCCCTCCCAGATAGACATATTCGGCAGCGTCCTCTATAGGCGTTCCACTCAAGAGTTTTGGGTTGGGCTCTGCGAAACGGTTGCGCATAACTCTGGTTTTCTCTAGGTTCATAGCTAGACCTGCTTTTCTGCATTCCGTGTCTAGTGACCGCAGCATCTCTGTCGCTTCTATGTGCGTCTGTGTGATGAGGACGATGTATCTGAAAATCTGAGGTAGTTACTGGTCTTCCGTCGATTTTGATGCCGTAGTTGTCCCAGTCGCAGCGCCTCATCGTCGACTCCAGGAATGCAGAGAATAGATTCGGCGATACAGGGTCTCCTTGCCGTACTCCTTTCTCGGTTGCGATGGTGATGAGTTTAGTGAATGGGCGCATGACGGTAGCATCTTCGTAGCATCTCGTGAGTATTTCTAAGTAGTGGAGGTCTACTCCTTGCTCGCCCAGCGCTTTCCACGCGAATTCTGTTTCAATCGAGTCAAATACCTTTTTGTAGTCGATGAATGTAAGTATCAGCGGTGTTTCCGGCGCTCGTGCATTCTCGATCAGATTGTAACACGTTGTTATGTAATCTAGTGTACTATATGTTCGTCTCAATCCTTCTCGATCAGATTGTAACACGTTGTTACATGATCTAGTGTACTGTATGCTCGTTTCAATCCTTCTCGATCAGATTGAAACACGTTGTTACGTGATCTAGTGTACTGTATGCTCGTTTCAATCCTTCTCGATCAGATTGTAAATCGTTGTTACGTGATCTAGTTTACTGTATGCTCGTCTCAATCCTTCTCGATCAGATTGTAACACGTTTTTATGTGATCTAGTGTACTGTATGCTCGTCTCAATCCAGCTTGTTTGATTGGTTGGGCCTCCTCGAGGGTTTTGCAGATCCGTGCTAGGAAGCATTTGGTGAAAATTATGTATAGCGTCGGAAGGAGAGTGATTGGGTGGTAGTTGGACAAGTCTTGTTTATCTCTTTTTTCCTGTATATTAAGACTGTCTGTGACTCGCGCCCTGTAGATGTAGTAACCGCGCGGCCAAAAGAGACATAAACGACCCCACAACAGACTACTATCACACTCGCTCGCGACAGAAACGACTGGAACCTGAGTTTGGACCTGCTCAAGGGTGACCCCCCCTTGACAAAGAACGAGTCGAGCTAAGAACAACCACCACTCTTAACTCAACATAATAACCACCACTCTTAACTCAACATAATAACCACCCCTCTTTCCTCAACATAATAACCACCACTCTTAACTCAACATAATAACCACCACTCTTTACTCAACATTATAACCACCACTCTTTACTCAACATAATAACCACCACTCTTTACTCAACATTATAGCTACCACTCTTTACTCAACATAATAACAACCACTCTTTACTCAACATAACAACTACCACTATTTACTCAATATAACAAACACCATTCTTTACTCAACATAACAAACACCACTCTTTACTCAACATAACAAACACCCCTCTTCACTCAACATGACAAACACCATTCTTCACTCAACATAACAAACACCCCTCTTCACTCAACATAACAAACACCCCTCTTCACTCAACATAACAAACACCCCTCTTCACTCAACATAACAAACACCCCTCTTCACTCAACATAACAAACACCCCTCTTCACTCAACCTAACAAATACCCTTCTTCACTCAACATAACAAACACCCCTCTTCACTCAACATAACAAACACCCCTTTTCACTCAACATAACAAACACCCCTCTTCACTCAACATAACAAACACTTCGCTTTAGTTTTCTTAACATTTCTAAATTTAGAAACGTGAACACGATATATCCTTCGTGATCACACCTTGACTGCCTTGACACAAAAAAAAGGTATTTACGTTCGAACAGATTAGGCGGAATTTACATTAATATCGACGTTTTTTATTGAGATGGAATGTTTAATTGGGGTGTGTGTGCGTCTGGCCCGATTTAGATGAAGTCAGTATCTGCTCGAGTCGTAATCATTCACCTTTTCCACACCAATGTGAAATATAGTCTGCCATTGTAATTGGTCTGTTTTACGTTAAGTCAGTTTTCAAGCATTTCTAGTTATTTCCCTTTTCCTTATTATCTGCATCTGGTCCCCTTTCAGGAAGCCTGTATCAGAGGTTCTGCAGTGGCTGATTATAATGGCACTAGTTTTGTGCAAGTTGAGGTTGTAAACCACAAGCATACCAATCTTTTACGATATACTTGAAAGGGGGCACCGCTAATCAATCAAAATCAAAAACGTGTATGTGGTTTAAAGTCTCCACAGTTTGGTGCTGTCAGCCCTGTGCCAAACCCTCGCCACTCTGTCTGTCAGGTTTCAGTGGTCAATATCTATCCACCATCCCTACACTAAAGAGGCGTTTCTGTAATGTAACAGCTATTAGTGTATGCTAAAGTAATTAATCATATTACACACACACGTATATTTAAAAAAAATCCGTATTTGTTTTTTTTATTTGCTGTACCCGAGTGGTCTGCCGGGGTTTTTGTGCATGACAAGGACAAGAATTGCACCACTGCCACGCAGAGAACATGTCGTTATAGGCAACTAGCTGTGTGACATGGCATAACACCAGCCATGGTTAGCTGGTTTGTTTATATCAGCATAGATGGCGCCTAAAGGCTGCGGGTCTACTTTTCTCTAGTGTTTTAGTCTATTAAGATGGACTCGCACATCGGTTAACCACTCTCCGTGGCACTTGTCCCAACGTAACGGAGCAATTAGCTGCTCGAACTTAGCCCGCTAAGCAGGAAAACCTCCTTCCGGCTACATCCAGCTCATATCAGAGCTGGGACCTGCACAGGAACATCTGCCACTATAGCAGCACAGGTCGATTAAGAACTAGTAGTTTACGGTCTCGCCACTAAAGGAGGTCTGCGCCAAAGCATTTTTTTTTTTTTTTTTTTTTTTTTTGCGTTCGGCTTATTTCTCTAATCCCCAAGGCGGTGTGCGTGGCACTGTGATTTTTATTTTGCACCTGTCGGCCCAGTGCATCCGACTTCAGCATGCATTTTATGTAAGTTCCTGCTTCCTCCTTCATTTTCTAACGGTTTGCTTCCCCGGGGTAACGGCCGGTGCTGTGATGGGGACCGAGCCCAGCACCCTCTGGGTGAGCCGTGTAACTTAACCACTAGACCACGGCGTCCCCCTTAAAGCATTTAACATACAGTTGCAACGGTGATTTCTAAAATAATTTGTTTCATACGACGAGGTCCCAGGTCGCTAGTCACATGTATATCTAATGTAATGAATGTTTTTTAACCGACTGACAACATGTTCTGGTTTCATAATCGATATTCTTGGTCTCTTAGTAGACGATTCACGTTGATTTGTAGCTGAGGCCTTAGGAAACAAAAATATAAATATAAAGAGGGCCCTGGGGAGGAGGAGGGGGAGTTGTCACTTAGAATTTGTAAATCTATCGGTAGTTGCTGCTAGGCAGTGTCACGGAGAGTTATATTGATGAATGGATGGATGGATGGATGGATGGATGGATAGATGCACGGAATTGTTAAGTTTTGTTTGTTAGGTAGGGTTATTGATAAATAGGTGAATGAATGGATGAATGGATGCACGGAATTGTTAAGTTTTGTTTGTTAGGTAGGGTTATTGGTAAATAGGTGAATAGATGAATGGAATTGGTAAGTTTTTTGGTATATAAGGTCTTGGATACATATGTGGATGGAGTTATTAGTTGCTGGTGTATATGGTAAGGGATAGATACGTCAATGAATAGATGGATGGGTTGAATTGGTAATTGTTGGTAGGTAGAGTGATGGACAGATATGTGGGAAGATTGGTAACTCTCTTATTAGGTAGAGTGATGGACAGATATGTGGGAAGATTGGTAACTCTCTTATTAGGTAGAGTGATGGACAGATATGTGGAAAGATTGGTTACTCTCTTATTAGGTATAGTGATGGACAGATATGTGGGAAGATTGGTAACTCTCTTATTAGGTAGAGTGATGGATGGATGAATGAA
This sequence comes from Ariolimax columbianus, assembly GCA_036924085.1. Lineage (NCBI taxonomy): Eukaryota > Metazoa > Mollusca > Gastropoda > Stylommatophora > Arionidae > Ariolimax > Ariolimax columbianus. The sequence continues at coordinate 54,177,189 of JAVGWX010000019.1, forward strand.
TGGTTGGATTCATGAAATTGATAAGCGTGTTTGTAGGTAAGGCAATGGATACATATGTGGATGGATGGATGAATGAATGGTTGGATTCATGAAATTGATAAGCGAGTTTGTAGGTAGGGCAATGGATACATATGTGGATGGATGGATGAATGAATGGTTGGATTCATGAAATTGATAAGCGTGTTTGTAGGTAGGGCAATGGATACATATGTGGATGGATGGATTCGTGAAATTGATAAGCGTGTTGGTAGGTAAAGTGATGGATACATAAACTGATGGGTGGATGTGAAAACGAATGTTTATTATTGATTAGATAACTTGATGGATACTCATTCGTATAGGCTATTCAAAATGCATCCTGGGTACGGGAACGGCGTAGGCTAGTGGTTAAGTGACACGGCTCACAACCAGAAGGTGCTGGGTTCGATCCCTATCACAGTACCGACCGTTACCCCGGGGAAGCAAACCCTTAGAAAACGCAGGAGGAAGCAGTCCCTTACATAAAATGCATGCTGAATTCGGATGCACTGGGCCCACAGGCACAAAATAAAAACCACAGTCCAACGCACACCGTCTTGGAGAATAGATAAATAAAGCGAAAGCAAGCCGAGCAAGCATACCCTTGTGCTAACTCTGGCTTCCGGTTTAAATTGACACCTCCATCCCTGCCCCCACCCCCTACTATCCCCTCAGGGTAAGTGGGACAGTCTCAGTAATGTACATAATAAACTTTAACAAGGAGTTCACTGCACTGAACAAGAGTAACGGACACCAACAAGAGAGAATGCTCTTTCCGCTTCACAATAGAACAGCTCTCTTAAACAAAGTGATCTGGTCCCGGTGGGAGTGACCCATTTCAGGACTAAGATACGGAGGTCAATAAACAGGTCCCCAAATCAGAGTGACAGATAGAAAAGGAATATGTTTCCTCTATCTCTCCGGTTCGTATTGTTCTCTAAGGCAGAGTGATTGCTACTGTATTTTGTGCTTACCGGCACATGGCATTCGACTTCAGAGGGACTTTGTTTTGCGTGGGTTACTTCCCATAGAAGTACCTTCTTAGTTTGTTCATGGATCAGATCGCTAGCAAGTGTGAGTAGTGAGCCAAGTCACTAGCCGTTTATTAATCATGTTTCTATTAAGTGATGTGATGGTCAGCCACACGCCCCCACCCCCACCCAGCTAGTAATACAATGGTCAGCTAGCTAGTAATACAATGGTCAGCCACGCCCTCCCACCTAGCAAGCAATACAATGGTCAGCCACACGCCCCCACCCCCCACCCAGCAAGTAATACAATAGTCAGTCACACGCCCCCACCCAGCTAGTAATACAATGGTCAGCCACGCCCTCCCACCTAGCAAGTGTGAGTAGTGAGCCAAGTCACTAGCCGTTTATTAATCATGTTTCTATTAAGTGATGTGATGGTCAGCCACACGCCCCCACCCAGCTAGTAATACAATGGTCAGTCACACGCCCCCACCCAGCAAGTAATACAATGGTCAGTCACACGCCCCCACCCAGCTAGTAATACAATGGTCAGTCACACGCCCCCACCCAGCAAGTAATACAATGGTCAGTCACACGCCCCCACCCAGCTAGTAATACAATGGTCAGTCACACGCCCCCACCCAGCAAGTAATACAATGGTCAGTCACACGCCCCCACCCAGCTAGTAATACAATGGTCAGTCACACGCCCCCACCCAGCAAGTAATACAATGGTCAGTCACACGCCCCCACCCAGCTAGTAATACAATGGTCAGCCACGCCCTCCCACCTAGCAAGCAATACTATGGTCAGTCACACGGCCCCACCCAGCAAGTAATACAAAGGTCAGCCACACGCCATCCCACCCCCACCCAGCAAGTAATACAATGGTCAGTCACTCGTGCCCAACCAGCTAGTAATACAATGGTCAGCCACGCCCTCCCACCTAGCAAGCAATACTATGGTCAGCCACACGCCCCCACCCCCCCCACCCAGCAGGTAATACAATGGTCAGTCACACGCCCCCACCCAGCAAGTAATACAATGGTCAGTCACACGCCCCCACCCCCACCCAGCAAGTAATACAATGGTCAGTCACACGCCCCCACCCCCACCCAGCAAGTAATACAATGGTCAGTCACACGCCCCCACCCCCACCCAGCAAGTAATACAATGGTCAGTCACACACCCCACCACCACCCAGCAAGTAATACAATGGTCAGCCACGCCCTCCCATCCAGCAAGTACTACAATGGTCAGCCACACTCCCACCCAGCACGGAAAACAATGGTCAAACAAACACCACCACCCCCTACCATCCCCGCCCCACCCCTCCTCAAGCAAGTAATACAATGGTCACCCCTCCAAGCAGTAATTCAGTGGTCAGCTACGCCCCCACCCCCGCCCAGCAAGTAATACAATGGTCGGCGACCACCCCCTCCCCCAACCACAGCACTACCAAAACATCATGGATCATGAAGCAGATTACAGCTTATTTCAATCCACATCGAATGACTACAGGGATCAAGACGCTGAGCAGCGCATGAGCTGCAGTGGTCAGCGACCCATAGCTGACTGCCAGCGAACCAGAGCTGCCAAGACCCTTCTACACCTCCACGTGGTGATCCTGGATAACAGGCTGCAGCAGGGCAGGCTGGCTAAGGAGAAGGGATCGAAGAGGGAATGCTAACCCGGTACTAACAAAATGCTTGCTGAAGTCGGATGTGTTGGACCGAAAGGTGCAAATATCGCAGTCAAGCTGTAAACTGCGACACAACGCATTCCGTTCTCTGGACTACATTCTGCTACTTAAGCTCTTTCAGGGTTTGGTAGCGGGTGATTGAGAACGAACGCAGAAGAAGAAGAAGAAGAAGAAGAAGAAGAAGTAGAAGAAGAAGAAGAAGAAGAAGAAGAATGACTATCATCACAAGACTCAGACCACCTGATGATCTGGCCGAACCTTCTGGAAACATGCGATATAGTCGACATGCTGATGTGGGACGATAAGGCAATGCACACTGGAGAACATGTAGGACACGAACACAAACCCAATGCTAAGAAGTTATTATATGGCAAAACCCCCGTTATCCACAAGTTTCGGTGAACCCATATTCTGTTTCTATTTCTAAGAATCGACGTCACTGCACTGCGGGCATACCCATAGGTGCTCAGTCTCTCTCATCATATGGCGTAAGGTATGGATGCTGATGGTCCCTGTAGCTCGCTGGTTGTACACGCTCCTGCGCCGTCCTCTCATGCGCCTCACTCCGCTCGAACCTCTTTTAATGTCGAAACTTTGCAGTCTGTGGATTGCTGCTTCCCCTATTGCGGTGTCCTCATCCAGAAGGCGGTCATTGGTTGATTTCATAGGACACTTCTATCCATCACTAATGTGCCCATGATGGGAGCCCGTGAAGCCAAGATGTCAGCTCTTTCATTGCCCTGAACCTCGACATGAGCAGGACAGTAGATCCAGGTCAACCCCTAGAGGTTTGAGGCCTCAACAGCAGCTATCCATTCGTACCTAGGCCATACCTTCTGTACTTTCTGAAGTACGGCTTGCGCGTCTGTCACCATGACTGCCCTTGTTATAGAAATCTCAGATATCCATTTCAGTGCTGAGGTCACTGCTTCCGTCTCCATTCTCATACTGGAGGTTGTTGACATGTATGCCCTACTGCGCTCAGCCACGACCTCTCCTCTCACTCTAGCCGAGAAACCCCAGTCTGATGTCCCACTGCCCACGACTGATCCGTCGGTGTATATGACAGCGTCACTCTCCTGGGTGTTCTCAGTTATCAGCTGATTTACCTCGTGCTCTGCATGTAAATACGTAATGGACTTAAAGAAACAAGGCGGCGAAGAATTAAACTATTCACCCAGCTCATACAAAATATTACACCTCGTACAATCAAGTATCAAACACTCCTTCCCCGACAACAGTTTATGTTATGGGGACTACTTTTACCTATTTTGTAGATGTCCTATCCATCTCCATGGTTTGTCTTTACTTGTTAGCTTTGTTTGGCATTGTTTCTTTCACAGGGCAGCTCTATTATTGGTTGTTGCTCCAATCTGACAAGAAGTTGTCTTTTAAGTCTCCATGTTCTTTCTTGTTTTCTCTCCAGTTTCCACGTTTTTGCTTGTATTTTCCTTATGTTCTTCAATTATTTTCTATAATTGTTCTGTTTTCTCTTCTTTTTACCCTTTTTGCAAGTTTTTTTATTATGTTCACTTATTTCCAAGTATTTATCTTATTTTCTCTCTTTTTTCAACTTTTTTATTATTATTTTTATTATGCTTTTTTAACTTATTTTCAAGTATTTTCTTCTTTTCTGTTTTCCTACTTGTTGATTTCCATAATCTTGTTTTGTTGTTTTTTTCCGTTTTTCTTCTTATTTTTTCTTCTTTATCCATTTGTTGCTTGTTTTCTCCTCTTCTTAATTTTGTGCAATTCTATTCTCGTTGTTTTCTTTTTTCATCTTTGTCCACGTATTTTTTGTTTTTGTTTTTTTGTTGTTGCTTGTTTATATAGTTTTCAACTTTTTTTGTTTCCTTTTTCTTGTTCTTTTAAATTTTTCTTTCCACTTTTTTTCTCTGTTTTATTGAAATTATTTTTCTTTTTCTAATGGTTTGTAGTTTTTTTTTTTTACACCTGTATTGTTTTCACATTTCCGGTTGTTATTGTTTAAAAATTCTTATTTTGTCCCCCTTCTTTCTGTTTTTAATTCTTATTCGTCTTGTTTATAAATTAAGTCTGCGTGCATTATAATGTGTCTTATCCATTACGGCCCAGTGCATCCGACAACAGGACTAATTTTATTTATTGGTTTTCCTCTCGTATCGAAACCTTGAATCATAACTTAATCCAAACATATTCCTGTTTGGGTTGTTGGCTGTGTCCCTAATCACTTTAAACACGCGGCCCTTCCCCAGCCGCCCGCCCCTCCCTACCTTTAAAATCACCCATTCTGAATGGGACAGTTGTATGATATGTTTCCGAGCCACGCAGTAGGACAAACATACATTATATCCTAACCACGCAGTAGGACAAACATACATTAAATCCTAATCTAATTATGCTGTGAGAAATGTACAGTGTTCCAGATTTGGCGGAAAAAGTTAAAAGCAAAGCCGTCAAATCACGTCTCTCACATAATTTGGCTAATTTAATCTTCCACTTAGGTGTCCTCTTGCCCTAAGGCTAATCTTCTGTTGACGGTTTGTGACAGTAATTATTTGAGCTACGTTTTAATTATATTCCAACGTGTTGTTTTTGCTGTGATTTTATGTGTCGACCCGTAGATTATTCCCGATGTATCTTTGACAGTGTAGATCAATTTCTAGTCTTCTAAATGTTTCCAGCGGAGCATAGAATGACAACCTGAGTAGGCTACTACACATCAACCATATATAGAAATGCGGAATGCGCTTCGTAGTCGTCCTTTCTGAAGTATTTCATTGTACAAAATAAGGTTGCTACCCCAATACTTAAAAGCTTATAAATGTAGTAATCATTTATGTATAATAAGTCACAACAACATTTTCTGCCCGCTTTGTCATTAATTCTCGATATGTTTCTTTTTAAATTTTCTTTCTGAGCTAATTTATCAATTCTTCTGTCCCTCTTGGTAGCTAATGTTTATCTTCCTTTCTTCCTCTTCTTCTTCTTCTTCTTCTTCTTCTTCTTCTTCGTTCGTTCGTTCTCAATCTCACACTACCAAACCCTGAAAGGGTAAGTAGCAGAATGTAGTCCAGAGAACGGAATGCGTTGTGTCGTAGTTTACATCTTAGCTGCGATATTTGCACCTTTCGGTCCAACACTCCGGCTTCAGCAAGCATTTTGTTGAGTACCGGGTTAGCATTCCCTCTTCTATCCCTTCTCCTTAGCCAGTCTGTCCTGCTGCAGCCTGTTATCCAGGATCACCGCGTGGAGGTGTAGAAGGGTCTTGGCAGCTATGGTTCGCTGGCCCTGACGCTAGCCTATCTTCCTTTCTTTGTTTCTCTATGTCTCTCTCTCTCTCTCTCTATATATATATATATATATATCTCTTTGCGTTCCGTATCTTTTGGTCATGTTATTTCTGCAGGCCAGTCGCCATAATGAAGTCTGTAGTCTTCGCCAGGTCGGAGCGGCTGCCCCACAGCTTTTGTCTCAGCTCCGCACCCTCTGGCCAGGTCTGGCATCTCATTTCCCTATAGAATGGGCATATATATATATATATATATATATATATATATATTCATAATCAACGTGTAGCATGTCTTTATAGAACGTCGGTTCCATCACAGTCTTTCTGAAAGAAACTTTGTCCTTTACCAATACCCCAGCCTTCGCCATAATCATACCCATGGATTCCTGGATATCTTGGTGACATTGTCTTCTTGGTCTACACATGCCTCTTTTGCCTGGCACAATACCTTCCATCACTGTTCTCTCAACCGGTGTGTCTCTTGGTGTGACCAAAGTATTTTCATTTTTTGTCCAAAATGGAATTGATAAACCAGTTCTCTATGTTCAACTCTTGTCGAATTATATTTGTCTTTTTCTCTGTCCAGGGTATTCTGAGGATCTATCTTCTTCTTTGTTCATCCTAGATCAAGGTTCCGGTTTCTCTTACAAAGGACACCGTTGTTTGTACGGCTGTTTCATCTCCATACAGCTTTTGTCTTATGTGTCTCACGAGGCCAGTATTGTTCTCTCTTTTCCTGCGTGAGCGTACAGCTTTGCAGGATGTCTTCCACGATCATGGTATGCTCCCCACATGGACACCTGTCATTTGTCCCAATCCTCGTTTTGTTGTAAAGTTGACCCTTGAGTCTGTTATGCCCAGTTCTCAGTCTGAAGATGACGACTTGCTCTTCTCTAGTCAAGTTATAGTAGCTGTCTTCTTTTCGGAAGTCGGGATGTTGATCAGCCCATTTTACCCGGAAGTTGGCTTTAATTATGGTCTTGGCCTCATCACAAGTGATACTCAGGTCTGTCTGTGGGGATGCTCCTCCACTTTTTTACATTTTGACTCGAAAGATTCGATTCTTTGTCTAGAAGATTTGGTAATCGTCCATGATTCGCAGGTACATGCTGCTACAGGCAGATATATGCTCTCCAGACGTATATATATATATGTCGGTGTAATATGGATGTTCACTCCAATTCTGGGAATTCTTTATGTTTATCTGTCGCTCTGAGCAGTTAAACATCTGGTCCTCCTTTTATCTTTTCTTTGCTTCAAAGGATTTTGTTGTTGTTGTTTTTTTGTTTGTTGCGTTTGCTTTATTTATCTAATCCACAAAGGCTGTGTACGTTGCACTGTAGTTTTTATTTTTACGCCTGTCGGCCCAGTGCATCCGACTTCAGCGTGCATTTTATGTAAGGGTCTGCTTCCTCCTGTATTTTCTAACGGCCTGTGCTGTGATGGGGATCGAACCCAGCACCTTCGGATTGTGAGCCGTGCCACTTAATCACTAGGCCACGACGTCCCCTAGAAGGAGCATGAGAGCGCCCTTATCATCAGCCTTCTTGAAAGAAGTCTTCACAAAAGCATTACTTTTTCTACACGATATAAGATCACTAGCGGTGAAGTGTTGGAACGAACCAGACAGATATCAAGGGAATATGGCGTTATGAGAAGGTCTTTACTTTGATTGGACAGGACAAACATTAAGACAAAAGACAACATTACAAAACAGTCTGCTCTGAAATCGGCAAGACAAGAGAAATAAAGGCAGACAAAAGCGCACGTAAAGCAAAGAACTCGATACAGACATGAAGGAAACAAAGAAGATGTGGACAGAGCCGGAGAAGACGGTCCACGAGGAGACATGCGCTCCACAGGGAACTGAAATATTCTGAATGATTTGCGTGATTGTATCTGATATTCTCAAGTGGTAGGTAATTTGACTGCAGACCTGCTGACGTTCCATTTGTAACTTCCCATTTACTGCAAATATCTAATATCGTTTTAAATTGTTGTTGTTGTTGTTAGTTGTTGTTTTAATCAGCCGGAGATGTGTTTATTT